>VXBB01021756.1:0-43974 GCA_013399915.1 Illadopsis cleaveri | reverse complement strand
ATTTTGTCTTTTTACAGGAAAGTGTAGTCTCCGAAAACTTTAAAAAAGAGATGGAGTGTAGTAGCTAATATGCTTAAATATTAGCTTTTAACAAAAATCTTCAAAAACATAAAACCAGGGACAGAAGATAGAGTAACTGATGCGCTTAAAGATTCCATTTTAAAACCAAAGAAGCATACAGGTAAGGGATAGTGGCAGGAGAAACATTGTGGCAGTAGCTGTAGTTAAGTGGAATAGACAAGGTATTAATAAAAGTAGCTAGCCAAGGCTGTGTCTTTAGTTATATGTATTAATAGTATCCCCCTTGGCTTTAGAGTTGTATTCAGAATATACTTATGATTCAGATGTGTATTTTTAACTGACTCATTGGACAAGGCTTTTGAATGCACTTTTATCTGTAGGGAAGGAATTATGGGGAAAGGAAGATGAATATGTATGATTATAGATATAGCTATCTTAAACAAACAGTGCAAAATCTATAAACTTTGTACATTGATAATGCTAGTGGGAGTTGTTTTTTCTCAGCAAGTTTTTCAAGTTCTTTATTGTGTCTATGTGTTTTTAAAGTAAGTTAAACTAGACAGAATACTAATGAAATCAAATTGAGAAAGAAAATAGAGAATTATTTGTGTTAAGCCCATCTGGTTATATCTATATATATGTTGTAATAGAAGTTTGTGTTCAACTTTTCCGGTGTTTTTTAGTATATCCTAATTGTTTTCTTGTGATATGGAGTTTTAACGAATGTTACACTGCAGCATTCCCATTAAGTCCTTCCGAGATTCATTAATAGTCCCATTGCAGAGAACACTGAGTTATGGGTAGACAGAATTTTCCGAGTTCTCAACAGCCTGCTCCTAAATATTCCTGTTATGCCCCTAAGAGCAGTTGGAGGCTAAGCAGATCGTTTGGAGTTTCAGCTGTGCCCTTCAGGGATGGATAAAGGATCACAGCTCATGGTTTTGTTGCTTCCCAGTGGGCTGGGTGGTATCATTTGTACGGCTCACTGTCTGGTGCTGCTTCAGAGATTTCAGCTGGGCTCTGAACCAGCGTCTGCTGAAGATGAGCACACAACCAGATTTTCCTTGCCATTCCAGTGTGAAAGAACAAGAAGAAATGTAATGATGTTTGCTTTATGCTGGGTTAGGGAATGATTAATCGTCCAAAGGAGTGGATGGGAAAAGGATTTTGGTTCTTGTCTACAAGTTATATGATGCCTTGGTAGGTAAATGGTAGGAAGTGTCTCTAACACTACCAGCCTGTAGTGGAGTGGAAGGATGGGTATTAAGCTGATTATGAGTCTGCAGTTTATGTTTGTATCCATATTTTTGTATATGTTAACAGGAGCTCAGATTGTTGTTTGCAAAGTAGAATTGCTTGGATTTTTTTCATTAGCTTTTGTAAGGAGTAATACCATGTTTTCATGGATGAAAAGTGGATACAAAGTTTCACCACTGCACTTCAATTATCTTTTATTAGTCTCTTATGAAAAGTTTTCTTTTGGACATTGCATAGCTTCAGCGGCATCTCTGAAGTCCAGGTAATCAGGGCCTCCTTGTTTTCTCTTGCTCATAACTTTGGGACAAAGTTCTTTTTCCTTTGGAAGAGATGTATTAAAGCAGTTTCTAATAAACCAGTGTTGGGATTTCTTTTTGCATAAAGGTTTTTGCCTGGGCTATGCTGTAAGTTCATTCTTGCATCCCTACTGCTGCCTAATGCTTTCCCAGCTGTTCCTGTGATGGTGTGACGAGTAATTCCTTATGATAGGGGCAGTGAGAATCCCTGTTCACTGAATCCGGGGTTCAAACTGGTTCCTTTTCCTTCCAATCCTCAATTTCTTTGCTTTCTTCATCTAAAAGATGAAAAGATTCAAATAAATTGTCTTTTATATCCAGTAAACAGAAGGCACTGAGTAAAATACAGTTCACTGCTACACCCTGGTAGCAAAATTTGAGTATATTCTATAAAAAATGCTGTATTAATTAGGTGTGGGTTTTCCCCCAGTAACTGTGGGAAGAGAGGATAAATAGTATGAGCAAGATACTTACAGAAATAAGAAGAAAATGATGCTATCAGAAGGGAGAAATTTCTATGGTTTTCAATGTTTCTTACAGGCTTGAAATTTATTTTGGGAAAATCTGCCTCAAATAGAAAATAAAAAAATTTTCTTATTAACACAGTTGGTGAGAACAATTCCTGTGTGTGTTTACTGGCAACATAAGTGAACTTTGCAAAGACTTATCTTGAAAATCAACATGTATGAGAGCTTACTGAGTATTGGTGAGAATATGAGAAGTGTGTTCTGCTATGAGGTTTTTGAAGTGTTTGTGCTACTGATTAAATAAATGCTGTGCAGATGCTTTTTCAACATGTTCCAGCATGAACTATCCAAAATGCACCTGTCAGAATAAATATAAATATATACTTGCTGCCATTAAATCGAGCAAGGTGGTGTGAGTTGTCTTTCAGCTCACTAATGTGAGTCTTTTCATCCCTGCATTAATGAATCCATTTTAATCTTCTGCACTGAACAAATCAAGTGTGTCTCTTGATGGATATCATTCTGACTTCCTCATTAGAAGAGCAGGAATCTGATTAAGATATTTTGCAATTCTCTTAAGTAAAGGGATGCTGTTCTTTTCAGTGCTGATGACACCCTTGTTTTTTCATTCCCTTGTATTAAAGGATTCTACAAGTGCTTACAGCTTGCATAATTTATCAGTTTTTCCTGCTTTCCATCTGGTGTACTCCATTAGAAACATAAAGGTATGATTGTGACAACTAGAGAAACTGACTAATTCATTGACTGAGAAGGTTTTTTTGGAAATCAAATTTCCAAAAAACAAACAGAAAATCCACATGGAGTTCCACCAAATCATTTTTTCCTTGCAAACAGACACTATATGAATGATGCTCATGCAGTTATTGAGTTTGGTGAATAAAGCTTAGGAGTAGAATTCAAGAGTTTCCCCTGCTTTTTTCCAGCCATTGGGCTTCCCAGTTACCACTTACTTTCCCTTGCTGTCATCTGGATATTTAATCTGCAGAAGAGAAAGATGATCAGTAAATGAAGTATCAGCACCTCCAGATCATCTGATGAAATGTTTTTGCCTAAGAGGTGCCAGCTGCCTGATGGGCAGCACTTGGTACTGGAGCCTCAGACTGTAAATGCTGCTGGTGGAAGTTACTACTCAGGAGAATAATTTGACAGATAAATGCTTCTTTTTTTTCCTGCAGTGATACATTCTGAACATCACCACAAACAATAAATACCATGTTCTCTACTGTTTTGTGAGTCACTGTTGATTAAAATTCCATAATCAAAAGCATCAGTAGAAAAGTATAAACCTTAATTTTTTTTTTGTGCAGCTACACGCTTTTTCTCAGATAGTAATGAACTTTTTCCTTAACAGAGAATAGTTCAGAGATTTGTCAGTGTTACATTCTGCTCTCTTTTGAGCTCAGACTATCAGTATGCAACAAAAAAGTTTCCAGTGCTTTGTTTGTTGTCGCTGTGAAATGAAGTCCCCAAATGCCATTTTGTGTTCTTTTTAAAACCTTAGGATGTAATCAGTGCACCCTTGCATCATAGTTTTAAAATGTTAGTTGTACAAACATACACATACTCACATACTGATGAAAATTATTATTGTACTGCCTCTTTTTCTGATAGAATGTATTGATATCAATATAACATTAAAACTGTGGTGATTCATTGAAATAAACCAGTACCTTGAATTTGTGCTACCTTTGAATTACATATTTTTGTCTTGTCAGAATTAAATGGGAGTGGGGCAGAGTTTTATTCTGAACCTTCCCCTCCAGTACATTGCAATGGGTACTGTAATGCACTATATTATGTACAGATGTTCAGATATCCAGTCGCAGCTTCACACTTTTGCTAGTGTTTGAAAATATGTTGGGTTTTATCAAAGAAAGTAAAGGTTAAAGTTATGTCTGTAAAAAATGGAGTGATTGAGTTACATGTACATATTCGGGCATTTTATTCAGTTTGAAAAAGTTTTTAATTCCTTTGTGAACATTTAAAGCTGCTGTTTTATATTTTGCCCTTTAAGATTTAATGTGGTGTACCTTTGGGTGAGTTGCCATTTAGCATTTTGTTATTTTTCTTGGCTTGTATGAAATATTCTTAAAACAATGCCACTAGTTACTAAAGAACTGGTAATTGTGAATACTAGCAAGTCACAGAATTATTTTGTGGAGTTCTAATAAAACAACAATGAACTTGACCACAGTTTCAGGCTCTGTGAAATGCCAGGTTTTTTATTTTCTTTGGTTTTTGCAATGCTTGGCATGTAGTCAGCTTGCACTGGGCAAATGCTCTTGCACAGCATTGGCAGATAAAATAATTTCTAAAAAGGATGTTGTGCATGTTCTAAAAATACTAAGGGGTGAAATTGGTACAGATCACTTGATTCAATATAATTGTTGAGACTGTGATCACAAGGATGCTTTAGGTGCTTCTGAAAAATGGCAACAGATTATTTTTAGATTGGCATTTCTGTGAATAGCGTAGAGCTGGTTATCATGCTGCAGTTCAGGTGTAGCTTCTCAATAAGAACATGTGACAAAAGCTGCCTCAGTAACATGAGAAAGTGTGCCTGAATTCCTGAGGATTGGTGAATGCTCTGGTTTTGGACCTTCATGAGAAATATATTTCATACAGTGTGAAAGTTTACCCAGTAAATACTGTCTGAACACGTAAATAGCATTTTCTGAACAAGTTTGGCAGCGTACTACAGGAGCTAAAGGAGTGGAAGGAAGCCATGCTCACTGATTGGTGTAGGTATTGGGTCCAGATCAGTAATAGTGAAGGAAAAGAAAAAAATAGCAGATACAATAACTCTTACATTGTGCCTGTTTGTTGTAAATAAAATACTTTCATCAGTTTATATATGGAAAAATTGTCTAGGTTCCTTCTCACATACACATTGTCATCCCTGTTCCTTTTGTGGGGACATTGCTCCCTGGAGCCCTTCATGGCAGTGGCAGCAGGCAGAGTTTATGCCCAGGTGTTTCCATTCTGAGCTGGACCCTTCATTCTGTGCAGAATTCCCAGGGAGCTGCACAAAGAATCCCTGCTAACACACCTCCCTGTTCAGCTTCTCTTTTTCCTTCCCCAGCAGCAGCTGCATATCTTGAAGTTAGAGAGTTGTTAAAGAATTAAAAACTATGCCTGTAGTCACGTTTTAATGTCTGAACTGTACAGGATTTTAATTTTTTAGCATGCATGTCTGTCGGTGATTTTGTAGGGAAGTAAACCTTCATTTCAAAATTGTCCATGAAGAGAAAACCCTTCTGAGTACTAGTTTTACTCAGATTCTTAATTTGTTTTTATGCTAATGTTGTATTTGTATGTAATTCAATCCAGCAGAAAGTTCTTCAGAATAGGAGCAGCAAAGGAAAATGTTTCCATAAAATTCATACTTGAAGAAATGAGGGGCAAATCCATCCACTACTTCCGTGGCTCTCCACAGGAGACAAATGTTGCAAGTATCGAGTAATTTATAAAAGTGTAGTAAGTGTCTTGTGATGTTGTCATATCCCTTTTTTTAGCTTTTATGTTTTGGGTTTTTTTGTTAAGGAAAAGCAAAGAGCATGCTGATTAGGAAGGTGGAGAGAAGTTAACAAGCAAAGGAAGCTGTATAAAGATGAGGCTGTTTCAGATCTGAATGTAAAGGTTATACTGTAATGAATGTAGGGAGTCTGGCAGATAGTTTGTGAATGTAGAGAACTTCATTGACATTTAATTCTCACGATTATTTTAGTGTGATTACAAAACTCTTTGCAAGTTCAACAGCTTTGGGTCAGAGAAGGAAAGAAAATAGGATCAGCTGAAATTAAAACATTTAAGGATAGGATTGAAATACTCACAATGTCCAGTGGTTAAGAGATAACTATAGATACTTAAACTTTTCTTTGTTACCCATGAAGGAAACTTGGTTAGTTTTTGTGTGATCTGGAGGCATGACAAGGAAATATTTGCACTCTTTTGTTATTGACAGCTGCTTCCTTTGACATTTTTTAGGGGAAGTAATTAATCTTGAATCACCTTAATGTACCATATTTAAAAGACCATAAGAAGATAAGTGTAAGAAGACTGGTTCTTTAGGATGTCCTTAGTAAGACACATTTGAAGTCTTTTAAAATATGAAAAGGACCTTCTGTAAAACTGAAAAGTGGATATTTTGGTCTCTAGTTCAGCTCTCCCCAGACATGTGTCCCTTCACACTGTATCTTGTTCTGTAGTCTTTGGAACAACCTCTAGACTTGTACTTATTTCTGGCCCCATCCCAACTTTTTTTTGTCATTCCTATTCTTTTGTTAGTGTTTTTTACAAATGACCCAGTAATACACAGCAGTAGGAACAAACTCAAAGGGAAACACTATCCTCATAACACACTCTTTATTTCTGAGGCATAGGGTTATTTTTGGACATGTTTGGAAAGTTGGAAGTAGTAGACTTTGAAGTGTATATGTATTATAAAAATAATTTGTCCCTGTGCATTTTCCAGGGATGACAGTTGACAGCTGGCATGCAGCTGGTTCAGTGAGGGGGCACTTCCAATTCTCTTAAACTAAAATTTTGTTGACTAAGGATGCATTTCTGAGAAGGTGCCTTTGAAAACAATTATAATCTGCATAAGGTAGAAAAGAGAGTAAAACATACACCCCATTTTCCAAAGGGAACAAGATCACAGAGGCACTGCTACAGAGCTGATTTTATACCTCCTCCCTGAATCAGGTCATCCCCCATAGGAGAGCATTTGTAGGGTTCACTTGGCATGGGTGTCAGTGTGGCCCATGTACCCTCTGGGCAAGGCCATGGGTGTCAGTGTGGCCCATGTACCCTCTGGGCAAGGCCATGGGTGTCAGTGTGGCCCACATGCCCTCTGGGGTCTGCAGCAGTTCCCCTGTACTCACAGCAGCTGCAAACGCAGCGAGCGTGGCATGTGGATGGGAGCAATGGCATTGCCATGGCAGTGACACTTTTTGCTCTTCTAGTCCTTTCCTAAGAGAAGGGGGAGTTACTCCTCCTGTCCTGTGAGCAGCACTGCCATTTGCACTCATGCCCTACCTGAGGATGGAGGGTCTCATTTCAGTCTCTTAAGATACCACAGAAAGTTGCAGTTATGTCCAGGTGGCGTTGGTATTTAGTGATGTAAGCACTACTGCATATAATACATGAATTTAAAATACTGCTGCTACTCCTCTGCTGGTACTGTTAACTCCCCTGAAAACCCCCCAACAAACCAGGGAGCGGGCAAAGGTTCAATAATTAGAAAAATGATCAGAGTCAGGATATATATTCGTGAATTTTGATGGTATTTTAGGCTCATTGTGGAGCAATTTTTTTTCCTTACTTGTGAAGGGACAGAAGACCTCTGTTTTGTTTCACTAGCTTCAAAACGTTGTTGGATTTTGTCTGAAGCCTCCCCAGGTACAATGAAGAATTCAAAGATGAGGATAAAATATGTCATTGAAGTACTCACAAACCTGATACTTTTACAGTCAGATTCAAAATTAAATGATTGTGTCTAAAGGGTTTTTTTGTGGGTTTTTGTTTGTTTGTTTGTTTTGCTTCAGGAAATGTTCCAACACAAGATATATCAAGTTAACAGCTCAAAATTACTCTGTTTAAGACCTCCTGGGATCTGTGTTTTAAAAAGTGTATTCAGTTTGCCACAAGTGTGCTGTAAAATGTGTCTTTGCAAGTGTTCTGGTTCAGGCATTTGTAACAATTCTAAGTGCACTGTTCTCCCATTAACTCAGACTGGGCTGCAGCAAAGCGCCTGTGTTGAGTAACACCTCAGTGCTCTGGCAGGATTAGTTTAGTAACCTGTTTTTCAAAAAGACGGTGCTTCTTTCCTCTGAAATAAAGCCAGATGTGAGTCTGAGACCACCTGCTCAATGCTTCCCTCATTGTGAGGACCATTAATCACCCTGTGTTCACCTCCCAGGGCAGGGACCCTGCTGACCTTACTGTACCAGGGAAATTAGCCTCTAAAAAGAGCTTCCTTGAGCTTGGAAAAAAACATGGAGCGTGAGTAGCTCAGCTGGGGGTAAAAGGGGGTCACGGGTTGTAAGGCCTCTCTGGAGTCCATGGTTCAAAAGCACGGGGTAGAAAGAGGGGAAATGGTGGGAACGGGTGGAAATGCCCCAGTGCTCACTGACCTCCCCTTATTTGCTGTCTATTGGAAAGGTCTTTGGTCTTTGCATTTTCTGTAGAAAGCAATGCTATCAGCAGGTACCCAGTGTGGCATTTAATGGATTAGATTTGTTGAAATAGGTGAAAAAATTCCTAAATTATGGTTGTGGGTTCTCAAGGAGCTGATTTGATAGTAGTTTGTCACTGCTGAGGGAGAAAGAAACATTCAGACGCTAATGGTGGTTCAACTGAACAGAAGCTTGTTTCAGCTATGTGATTGTACTTCACAAATAAAAGATACAGATGCAGACTGCTCATGTGTCATTGAAACTTCCAGATTTCACTTATCCTTGTAATTGCTGGGAACGTGCAACCAGTCACTGGCACAGACCTGGAATGTGCACCCCAGAGTCTGCCCGGCAGTGACGTGACAGGTAGTAGTCACTTGTGTGCACTTCATATGGGGGTCTGAAGTTGCTGAAGCTACATTAGGTTTGAGAATTGCTGTCTTAGGCTTAATCATCCAAGTAATTCTGTGAATATAAGCTTGCTGTCTGCTGCTTGCTACTGATCTCTTTGTCTTTCCTCTGTACTGTAATGATTTGTGAGAATGATTTGCAGGGTGTGGACATGTAGAATCTTCTCTAGTGGTGATCTTTTTAAGTGTCAATAGGCTATTAACTTTACTTGGCAGTAAAATTTCACCTGGAATTTGGAAATATTGGGTAGAATCTGTATGTAGTTTGACCTTAGATTTAGGTTTTGCTTTCAATCTCTGAAAATAATTTTATAAAAATGAAGCAGGAGTTAAAATAGTGAAATGCTGCTATAGAATTTTAATTAACTCAGCGATTCAAGGCTGAGAAATAGCAAGCCACATCTAAATACAGTGTTAAAACCACTGCAGTTCTACATTTGAATATTGTTGTGACAGATCTAGTAACACTTTATTTTTATTGTTCCTTTATTTTCAACAAATACAGAACCTATATGGTCAAAGCAAATGTCTGTCTTGCAGATGGCACTAATAACAATGCTACCTTTGTATATACAGAAATACAGCTTGAGTTGCTTCAGTGCAACAACATGCTTTATGCTCTGCTACTTGCAGGTGCAGATCTTTCATGGAAGAAAGACGAAATATTTTTTAGAAAGGTATATGGGGTGTAAATTCTTGTGTAGCATGGCCCTCTAGAATGTCCATCCAGGTCAGACCTGTGTGTTGATTCCATGTTTGTATAGTAATTAGTCTTTCGTAAGTCTGGTCTAATAGTCAGAAATCTTCTACATGCAGGTTTATCATCATCACCTTTCTAGAAATGGAACAATGTAAAGGGCCATAGAATGGTTTGGGTTGGAAGGGACATTTAATATCATCTAGTTCCACTCCCCTGCCATGGGCAGGGACACCATCCACTAGACTTGATTGCTCAGAGCCCCATCCAGCCTGGCTGTGAATACTTCCAGAGATGGGGCATTCCACAACTTCTCTGGGTAACCTGTGCCAGTGCCTTGCCACCCTCATGTAAAGAATTTCTTCCATGTATCTAGTCTAAATTTCCCCTTTGAATGTGAACTCATTACTCCTTGTCTTGCTGCTACAGTTCCTGATGAACAGTTGCTCTCTGGGTGTCTTGTAGGCCCTTCAAATACAGCTGCTATGAGGTCTCTGTGCAACTTTCTCTTCTCCAGGCTGAACAGCCCCAGCTCTGTCAGCCTGTCTTTGTAGGGGAGGTACCCCAGTCCCCTTAGTAACTTCATGTCCCTGCTCTGGACTTGCTCCAACACTTCCATGTCCTCCTTATGCTGTGGGCACCAAAAATGTACCCAGCACATGGGGTGGGGGCTCACGAGGGCAGAGTGGAGGAGCAGAATCCCCTCCCCTGACTTGCTGGTCACACTCCATTTGATGCAGCCCAGGATACATTTGGCTTTCTGGGCTGGCAGCTCGCACTGCTGGCTCATGGTAAGTTTTTCATCAGCCATCACCCCCAAGTCCTTCTCCTCAGGGCTGCTCTCAATCACTTCTCTGCACAGCCTGTAGATGTGTTTGGCATTGTCCCAGCTCAGGTGTAGGACCTTGCACTTTGCTTTGTTGAACTTCCTCAGGGTCACACAGCCCCACCTCTCAAGCTGTCAGTGTCCCTTGGGATGGTGTCTCTTCTGTCTAACATGTTAACAGCACCACACAACTTATTGTCATCAGCAGACTTGCTGAGGGTGCTCTACATCCCACAGGATTCCCACCCTCAGCAAGATGGAGTGACTTGGGATGAAAGCGTCAGTGTTTCAATTTTTTTTTTTAAATTACAATTTACAGCTGAAATTACAATTTCAAGTATCTGTTGACCAAAATACTAGCCTGAAAAGACTTCTGTGCTAAAATAATCGTAAGACAATTTTATGACTTGTAGCCTTAATTAGCAGTATGCATTTGCGTTTTAGTTGCTTATGCAGTTGAGTGTCTGCAGCTTGTTTTCCTAAGCCACTGGTGCACACCTTGGCAAAGTAGCAGCATGGAGCTTTGAGGACTTCTCCCAAGCACTGGGTAGATGTGCTTGCTACCTGAGTAGTTGCTTTTATTTCTTCTGAGGAAAAGGCAGTAAGGTGTTTCTGCACTTGCTTGTGAATAGTGTGCATTTTAATTTGAAAGCCTTGAACTGTGTAGTTAATATGCCTATTGATTTTGTGACGTGTAATTCATAATTGGCTTGGTGCATTCCAGAGTAACTGCTATCAGGATAAAACTAAGCAACTTTATAGAAGACCTTTAGTCTCTTAATTGTACCTTAAATACATTTCCATGCTGAGAGGAGCTTTTTCATAAAATGTAGAATTGCACTAGTGGTTATTATAAAGTTTGTTTGCAGTGTTTGAGTGAACTCTTTAATCGAAAAGTAGAGAATCTTGCATTTGAGAGATGGACACATTCTTGTGATTTCAGCAAGGCCGGATGCTGTGTCCTACACTTGGGTCACAACAACCCCATGCTTTGCTACAGGCTGTGGGGAGAGTGGCTGGAATGGAGCCCAGTGGAAAAGGACCTGGGGGTGCTGGTTAAGAGCTGCTGAGCATGAGCCAGGGTGTGCCCAGGTGGGCAGTGACCCCCTGGCCTGTATCAGCAATAGTGTGGCCAGCAGGACCAGGGCAGGGACTGTCCCCCTGTCCTGGGCACTGGTGAGGCCACACTTCGAGTGCTGTGTCCAGTTCTGGGCCCCAGTTCCGGAAGGACATTGAGGGGCTGGAGCGAGTCCAGAGAAGGGAAACAGAGCTGGGAGGGACTGGAGAGTCCTTTGAGGAGTGACTGAGGGAGCTGGGAGTGTTCAGCCTGGAGAACAGGAGGCTCAGGGCAGACCTCATCACTGTCTAGAGCTGCCTGACAGGAGAGGGGAACCAGGTGAGGATTGGCCTCTTCTCACAGGAAACAGTGACAGGATGAGAGGACACGGCCTCAAGCTGCATCAGGGCAGGTCCAGGTTGGACATCAGGAGGAATTTCTTCACAGAAAGGATTGTTAAGCATTGGAAGGGGCTGCCCAGGGAGGTGGCGGAGTCCCCATCCCTGCAGGTGTTCACGAAACAAGTGGATGCGGCACTTGTTGCCGTGGTCTAGTTGACATGGTAATGGTCACTAAAGGTTGGATTCAATGATCTTGGAAGTCTTTTCCAACCTAAATGGTTTTGTGATTCTGTGACTTGTGATTTGTCTTGTCAGAGAAGCTCTCAGTTATTTCTAAAATTTCTGAACATCATATAAACAGTATAATTTGTAAATGTGATTTGTTTGATCTGTTACACAGAATTTGTTTAGTGAAGTAGAACTTGAAAATCTTGCAGCAGACCTTAACTGAAAAAACAAGAGCTGAGAAGCCAGCACAGGAATATCTTTATAAAGGAAGCAACCTGTCGATAGTTCTGTGCAGGTAATACCTGGAACCTATCCTCTCCTTCCACCCCCCACTGTGTGCACCAAGTCAAATAGCACTCTACAAAATTACACGTGCCCCTGTGTGTACCAGACTTGGCTTGCCTGTTTCTGGAGAGGGTAAAGTCAGGGTTCTTTAGAGTCCCTGATAAGGAGGAAAGTTGGAAGTCTTAGTTAAGTCTTTGACACGGGGCCATGTATTTGATAGCAATGATAATATTACAAATCAGCAGTTTCAGATTTATGGTTCTGGGACTCAATTAACCTTTGGGTCATTTTAACAAAATGTACATGACTTTCAATTAAGAGCAGGTAAAACCAGTAAGTAGCAAAACATTTAAATTGTGTGATTTAAATCTGAAATCCCTCAAATCTGAAATTACAGACTGGTGTGTAAAGGAAACTGCTAGACACAGTCTTGTCATATTAAAACTTCTGAACTGGACCTTCAGTTCTTGGTACTTGAAGCAAAATCTTGCCTTACATGTCATTCTGCTGAGAAATTAAATGCAGTAGTCTAATTTGGGCTATTTTTGTAGGTCATTTGGTGGGACAAATAGGGCACGTCAGTAAAGATCGTGTCAGTGGTTTTTGTTTTAATAATCTTTACTGATGGCACAGTTGAAGGAATTTGGAGAAGAGCAGTGATGTTATGAGCATCTTCATTCTCATTTCCTGTTTTTCCTTTCTGGAAAAATATGAAGTGCACTACTTGAGATTCAGAAACTGGTTAATTTGATGTTTAGTCAGAAAACAGTTTTGTGCAGTTAATGTTTGTTGTTGAATTTTGATGATACATCAGAGATACCAAGGCAGGCTTTCTTTAAGAGTGGTAGGAATAAAGTCAGTAACTTCATCTTTTTACCACCTTCAGCTGCGTACTTCAAAATGGGCTCATATTAATAAAACTTCCCTACAGGAAATAATTCAGGTGTGAAGGAACCAGTTTCACATGAAACTGGACAGCTTCATAATTTATAAATACAATAGTAAACTGAATTACAGGGTTACATGCTAATCCTACCCTTGAAACATTTGAGGTAAAATATTTACCTATGTGTGTGGCATGATATAATCAAGGAAAGTGTTAGTATGAATTTATATCTTGAATTGTTATGTTTTCTTATCTACTTCTTACTTTAGGAAATGTAGTCTGTGTATTACAGCTTAACTGACATTGTCTGTATCACTGCTCCTATGATAATTTAAATATTAAAATAGGCTATTCCTTCTTGAGTTATTCCGTGAATGGTGTTTCCAAACTCAGTAGTGATTTTTTAATACTATTAAAGTAACTTCATATAAAATAAAAGTCCATTTACAGCTTTCAATTATTATGACTTATTAATTTTGCTTTCATATACTATAGGATGTGTTTTGGAGTTGCAGACAGAGTATCTTTGCCGAAATGAAGAAGAAATTTTCACAGGTAGACAGATGAAATCAACTTTATAAAATGATAACCAAGAAACATAATAGCAGCATGATGCTGTAGCTTCTGTTTATTTTAACATGAGCATGAGCTATTGGTATTAAAGTCTCTGTGCATGTTCTTAAATCCAAAGATGATGTACGTGTTAAATTCAGTCTTAATGGTAGCTTCAAACTGAGTATGTGTTTATATGCTTTTACACTGGTGGCTTTGGCTCTCTCTGTCTCTGTATTGAAAAAAGGAATTGTTTTACTCTCATATCACATTGTGTAATGGTTAAAATTAATTTCTGTTTTTCTGTTGTGGACTAGGTTTGATAACAGCCTGTCAGAATAGCTGAGGGATCTATCACTGGCCAGTCTTGCTTTTCACACTATTTCTGTAGTAAAGTAGCCCCAGACAAGGTGTTGCATTGTGGTTTCCTAGTTCAGCTGGTGTGTGAATGCTCTCCATTAGCAGAGTTGGGCTGAGATTATTTTTGCTTTGTCTGTTTACTACTGACAACTTGAAGTGGTGGCAGTGTGAATGAATGACGGCTTAATACCCTTTGCTATACTGACCCTGAGTTAAACCAGTTCAGTCTGTCAGAATTACATCTGTGAACGAGGAAGAGAGGCTTTGTGTGATGTGCAACATCCAGCAACCCAACCAGCAAATCTTCTGCAATCGTCTGTCATTTGTTCCATAATGTTATTTCCATCCCTCAGATACTGTGTGCCTAATTATTTTCAGTAGTAACTCTAATGCAAGGCACAACTGCTTCACCGTGCAGAGTAGCAGGGAGAGTGGGAGGAGTTGCCTTTCCAGGGAACTCCTGCAGGGAGGACGGGAGTCAGTGTTGGTTAAGTAAGGGCAGTAGCGCAAGGAATTGAGTCTCCAGTGGGGAACTCCTCATGACGTGATCATACACAGTAGCCCATCAAGTTACAGCATCAATGCAAAATCAGCATGGGGATAATTAAATCAAAATTAATTTCTGTTTTCCAAGATGCACCTGTGTGAATAGTAGCAAATGCCTCTTAACCTCCCTGCAGTGTTCTATGGAGGAGGGTGGGCTCCCACCTAGAGCAAGTCTCTACCATTTCTGAGGTACCTGCATGTAAATATAGGTTGATCTTACAAGTTTGTTGGGTCTTAGATGCTGCTCACCTTCTCAAAAGAAAAAGAAAAAATCAGGAAAGACAACCACTGAACAAGTTTTACTTTCTGTTTCCTAACCACGCAGTGAAAGAGAGAACTTGGCTTCTTCAGCAAAAAAGGAAAAGAAATAAAAACAAAAAAAAGATGCTGTGCTGGGAAATTTTGAGGAAAGAGCCCAGGAGAAGTAATCACTGGTGTAATTTAATTTTAGTCTACTTAAGTACAGCCCTGTTTGTCTCTGTGGGTGCTGTAGATGAAAGTGAAGATATAATATGTCAGAGTTACTTTGACTTCCAAATTGTGTTTTCTTCTTAATGTGTGGTTAATGTTTCAGGAGTAGTTTTGTGTGTCTTCTTTGAAAGTAATTCATAAATGTAAAATTCTCTCATAAAGATGAAATGTATGAAATGTTACAGATTTGCTTTGGTGGTTCTTTGAATCTTTTTGAGCATGCATTTATTGAAGGCTTCCACACAGGATATTTCATTTGATAAACCTAAAGAAATTGGATTCCAAAGTCTTAAAAAAAATCCCAGTCAAAAGCAAACTAACGTCATGCAGATTAGGGCGAGGGTGGTTTCATTTGCCTTCCTCTAACAACTTTTTGTGATGCTGATAGGAATAGATGCTGCAGTCAGCTAACATTTTATTCCATCCTTGTGTGAACACTGCCAGCAGATCTTGCAATCCCCTGTAATGAAGGCATGCAGCGTCAGCTGGAATGTCTGTGTTCTGTTTCCAAGGGTTTGGTGATGTAAGAGCTCTCAAAAGAGGTTGTATCATTTTGCTGGTTCTCATCTGTGTTGTGAGGCTGGTTGTGTAGAAATACAGGGGATTCTGAAGGTGTTCAGATCTTCTTTGTAATTCTGTATTCTCTAGAAGCTGCTTGTGATGTGGCTGAGAGTTTGAGCATGAATATAATTGCCATTTGTTGTTCTTATCCAGAATCATGATAGCGCTGCATGTGTTTTTTGCCTTTTTGGGTGCTGTGGCCTTTAGCCACGGACTGAGATTTGGGCACTCTGACAATGCATAACTAATGCTTTGTGTGTTACAGCTTGAAAAGGCTGAGTCCCTGAAGGACTATTTCCTTTCACTTACCTGATCGTTTCCTATGAGATGTGTATTTAAATATCAGTTATTCCTTGTTGTTCTATGGTTTTGGATAATTGAGAGAATCGATTGTGCTTAGATCTTTGACTTTGTGGGTTTTCAATGTTGGAAAAATGCCATTTTCTTGACTTACTTGGGTCTAGAAACTTTTATTATTATTCCATTGCCACTTTCATTCAAGATCATTATTGTTCTGATTTCAGATACACTGAAGTTTCTATTTAAACTGTCTTTACTTTGTCCAGTAGCCATTTGTCAGTGCTGTTCTTACTTTGTTCAGGCAGAATAATATATCCTGCAACTCAGACAGCAGTGGAGTAAGTAGGAAATTGGTGGCTTGATGATGAAACTTTTTGTTTAGTGGTCAGCTTCCCAGGTCGCTTGGAAGCTTGCAATTTTTCTGGGTTGCATTCCTGAAAGTCACAAAAGGTATATTCTGCCTCAGCAGGATTTATGATTGTGTCAAAGCAAAATATGAGCTGGAAGTGATGACTTGGAAGTCTGTTCTAGATTTTGAAGCAGTCTTCTATCTGCTTGCTGGCTGAAATTCTGTGCGGAACTTGAGCGTTTTCTCTCTCCCCACACCCATACAAATTCTTTCTTGTTCTATAAATTGGAGCTTGTTTTTACAGATTTTCCAAAACTGGAAGGTTTCTTATTTTCTCATGCTTACTTTGGAAAATAAAGTCCAGTTTTAGGAATCTTAGGTTTTAAAAGTATACTACATTTTATCGGTGAGGTCTTGTTTTGATTTTTCAGTTTAACTCCTCAGTGTTCCTACTTTTGCTCCTGAATTGTTGTGTGCTATCATTCCAGGCAGAATGTGCTGCTGAGGAGCCCAGGGTGCTGTGTATAATACAGGACACCACCAATTCCAAGACGGTGAATGAGCGTGTCACCCTGAACCTGCCAGCTTCCACCCCGCTCAAACGGCTCTTTGAAGATGTGGCTGCCAAAGTGGGCTACGTCAGTGGCTCCTTTGATTTGATGTGGGGTAATGGAGACACTGTCACTGACACGGTATGGCAGCAGGACCTTCTGTTTCCTCTGCATAGAAAGCCTCCTCATGAGCTGCATGTTGCTCATTTAATTCCTGTGACATTTTGTGGTGGGTGCGCCGCAGCAGGCTGATACCACTGTGTTGATTTGGCTGAATTTTAGTCTCAGTGTGCTCTTTATGATACAGCTTTTTAATCATTAAACGAAAACTAATATGATCATTCAGATGCAATATTAGTTTTTGTTATCAGTATGTATGTTTAATAATAATAGCCATGATAAATAGTTTCGGTTTCCTATGGTCTTGTTTGAGAAATGTCTTCTTCTCATCAGCAGCATGTTGTGTAATGAGTCCTGATGTTTCTTAGACCCATTTTAATATATTATATTGAAAAAAAATTATTACTATCACTCCTATGCTTTATTGTAAATCAGTTTTAATTTTAGTTAATATTGTTTCTGTAGATGCACCTAGAAAACTTTCTACGATTTGTTAAGATGTAGACATTATTTTATTTCAGGTCATGTTTATGCCTACTGAAAGTAATTCCTTTTTTCTTTCAAAGAAAAAAATTGTCTGCAAGCTATAGAGGACACTGGATAATGTAATGTTCACAAGAAACTTACATACCAATGTCTGATTCCTGAATAGATTAACCAACTTTTAAGATTACATGACTGCATTAGACAATAATATTTCTTAAACTGTTCCGGAGTTATTTCAGTACTGATGATGTGTTTTGTTTACTGGATAATTATTCATTTTCATGTGGTCTTACTGTGTCACCAACCACATCAAGCAATGTACTTGGATGGAATCTGTTAATTGCACATAGATCTGTTTCTAAAAAGTGCTCTTTCTGTTGTTTTATTCCTTTTCAGCAGACTCCAATAGATCAGAACAGTGACAAAACCATTCTTGATGCTGGTTTTGAGCCAGGGAAGAGGAACTTTCTGCATTTGACAGATAAGGATGGTGAACAGCCTCATGTAATGCAGGTGAGTAAAATCTTCACTCAGCTGCATAAGGCAGTGTTGGGGGTGAGGGGTATGTTCTTTGTAGTGCATGTGTAAGATGAGAACATGAAGTGATACTGGGCTGAGTATTTCATCGTAAGCTGCTTTGGGAACCTTTTCAGCAGACTTTGACTGTATTTACATCTATATTCACATTTCTCCTGAGTGGGACCAATTCCATTAGTAATGATTTGCTGTCATTCTGTTCATGCTTGTCAAATATTTATGTGATGTTTGCTGCAAGGAATTTTCTAAGGTTATATAATGAATTAATCTTCAACACGTTCAGAGATAAGTCTTAACAATACATCTTTAATCATATATCCAATGTCTTTCCTCTGGGTGTTTAAAAGCAATATTAGGCCTTCCTGGCAGAATTCTGAGAAATGGCAGCCCTGGATTGACAGCAGTCAGCTGCTTCCACATTTATTTACCTTTATGGAAAAAAAAATAAACAAATACACAAATACATATATATATATATATATATGAAGAGCTGACAGAAGTTGCTAGAAGCCACTGTTCGCCATAACAAATATTTTGAAATTTTCCGTTTCTCAAATGCATGATACAGCTGCAGTATATTCAAATCAAGGATTAGATAGACTAGTGATATATTAAGATTTATTAGCTCATGAATCAGTATAATGCTGGCTTACTTAGCCTTTGTTGTGAAGTTTAATTACCTGAAAAAGGGAAAAAGCCCTCACATATAAACGTCTGTGCTCAAGATCAGAATTTAAGAATGATTCTGAATGAGTAATGGAGTGAAATTTATATGTCTGGAAAAAAAATCTTATTTCTCTGTATTTCAGTGCAGAAAACTTGAGGCACAGGAGATGCTAAATTGCCGACTTTCTTGTTGTGTGCATTGTAATACTGTATTTGGTTGTGCAGTGTGCCAAAGGACCTTTCCTTCTGCCAGTGCTAAGAACAATGTGTCAAGTGCTTGAGAATTTGGAGGGCAGAACTAAAGTTACACTGTGTATCTTCAATTTGGAAAAAATTGTGTGATGTGCCTAGCAAAATTGATTTCTTAGCCATGAGAGAAAAGTAAATTCATAGGTACTTGAGTAAAAATGTGTTGTCTAACTTGTGCGTGATGGGTGTGTCTGCGTTCCCAGGAGGAGTCAGGTACAACAGAGGACGGTGCACAAGAGAGATTTATAGGCCCTCTTCCAAGAGAAGGCTCCATTGGATGTGCCAATGACTATGTCAGTCAAAGCTATTCCTATTCTTCAGTCCTGAGCAAGTCAGAGACAGGTATTGTGTTCTCTCTTACAAAGGCAATGCTTATCTGTAATTTTTTTAACACATTTTCAAATAGCAGCACCTCAGGATTTTTTTTAAATAAATTGCAATTTATTTTAAAAATACCCGCATCACTGCTACATTCTTTTATTCATGTTTTTTATGGTATTCTCACATCACTTTAGAAATGGAAGAACTGTATTCCATCCTTTCCTTACTTGGGACTGGTAATTCAGACTCTGTCAGGGTCCTCCTTTGCAGTGTTGGTGTGCTGCTCGTCCCTAGTTCATAATCAGGGTTGGATCAGCAGAGTGCCCAGCTCAAACTGTGTTCACTCCCAGATGAAGGAGGACTGGATACCCTGTTCTGGAGGGGCTCCTGCCACATCTCTGCTTGGCCTGGGAATTCCTGCCAGGAGCTGCACTCTCTCTGCCTCCAGGAGGATTCCCCAAGAGGGTCTTCCTGCATCCCCCAGCCAGCCGGGCCTCCCTGGGGAATGGAGTGCTGGGTTCAGGGGGGCTGTTCAGTAGGGCAGGAGGAGACAGCAAATCACAGCTGCCAGAAGAGAAACTCCTCAGAGTAAAGTTACTGAGCAGCCACAAAGATGACACTCGTCTTGCACCACTTCCCACCTGCTTAAGGCCTTATTTGATAAATAAGAACGTTTATCTGTGTTTTTTTTCATTTAACAAAACTGAAAAGATGATTTATATAGCGTAGAGTAATAAATAAAGTACACATGTTTGGACTCAGTCTCCTCACTGAAAATGCCCGTGTGTGGAATATCAGCCTTTTCATTACTAGTATGGTACTGAGATTATTTTTTTTCAATAATTTTTGGATTATAAAAAGGCATTTTCAATTTCTTCATTTTACTATGCTTCAGTATATGCTCCTTGGTTATCAGTTCTTGCCAATATTGCATATTTTGGAGAAAATCTTTAAGTTACAGCTTAGATTAATACAAGTAAACAATTTCATTTTCAGCTAGTAAAAATAACAGCAGAGTTTTAGTAGATCAATTAGTTTTTTAATTCATTATTTAAGGGGGAAGTGTTTATAATAGAAGTGTTGTGTGGGCACTTGAGATTTATTTTTTTTTTTAATTCCTGGTTTGAAAACAATAATAAAACCAGTGCAGATACAAATTATATTAACAGTTATTACTGGGATACTTTTAGCAGACATCAAGCAATAAGTAAGCTGATACACAATTGTTTCTTAGAAAATTCTAGTTTATTCTGTAAAATATTCAGCATTAAATATTACTTTTTATTGTGATCAAAAAACCAGCTTTATGCCGTTCAGGAGAATTATTTTTGTTATATAAACTACTATTCTCTATTGTTTTCAGAAATTATAACATTCCCTCCATTTATAGTGTAAATAACGATAAATAATAACAGACTAATGCAGTTCTTAAACACTGTCACAGAATTGTTTTCTTGTCAAGTGTTTTAATTCTTGAAGTGATTTGCCATCTTTTTGCATTATTTCCATCTCATTATTCTCATATTTTTAGGTTATGTGGGGCTGGTAAATCAAGCAATGACTTGCTACTTGAACAGCCTTCTGCAAACACTTTTCATGACTCCTGAATTTAGAAATGCATTGTATAAGTGAGTATATAGAATCAAAAACTTCTTGAATTTGTGCTGATTCATATTGGTAGGAGACCCTTTGGAATTTCGTCTGTCAAAATTTACTTGTTTGGATACTGGAAATCATAATGGAAGTAAAGCTGGATAGACTTCTAGATTATATCTGCTCAAAAGCTTCAGCTTTTCAGTAAAATATAAGTTACTGGTTGTGGCATGGAAGAGCTTTTTAAAGAATCTTGAAAACATCTAAGTTAAATTTGATGCTAAGTGCAGTTTGTGTCTGTACAGTGAATGGCTTCAAAATTTTCATTTGTTTTTATATTTATACATTTGAGGATATCATTGCCATTGACTGCAGAAATAGAAAGTACCTGCATTTGGCTTCTCCCAAGAAACAGGGCTGCAGTTAACCTGTGACATGGCAGACCTGAAATGTAGTAAATGTTGATTTAATGCCTTTTCGAGTAATGTTTTCAAAGCGGTTTTATTTGTCAAATATCTTGCACTTCAAATAGGTGGGAATTTGAGGAATCTGAAGAGGATCCTGAGAGGAGTATCCCCTACCAGCTTCAAAGACTGTTTGTTTTACTGCAGACCAGCAAAAAAAGGGCAATTGAAACAACAGACGTTACACGGAGTTTTGGATGGGACAGTAGTGAAGGTAATGCACAGCTGTTCAGCTGCTGTGGTTTGCTTCAGCTGCTGCCTGATAGGGGCTAAACTGCTCTTCATGGGGGAAAATACCAGAATAATTAAGAGTAATTAATAGAATCGACTTTTTCAATGGAAACAAAATAGCCTGCATGGATACTTTGCTGTGGAGTGTGTCTGACTGTTAAAGACATGGCATCTGTGAGTTATAGACTGTTACAGAAAAAAGCATTTAATTTTTGTAACTGAACTGTCTTTATACATGTTAATTGTTTCTAAGAAAGTAATTCTTTATAGGAAACCTGATTCTGTTTTGAATCACAAATGTCACATGCTCATGTTGCTTTTATGGAATTACCCATATTAATGTCTACTTCAAATCAAGCACTGTGTATGTCTTTTTTACACTCATGTGGTGTAATTTTGCTCCATAACCTGTAGATTTTTTCCTTATCACATGAGGATATGGAGTTGGAAGTTGGGTTTTGGAGAATCAGTATGAAGTGGGTCAGAAATCAGAAGCAGTTTTATACCAATGTACATTAGCAGTTCTGTATTTTTCACATAGTCTTGCTTGTGTACACAGTTCCTGTTTATCCATAAACATAGTGAGCAAGCCGGCTGCTTATTTTTCTGAATTACATTGAGCTGCATGTGGAATTGAACACTGGTGCAGTAGTGAATCATATAGGTACACACCTAAACTAATGATTAGTTTTTTCGAAAACATTCTCAGAGTACAGTCAGTTATGACTAGTAACATCTCCTGTTTTAACTAATACTAGTTTCAATTTCTAACAGCGTGGCAGCAGCATGATGTGCAGGAGCTTTGTAGAGTCATGTTTGATGCTTTGGAGCAGAAATGGAAGCAAACGGAGCAGGTAAGCTTGAAAGAACTATCTTCATTCAGTGGTGTAGTATTGTGGGGGTTTGTTGGGTTTTCTACTGATTGTAAAAATCGTTTGCTAAATTATAAATACCAGCTTATTGAAAATCTGTGATAGTTTTCTTGTCCAATGCAACAGTTAAGCTACCGTTGTGTGACTTTCAAGAGTGTGTTGCATCTGTTTTCCTCCCCCACTTAAAAGTGGAATATTCTGCACTCTGGATACTCAGTCTTTATTTGAAGCACAGAAAGTGATTGTGTAACTCTCACAATAACTGCTCTGCTGTCAGTATTTATTAGGCTTTGTTGTGGCCTCTTGAAGCTCAATCTCTCCCTTCTTAATGCAGGAGAAAGTTAGGAATATATTCATGGCACAGGATGCATTTGGATAAATGGCCACCTTCTTGCAGGCTAGTTTTGGTAAATAGGGGTAATTGGTAAATTGTCTCTAGAGACACAGGAAGGGACTGCAGAGTCAGTCTTTTAACAATGTTTACATGATCAGGCTCGTTTTAGAACTTCAGTTTGGTGCTTTGTAATCACTTAAGGTACGACAGCAAAGGACACTGAAGCTTACGTAACGTGATTTGAGAAGCTCATTTGATACATGTTTTGGGCAGGGGAAAATAAGAAATCAGAAGATGAATCCTGCTGAGGAATGGTATTTTAATGGTATTTTAAATGTGTAGCCATGCAGTTAAGACTTAAATTGCTAAAAAGGCATTTTCTTGCAAAACTTAATTTTTTTAAAATCCCTGTTGCTGCATCTGTTTGTTTCAGGCTGATCTTATAAATCAACTGTACCAAGGCAAACTGAAGGACTATGTGAGGTGCCTAGAGTGTGGCTATGAAGGCTGGAGAATCGACACGTACCTGGATATCCCTCTGGTCATCCGGCCCTATGGCTCCAGCCAGGCGTTTGCTAGCGTGGTGTGTACTATTATGGTCCTAATAGTGCATCCATACACACATAGAATACATAATGCCCCAGTGGTAGAATTGGTTCCCTGGTAAGTATCATCCTAGATACTCCATCTTGGGGTGTTCGTCTTTGTGCAGTGAACCAGCTAGCAAGTTCTAGAAGATTTTTCTCTTTTTTTGCCTTTTTGGTTTATTTTTTGTTGTTTTTTTTTTTTTTTTTTTCTTTTGCCCTTCAATGAGTCCTACTGGTGCATGTATAAGGGGAGGGAAAATGCAACTTTATTGCCTTAGGGCTGCAGTAATCAATTATTTTCTTCAGCATTTACTTGAGAGATTTTTATGAGATCACAAAGTTTTATTTGGGTTGGTCTTTTTATTGGCACATCTGCTAAATTTTCATAGCATTATTGAAAGTCTTAGCGAAAGAACTGAGCATTGACATAAAATTTTTACTTTAATTGCCATGTTGTTGCTGTGCTTTTTAAAGATCACTTCTTAAATACCATGTCCTTTTAATGAGCAATTTGATGATGAGTCAGAATCCTGTTCTACATCAATGTTCGTGGTCTCTTTTGCTCCAGCTTTACTGATGCTGGTGAGCATAACTATTGCTTAGTAAATCTGTGGAAGTTCTTTTGTTTGAGTTTTTCCAACCCCTGAGGAAAAAAAAAAAGATTAAAAACTGTGAAATTCCACAGTATACTATGGATGGAGTTGTGTGAAAGAAAAGAATAAATCAAACAAGTCTTTCAGTAAAGGTTGTTTTAAACAAACACTTGTGTAATTGGCTTGTTTATTATATATTAAGCATTTTCCCTTCTGTATTTAGTGTAGTGGCAATATTTTTAAAGCATTAATAGTCCAGAATTCTTAACAGTAATTCTGTTAAGAACTATTAGAATTAATTTAAACTGTAGTATAGCTTCAAAGTACTTCATACTTGGAGACTTTAAGTACCAATCTTGAGACGTAGTAAAAGGTGTGAGGCACATTGATCTTGGAAAAAGGATTCGAGTTAATAATGTCTTTTGAATTCTTTTTAAGATTGCATTAAAATTTCCTGGAACTATCCAGCTAATTGAAGCTGTCTTAATACAGATTGATATTTTATACAGATGGCTTCCCTTTTCACCTTTTAACCTTAATTTCTAGCAGTATTCTCTGAACCAAATTTTATTTGTTGTAATTTTTATTCAATAATTAGATTTTTATGATCTATTAAAAGTAATGAAAACTATTCAGTTCATGTAGTTGAATTCTGCATTTCACAATGCATTGTTCATGTGTCTCAAATGGAAATTTTTTTTCATTAGTGGACAAGTCTGTATTGCAATGCTAGAAAAAGACTTTGTCTATTCGTAAAAACAGAAAACTTGAACGAATATGGACTAAAATATCAGATTACTCTTAATAGTATTTGATATTTTTCCTTTCAGTCAGCATTTACTGGGTTTACTACATTGAGGAAAATAGTTTTAAGATTTTTGTTACACAAACTTATATGGTTGCAATTTGTATTGATGCTTGAATTTTTGAGCTTTTTCAATTCCTACTCTGATTACATTCAGTTGATTCTCCTCCCTGCATATGTATGATTGATAGCAGATGTAATTTTTAGTTCTGTAGTCTTCAGCAGTGGGGAGATATGGAGGATACTTGCTTTTGGAGAAGGGAAAAATCGCCTGTTTCTAAATGGAATTCTCTGAAGGTAGTATCCTCCATTGATCCATAGATGGTGTGATTTAGTAGGTGTAGGTAAAAGGGTCTGAGAGATCAAAAACTTCACACATGCGCTAATAGGGCTTATGGAAGGGAATGTAAAACTTTTTAGACCTTGCTAGTCAGCTCCTGAGGGAACTTGCAGCAGGCGACACAACCCAAGATAGGGGATCTAAGGAGGATACTACCTTCAAAGAACTCTAGTTAGAGGTAAGTGATTTTCCATTACTTTTGAGTAAGAGAGAATGGATGGATGGGCCTTAAGTAAGGTTAATCTGTAGAATGCCATTTAAAGAGCATTATCCCACTGTTTGACATTGTGTACTACCAAAGAAATGTGGATATTTGAAATGTTGCATTAATTGATACGTGTATTCTAAGTACATGGGGATGTTGAAAAACTGGGAAGGATAATGTCATGCTTTCTTTATTTCCTGCTATGAACTAATTCTGAAATTCTTCAGTGTGGTCTTAAGGTTGGCATTCGGGGTTTTTCTGATTCCCCACCCCATCCCCCAAGTCCATGTAGCATAGCTGCAAACTCACTAGGGCAGCTCTGGGGCACTGAGATGTTGTCAGTGTACTGATAAGTACATAAGTACTTGTTCAGAAACTCAAGATGGTTTCTGAACAAATATTTGTGTAATCTGCATTGTTCAAGGGTATGGTATCAAAAACCCCCTGAATCAGGATTTTCTTGAGGTCAGTAAAAATCCATGCATAAAAACATTTGGTTTATTTCAGGGAGGTAAACAGGAGCAGCAGTTCACATTCTGATTTTTGTAGGTACTAGTGTCTTTTGTATAGATGCCTGAATTTAACAGCACTAGGCATAAGCTGAAATGCTTTGCAGTAAAAAACATATTTTGCAGGATGAATAGCAGAGAGAAAGGAAGATGTAACTAGGAAATAGCAGTGATGCTGAAATTATGTTACTAGAATACAGTGAGAGTTGATTTGTAACACCAGAAAACTAATAATGATCCAAGTATTTTGGAGGTGTAGCAAATACAGTTGTGTTGTTAGTTTTCAAGATCTTTTGTACCATAGCTTTTCTTTTGAGAGTGTAAGTATATATACAAGTAGTCCTTCTTAGGGCAGAAATTAATTTGAACTTGATGTGAACTTACTTTGTGTCCTTGCCAAACTGTTGAAGGCAGAATATGGATGATGCGGTAATTCCATTTTGTTTTGAAAGCTAGATCAGTAACAAGGTCTTGTATTTTTCATTGAACATACTCTTTGAACAGAGGAAAACTGATGAGCTCTGAAAAGCTGAGATGGCAGTTAGTTTCTGGCTTTTTCCAAGAGCAGTTTTGCCTAAATGCCGTTTAATGTGTAAGTTTTCATAAAGATCCTACTACTCCTATTCAGAAGTTTTACAAATTTACACTTTTAGGAATACTTGCAGTATGGCATCTGTCAAACTATTGACTAGATCATAATGCGTTTTTGTGGAGGGAAGGTTCTCTGCAGTGCCTCTCTTGAGCCAAACAATAATTAGGTTGAATAGTTACAGCATTTTAACGTGCTAAGTGATAGAAATCTCAGAATATTAAATACTGGATACACTCAGAACTTGGCTGGACAAGGTTCTGAACAATATGCTTAAAGTTGGACCTGATTTGAGCAAGGGATTAGGATCAGATGATCTCCAGAAATTGCTTTCAGCCTGTATTGTTCTTTTGATTCTTGGAACTAGAAAGAAGTTTAAATAGCTTTTGTCATCCTAATATGTCCCTTGATCACTTATGCTTTATTTTGAAGTGTGTGTGTAGGGGATTTTGGAAATGCTCAGTAACTCCAAGGGTAGGTAACAGCTGCCACTTTGGAGGTAACTCCTGAGGTAACACTGGCTTCTGGTGGCTTCTGGTGGCTTCAGGGCAGGGGATGTGTGCTGTGTTAAGCTGTGCAGCTTGGCAGCTTTGTCCCTGCTTTTGCTGAGCAAACTGTCAGAGCAAAGAGCAGTGAACTGCACTAGAATAGGAATTGTATTAAGAAACCTCCTCATCAGCAGAACTAACCTTGGTGTAAAGATAATGTAGGAGGCAAAAGAGTCAGCCAGGGGTACAGCAACGGTCATTATCCAAGGATTGAAAAGTACATGGCTTGTAAATGGGAGTCCCAGGAGCTTCAATCAGGCCTTTCAAAGCACAGCTCACTATGTGTGGTAAGCAGTGAAACCTCAAGAGTGATGTAATAATGCTTCATTGCCTTCTCAGGGGTCTCAAGCATCATCACTTCTTGCCCTACATAAAAATTTGTGGGGTGTTTCCTTGTTAAGTTGCACATCACGTGAGTCTACATAAGCATTACACAATCATTTATGTCCCATCCTTCATATATTCCCATTTATATTCGTGTTGATACATGAACTGCAACTTTTTGCTTACACTTGAAATACATTTTGCTTGCCTTAACTGACATTTGACTCACAAGAGAGAGTTCTGTCACTGTGATTATGATGTCATTATGTGATGTTTTCTGATTCATGTTTCCTGTGTTGGCCATTAACTTTTTTGCTTTCATTGAAATAGTTCTGAATACTAGTCAAAATACAGCAATGCATTTCTTCTGTTTTCTTTTTAAGCAGGTTCTAACTTGTTTGGTCTTTTTTCTTACATTTTAGAATGAGTCTCCTCGCATTTCAGTACATAATCTTACTAAACATTAGCTGTCTGTGGCCCTGGAGTAAAAGCGACTCAGCCTCTGTAGCACTTAGGAAGTGAAGACATAGACAGCAGTTCAGTTCAAACTCTTAAAGGTTTTCACATATCTGGAGAGTCTCTGCCCAAGAGCTGTGATTTCAGGGCTGTTCAAAGGCCTTTCTGGCTGGCTCAAAAAATGCAAAATTGAGATGACTGCCTTCGCTGTACAATTGTTCTATGGAGTTTGGCAGGTCTTTCATTTTGAATAGTTGTCACCTGGAATAGAGTCCTTTTTTAAAAGTCCTTTCTCCTAGAACAGCAACAGAGCTTTTGTAAAATAATTGCTCTGTTGTTCTTGCTGCTTGCCTCCGTTATTGGAAAGAAAGGAGAAGGGAAGAACTGGGGGCTTTTGTGAAGAATTTGGCATGTCCTTGATTTGTTCCAAAAGTGGGATTTGCCAAACAACATGATTTAGATAGCAGTCTTAAGTTCTTTGCCAGCCGTGTTATGACTGCTGAGTTTACTTTGCCCAGTTAAGCCTCTTCTTTCTTACTCAGACTTCAGGGGATCAGCCACAGCCCTTCATTAACAGATGATGATTTAAAAAACTTGATTGTTGCAAGTTGTATTTGTTTTCACCTCCATGGGTGAACTGAGAACTTCTGGCTTTCACTTGAGTTCAAAAGCCCAGAGTCTACTGGCTTGCAAGCTGACTAGGTTATGGGTTTTTAACTTTGAAAATCTCTGGGTAAAATTCTTCAGTGAACGTTTCTCAATATTCTTAGTGAATTCTGTTTGAACAAGTTTGTTCTTAAGTATTTACACCTTAATGTGCAGTGTCATTGCTGCAGATTGTGTTAGGGAGAGAAATAATGATCGGTTTGGTTGTATTTTGAATATTGTTTGCTGTAGTGAGGAGCAGAGTAGAAATCATTGAAGTACTGAGTGTAAGCATTAGTGACAGAACTTTTAGGGTTTTTTGAACTACCCCAAACTAGGCAGCTGTCAGAAGACAAAATTCCAATTATTGCTTGGTTGCCTCATAAGTTTTATCTAGGAAACGACTTCTGTCTTTATAGGAGGTGGCCATATCTGATCCTCACTCTTTTGGGAACAAAACTCAAATCTCTTCCCTGTGTCCTTTACCCAGCTTTCATTTAAAAATAGAATGTACAAATGTCGTTTCCTAAGACCCTGGGTAGAACAGGTCTAAGGCTATCTTCATGCAGAGCATTGAGAAACTGAGTAACTTTTTTTTTCTGCCGCTTCCTCTTTCCTTCTCTAAATATTGGATTGGATCTCTTGAGAAAAACTCCTTTAGAAACACAGAAAAACCATCTCAGAATTCTGTGAGAACAAGGACAAGGCAGGGTTTAAAAATTAGCTCATTTTCACAGCACATGACTCCACAGACATGAGTAAATGTGATGTGCAAGGTAACAGGAGTAAATGTAACTATTAAACCAAAGACAATTGGCTTTCATCAAATACTGAACGAGATACAAGTAATTGTGGTTTTACTGTTTACCTCGGGCTGGGTAGAAAGGTTGATTTCTGGTCATTTTTACCTGAATATTGTGTCTGTATCAAAGTTTGTAGATTTTGGTAGATTTAAATGAAGTATTTGTATGTGTTTGCAATCTCATTGTAAATTTATACCTGCATAGTAAACACTCTTTAAAAATGGGGTAACATGTTTTTATTCTTAGGAAGAAGCACTGCATGCTTTCATTCAGCCTGAGATCCTTGATGGCCCAAATCAGTACTTTTGTGAGCGATGTAAGAAGAAATGTGATGCAAGGAAGGTAAATACTGGTCAAATGATTTGCAAAAATTACTTTTAATAAATACCAATCCTGATAACAAGGGCATAATCTTGTCCTTGTTTCATTTAGGGTCTGCGGTTCTTGCACTTTCCATACCTGCTGACATTACAGCTGAAGAGATTTGACTTTGATTACACCACAATGCACAGAATTAAACTCAATGATCGCATGACTTTTCCAGAGGAGTTGGACATGAGTGTCTTTATTGATGTTGAAGATGAGGTAAAGTATTTGGTTTCAGAGAAAAGCATTTAAATTCCTTCAAGTTTCTCATAAAGAAAATCAAAATTCCAGTCTTATAAACCCATTTTAACAACATTATTCATCTGCATAAAATGTTCTTCAGCCATGCTAGTGCTATAATTTGAAGATTTTAAATCTGTCCACGTGGATTTATATATTTTTTTTAACATTGCAAGCAAAACATGTTCTCTGTAGTTAGGGTTCCTACTTCCATAAAGAAGCTGTTTCAGATTTCTTACATCTTCACTCGACAGATTTAAAGACATGAGTCTCAGGGCTTCTACATATATACTGCAATTTCAGAATGGAGGATCTGTCTGAAACTTGTGTCTGAGTTGTGTTGGTCGTAAGAGGTGATGTAAAGTTTCAAAACTCTGAATACTGGAGTTAGTCCAGGAATCACCAGTAATGAATTCCTTCCCTCTGAATCACCATGTAGTGTATACTATAGAAATAAGATTTTAAAAATTTTATTTTTTCCCATCCATCTTCTGGCTCTTTACTTCTTGGGTTTTGACCAAAATTCATGTTGTGCAGTTACATTCATCAAGAAGTATTTACTGTGCATTTTGCATTGAAGACCAAAGTAACTCCTCTAATTTCATTTCTGAAAACATTTGTTGAGGTGCACAGGTATAAGAGAAATACTGCCTGCATGTGCATATGGAGAGGCTTTTTTGTCTCTCTACAAACTCTTGCCTTAGGAAGGATGCCCTGTAGACAATTTGATACCTCTCAAAATGTCACTGGGCAGGGGGCTTAAATGACAACAAAGATTGATCTGGGAGAATAGAACTTGGATAAAATTAACAACTGTCAGAAAATCAAAACAATTATCCAGAGGCAAGAGGATCAGGTAAAAGATGAATATTCTGAGTGAGCTGCATTTACAGTGTTTGACACCATGCTGTTAAGCTAACAGAACACTAATCAGTCTTACTGTAATTGAAATGGCAAAAAAAGTCTTTGTGATTGAAAATATTTTCAGTCAGTTCTGATTAACAGGGCCATGGTACAACAGATTTGTTGTTTGGTATCAGACCTCCAGGTACTGAATTGGGATAGCTAGTGCATGGAATAGGCTAGTGACAAATATAACCTTGCCAAGTCTGAAAGCTGCTGATTACCCTTCAGTTGCACACAGAGCCCAGGAGTACTGAAGAAGTGGACCAAAGACACCAACAGAAACAAGTCAGTTCTTGGTGCTGAATTACAGAGTTATTTGAGTAATTTATTTGTTTCATAGAGTGGATTTTTTCATTTCACAGACACTGTTATTTCTTGTTCTATGTAACTTTTAATGTTGTATAATGTTAGTGTGTATGTCTTATTTTCAAGAAGTCTCCTCAGACTGAGAGTTGCACTGATAGTGGAGCTGAAAATGAAGGCAGTTGTCACAGTGATCAGATGAGCAATGATTTTTCTAATGATGATGGAGTTGATGAAGGAATCTGTCTTGAAAGCAATAGTGCAGCAGAGAGGATCTCTAAAGCTGGCAGTGAAAAGGTATGATAACACTGGGATGTTAGAAGAGTGGGCAGTAGGCTGGAAGGAGGGGCACAGCTGGCAAGGCTGACCTGGATTCACCACCAGGATATTCCATGCCAGATTGCCTGCTGTGCACCATCATGCTCAGCAGGAAAAACTGGGGGCTTTCCAAAGTTGCTGTTCTCAGAGACTGGCTGGGCATTGGTCTACTTAGAGGGGGCGCTGGGTTATGCCTTTGCATCACTGCACTATTAATTTTTTTTGTGTGTATATTTATCAAACTGTCATTGTCACTTTTGCTCTTCTGATCTTCTTCACCACCCCACTTGAGGGGAGTAGTGACTGACGGGCTAGAGGGGTGCTTTGTTTGTGGCCAAGGTTAACCCACTACAAATATAAATGATAAAAATATAACTAATTCTGACACTGGACGTGAGGTGAGAGGTTGGGAGTGTGTGTGTGTTTATTTAAATTTCCAAAAATTGACATTACAACAAAGGAAAGAATTCAACGGATTTGGAGGTCACCTGAGAATAATGGTCTTCCCAGCTTGTCAGACTGAGAATTTCCAGTAACTTGTTTTGGCAGCAGAACCTCAAACTGAAGACAACCTGTTTTGCCTTGTGAGCAGTGTTTTTACTTGTGGCCAGCTGTCAAAGGCCTACCAAATTTAGTTGCAAAGGCAGATTAGTAGGAGAAGATTAAGAAGTTTTGATCAGTGGTATGGATGAAGCCAAGTATCTAAGTGTTAAGTATTCCTTCAGTCATCTTAATATAAAGGAATTAAATAGCAAGTCAGTCCAGGATAGCAGCCATCCTACTGTGGGACATCAAGGTTGGTAGAGATCACTGATAAACTTGGCTAAGTTTTCATCGAAAATCTTGAACTTCATGGTGATATCTACAATATATACTTCATGTATTGCTGTTCAGTGAACTCACCTGAAATTAGGCCAGTAGCTTTCATTCAGCCTTGTTAGGAAGCTGTTTGGCTTCAGCTGGTGCTTTTGTAAAGTAACAGTTTCAAAGGCTTACTTGCGCGTTAATCTCCACATCTGGCCCTGTTTGTATTTACCTTGAACCATTTGAGAGGGTTTTTTCGTGTATGTTATGAATACTGTTAGTCTTAGTTGGACATGATGAGAAAATTAATTCCAGTCATTTGACTGGAGCAAGACCAGAATATTTTACTGTGTCTATAGTGCAAGTGGGATGTCCAAGTATTGACAGGAACTTTGGCCAGTTACTTCATGCTACTTGTTCTCAGGGCAGACAAGCTGTCAAGCCAAGATTTTTGGTTTGGATATCTTAATAATGGATGTGGGGTATGCTGAGAACATACAGTGTTTCTTCTACATAATCTAAAAATATCCTTGTAACACTTGTGAGTCAGTATGGTTCAGTTTTATTTTTTAATTTATATGCAGCACTAAAGTCAGTGCCCTGTATTTCCATCCATTTATCCATGAAGAAAAGTGTATGACAGCAAGTGTGCAGAAGGGTGATAGCAAACAGACCTACGCTTTGTAGCTACAAACTTCTGTGTAAAGTTTTGCATAGCAGAGCTCTGGTTTTGTTCATAGCCTATTGCATTAATTAATTTCTATTACACAAATGCACTCTTTGCGTCCAACTATTTACGTACCTGGATTTGTGTCCTTGTTTTACAAGTTAACATTTGCTTAGCTTTTCTTCACTGGGTAAGTGTAACACCTTTTTCTTTTCTCCACAGAGTTCTTTACTTTATGAGCTCTTTTCTGTCATGGTTCATTCTGGAAGTGCTGCTGGTGGCCATTATTATGCCTGTATAAAATCTTTTAGTGATGATCAGTGGTACAGCTTTAATGATCAGCATGTTAGCAAGGTAAAAATAGTATTTTTAGTTACGTTTTCTACTCATAAATGGGCCAATAAGTCTCTGTTTTGTGGTTTTCCACTTAGCTGCCCATAAGGCAAGCTTCATTATCTGTATTTCAAGTATTACCTTGATTTCATCCTCTCATCCTTGTGTCCTGCCATATGCATATGTTTCACTCATTAGCTTAACTCATATCTAGGGGTTTGGAGTTTATTTATTTATTTATCTATGTATTTTTGTGTGCTGGGGAAAGGAGTGTTTCTACTTGGAGGTGATGGTAGGATGGTTCCTAAAGAAGCCTTTATTCATGTACAGGCTGGATTTAGAATTTTGCCGTCTGTACATGTGAAGGCCATTTCCTGCTCAGAGAAGTGTTTGTAGATCTGTTACAGCCCAGACTGTGCTATTAAACGTGTCCAGCTGATGGAGGTGTCCCAGCTATCATCCATAGGTACTATTGCAATCAGGAACGTGTATCTTTTTCTCTAAGAAGTTCCTGCTTTAAAAACCAAAAACATATGTTTGCATTCATTGGAAAATGGAGAACCAAATCACTTTGAAATTGTATTTGGAAGTCAGCAAATAAGCAGAAATATTTTTAAAATTAGAAATATTAATAAAGTGTGTTGTGTAATGCCATGTTTCCTAGTGAGAATAAATGCATCTCAATTAGTTTCTCAAATAATCATTACATTGATTTTCTGTTAGATAACTCAGGAAGATATTAAGAAAACATATGGAGGATCTTCTGGAAGCAGAGGCTATTATTCCAGTGCTTTTGCTAGGTTAGTAGTACTGTAATGTTACTTTTCTTTCTGGTAGTGTTTTAGTGTAATCAAATGAATGGCCAAGGTGCCGTGTTCCTAAGATGTTACCTTAAAATTAATAGCAGATGCTTCATGTAGTTGTAAGAACTACTCTGACTGCTGTTTCAGATCATTCAAGTAATGTGATACTTATTGTTGAAAATCCTTCTTGGTTAGTGTATTGTTTAGATATGACATAGCTCCTTACTGAAATATAAAGAAACCAGAGCAGCTTCTGAAGCCAATATTGTCTCCTGCGTGATAAATTCGGCTGTCTCTTCTCTTCCCCCAGCTCCACAAATGCTTACATGCTGATATACAGACTAAAAGATCCAACAAGAAATGCAAGTAAGTTAGATAGCTGTATTTGCAAAAGTTGGGGGTTTTTATAAACGTGTTGCATGTTGTGGTTTTATTTCTTGTTATGAAACAATGTCAAAGTACACTAGTCTGCATGAAGTGCAATATTTATTTTATCACAATATAGGTGATATCTTGAGACTTTCTAGAAGAGTATTTGCATTTATTGTAAAAACAGGATCAAGTGCAGCCATCAGCTTTAGTGTATTTCTTTACTACACAAAGCTTTGCGTGCTGGTACTGGAATCTTTTGCTACTATCACTTTCTTCTGTTGCTGATAACATAAGTAAGGGGAACAAGAGGCTGACTTCAGTTTAATTTAAATAATGAAAAAGAGAACGGGGCATGGTATAGTGGAAAATTTGTGTGGACAAAAGAAAGGGGTGAAAAGACAAGAAAGATAACTCAAATATACCTGTAATGCCTAAAGGGTTGCCTGCTTTGGAAAAACTGTTTTTTTGAACTATTGCTTTGTTTTTACTGGCAGAGTTTCTTGAGGCACATGAATATCCAGAGCACATTAAACAATTGGTACAGAAAGAGAGAGAATTGGAAGAACAAGAAAAGAGGCAACGTGAAATTGAACGCAACACGTGCAAGGTTAGACTTTCTGCTGGACTGGGTAACAATACATTGCTAGTGGGAAATGTTTCTACAGTAAACTGTGGTTTTTTTACTACAATACAAGGACTCCTTTGTGCTAAATATTTGCACTAACAATTCTTTTAAATGAATTGCACACCTGTTAGAAACCTGTACATAGTGCAGGCATCTGTTAGAGGTATTCACCAGACATTTTTGTTGAATTCATGTATTGCATTTGGGTTTGAATTGGTATTAAAACCAAAACAAAACTAGTTAATGTGGCATTGCTTATTTTCAGCAAAATTACTTCTAAAGAATGTGTAATGCTGCACATTGTGTTTTGTACTGTTAAATCTTTTCATATTGCGACCCTTGACTTTGTGCAGTGGTGTTTCTTAAACTAATTCTAAATAGTTACTTGGCAGAAAGAGCAGAATTTTTTTCCAACCCTATATTCAATAGTAGCAAACAAAATAGGACCTCAGTGCCTTACAAGCATGGCAGTCAGCTGCTCTATATATGAATCAAATTATTGTTTTATGAGGAAGTTCTCTCATTGCTAAATGTGTAACTCTCTATGTGAAAAAGGAATATCACATTCATTGATACGTGCATTTTGCTTTGGAGCATTTGCTCACTGCCTGTGGCTACAAGATGTTCTGGTTATAGAAGCTGTACCCTAGCTGGGAGAAAGATTCATATACACACATATGCCTCGTGTGCCTTTGACATTTTCTGTCTGCAGTTGTGTAACCAGCTGAAAGGAAACCATCCCACAGCTGAAATAGAGCTAAGGTGTATTTCATATTAGATTGCTTGAATATGGGGTTTTCAACTTAAATGGAAAGATGTTTGAAAATGACTCCATGATCATTTTTCTCCCTTTTGTATTTCATAGATTAAATTATTCTGCATGCATCCTACAAAGCAAATAATGATGGAGAACAAACTGGAAGTTCATAAGGACAGAACACTGAAGGAAGCTGTGGAAATAGCTTACAAGGTATGCCATGCATAACAGGAGAGTTAAATTGTTTGATATAGTGTTTTGTGCTGTGTGTCTTCAGATTTTAAATTTGTAATACTGTGGGGTAGTGTTTGAGAGGGCTTGGTTGTGGGGTTTTTTGGGGGGGTTGGTTTTGGGGGCTGGTTCTTGGGAAGTTCTGTACAATGGGGTTTTTTGTTCTGGTTTTTTTTAAGGTGTTCTAGTTTGCCATAATTGACCAAGTTTTTTGCCAGTAGCCATCAGCTGTTTGCTGATTGGAGTGATGCAGCCTGCCTTGTAAAAGGCAGTATGATCTGGTATGCCCTTATTTTAAAATCAGACAGTGAGCGCTGCTGTTAGACTCACGATGGCCTCAGCAAATTGAAAGAATTCTGAACACTTTTATTTGTGTTGCAGTAAAAACCTTGTATTAGATATGTAGTAACAGAGTTTGTGAGAATCTTTCTGGGTAACTAGTTCAGTAACAGGAGTGAATACCAAGGCATCTGTTGATCTCTGCCTTCCACAAACAGGTGGGAGCTGAAGACATCAATTCTTGCTCACCTACTTGTACTCTTTGGTTCTTGCCATATATGTTTTTGGCTGGGAGAGCACCAGCAAGGCACTTCCAGATTTGAGATGTGCTAACATCTCCTTGAGATGCACAGAGAGTAATTAGTGGATATGACTCCCTCGGGCCTCAAAGATGCCAGCTGGTATAAGTGATAGACAGTGTATTCCTCTGAAAATACTTCTGGGACCTGTCTTCAAGTGCCTGGGTACATACTTTCCAAAATTCCCTCTTTTCTGCATTTTCATGCAGGCTTCTATTTGAATTTGGAAACATGTATATATATTGCATGTTCATAAAATATCTGTGATGCATTTTCTAAAACCAAATTGACTGTTGTGAATTCAAGTCATTCCTGGATGTACTCACAGTGAGGTATTTCTAGCTTGCAAGTTAAGAACTAAGCTTACAACTAAGCTGTTGCAAATGTTTAGGGGGTTCTTTGTATGCTCATTGCAGCTGATGGATTTAGAAGAGGCTGTTCCCTTGGACTGCTGTCGCCTTGTCAAATATGATGAGTTCCACGACTACTTGGAGCGCTCGTACGAAGGAGAAGAGGATACCCCTATGGGTTTGTTACTTGGAGGGGTCAAGTCAACCTACATGTTTGACTTACTGTTGGAAACAAGAAGGCCTGACCAAATTTTCCAGTGCTATAAGCCTGGTGGTAAGACATGTAATTACATATATGCTTTTAGTTTATCCTTGTCTATATTGTGTGATGGCACAAGCACAGAGCTTGTTAAACAAGCCTCATTATGAGGTGTTGAAAGAAGAAAACCTAAATTTTACAGTCAGTATTCAGAACTACATAATGTGTTGTGCTGTGCTGCTGACTTGCTTCTAGTTGAAGCAGGTCTAAGGTATACTGCAATTTGTCAAACTGGAAGGTTTTTTCTTTTTTGGCATTAAATTTCATTGGAAAATGTAATTCTGAAATTAGACTGCTTTTCAAGTTCTTACTGTTTGTATTTAATGCAACCTGTTAATTATTATCTCAGACAAGTATATGTGTGGTTTTTTTGCCTGTTGAATTTTCTCTGTGTATATATGTGACTTTGTTTTCTTTTTTCTCTTCCCTGCAGAGGTTATGGTAAAGGTTCACGTAGTTGACCTGAAGACTGAATCTGTTGCTCCTCCAATAAGTGTGCGAGCTTATTTGAACCAAACAGTTTCAGAGTTTAAACAGCTAATTTCAAAGGTAATTTACAGTCCTTAAGGACTTGTGTTAAAGAGTTTTCATTCATTGTGACTGTGAAATGTGTCGTAATTTACGTACCTAAAATGAGAGCCTGCAGCTTTTGCAGATCATGCTGTGAGTCCTGCCCAGCAGTGTTCAGTTAGGCTCTACAGTTGAGTTTGTCCACCTGCTCACTCCTGCAGAAAGCAGCAGGCTGCTTCTTGCTTCCATCCAGACTTAGCATCTTTAACAGCTTCACTGAGAGTCCAGCTGACAGAGTTCACTGACAGAACTAGTGAACTGTTACCATACAACTGAGCCAAAGTGTAACTTCACCCCCAGCTTTAGTATTTGAAACCTAACATCCAAAGCTGTCCACATTCTTTGTATAATCTCTCCTTTTCATCCCAGCAGCCATGTGTTACTAAGATGCAAATTGATTTTTACATGGTTTTAAACCAAGGGACATTACTGCTTCCACTGCATTGGAAGACGGAGATTGCATTTGCTCATTTCTGTGTAAAATAATTTAGTGGTTGGTGTAACTTCATGACATTTGTTACAAAATATGATTCCAGTGATTTGAGTTCAGTCTCACTCATAATTAAGTGAACAGTGTGCAAAACCTGTTGTTCGAGAATATTTTTAATTTTCAGTTGGTTCATACATTGAAGATAAGACCATTGTCATAAATGATTTTCCAGTTCTCTGCAAAGCCAGGGCATTTTATGCATTTGACTTTTTGGAAAAACTGACACTTGCTGCATATTAAAGAGTGGAGGAAAGGCACTGGGACTGAACAGGTTTGGATGGTTTCCCTGCATGTTCTCTTTGGCAATTTTGAAATTGGTAGACAAACCTGTTCCTTTCCCTGTGAATAATCCCAGAAATGAAGCACTTTTTTCAGTGTTGAAGGTGTGTGTGATGCACATGTTATCTCCCTGTCCACGTCCTGCTTTAGGCCACTCACCTGCCCGCTGAAACCATGCGGGTGGTGTTGGAGCGGTGCTACAACGACCTGCGTCTGCTGAACGTGTCCAGCAAAACACTGAAAGCTGAAGGCTTTTTTAGAAGCAACAAGGTATATGCTCTGGTTTTTAAATTGTTCATTCATTGTGTTCATGTTTACCTGTTGTGTTGTAAAAGGCATGGAAGAATGTATGGAATTGATAATGAATAAATGTCACATATTTTGCTCTACAGTGTGTGGGGTTTCTGCGCCCAGCACAGTGGTACTAATGAACACTCTATGCTATGTATGAAACCAAGTGTACATAGGAGAGAGTGGATTGAGAGTCAGACATCTGGCTGTTACTCCGGTTCAAATGATGCTAAGCTTAATAGCCTTATGATGGATGGTTACAATTCAAGCATTGTTAGGGAGCAAAGATGGATATATTGCTGTGAAGCCTGCTGGATGTGTTTGCTAAACCACCTGCTCTCAGTATTAAACTTATTAAAAAAAAAATCAAAACTAAAAGCTAGTTTTTGGTGGGTTTATGTCGTAAATTCAGTAGTTTTCACTGTGAAGATTCCCCCTGGACAATTTACATTATTTTTTCGAAAAAGACTTCTAATAAGTATTTCCAATAATAATTGTATAATACATTCAGAAAAATAATAACTTAGTACTCAAATAACTTTAACTTTTTAAATGCATACTTTGCCCTTTTTTACTACAGTAGAAAGAGCATATCTTTTAGCACATTTTGCACATCCTCTGTCTCTGAAGATAAAGCTCAATGTTAAGTCTTCTTGATGAAGAAAGATTAAGGAAGGCTTTGATGGCTCACAGCTGAGTAAAACAATGGCCCTGAGTTGTTATTCAGTTACTTACAGGCCTTTCACAATCAGTGTCACTACAACACGGAGCCCTTTGACAAAGGGAAGAGAGATGTTCAATTTGCACTACTGCTTGCACATGTATACATTTAAAACTTCCTTATGACACTGTACTTGAAAATAAAGACACAGTCTGTTGCAGTGGTGGGGCTCATTGCTACCATAAGAGTGCTATGCACAGGTGAAGGGTGTGCACACAGTGATTTATGAATCCACTTCTGAACATGTTTGCTGCAGATGGTCAATCTGCTTACGTTTCATTTCAGCCTTCACATGGAAAACAAGGAAAAGTGAAATGATTATTATACTGCAGACTCGTCAGTCTATATTTTTTCTAAGCATGTATTTTAACATTTTGATAAGAAGCGATATTTCTTGATGGCATTATTTCTAATCTGTGCTCAACCCTGTGCTTGCTGTTGCATTTATTTAAAATAACACTAGGTGATGCCACACTTCTTTTGTGTTCAGGTGTTCATTGAAAGCTCAGAGTCTTTGGACCGTCATGTGACATACACAGACTCTCAGTTGTGGAAGCTTTTGGATCGCCACGCCAACACGATCAGACTGTACGTTTCATTGCCAGAGCAAGCTCCAGGATCCCAGCTCAGACGGGCACTTTATCAGAAGTCTAGTGGGGGTGCAGGCAACTTGGAGGAACCTTGTGAAAGAGTAAAAGGACCCGTAGGTAATATGAAATCTGTAGAGGCAATTTTGGAAGAAAGCACTGAAAAACTTAAAAGCTTGTCCCTGCAGCAACAGCAGCAGCAGGAGGGAGATAATGGAGACAGCAGCAAAAGCACAGAAGCCAGTGATTTTGAAAACATTGAATCACCTTTAAATGAAATAGACTCTTCAGCATCAGCAGAAAACAGAGAACTTGACAACCAAATTCAGGTTTCTGATCCAGAGAATCTGCAGTCTGAGGAGCGGTCGGACTCAGATGTCAATAACGACAGGAGTACGAGTTCAGTGGACAGTGACATCCTCAGCTCCAGCCACAGCAGTGACACTTTGTGCAACGTAGACAATGCCCCCCTGCCCCTGGCTAATGGACTGGATTCTCACAGCATCACCAGTAGCAGGCGATCAAAAGCCAATCAGGGCAAGAAGGAAACCTGGGACACAGCAGAGGAGGATTCTGGAACAGACAGTGAATATGATGAAAGTGGCAAGAGCAGAGGAGAAGCACAGTATATGTACTTTAAATCAGAGCCCTACACTGCAGAGGAGGGTTCAGGAGAAGGGCAAAAATGTATGTATTCTTTTTTAAGTGCCTTGAAATAATTCTGTGGGTTTTACTACTTAATTCATATGCCGTGTTAAAAAAGTCTAATGGCAGTATTGAAAAACTTGATTATAATGTCAAATTAAAGCTAATGAAAGTGCACACAGGATGTGATGTTCAGCAAAAATCTAGCCTAATTTTGATCTTGTAATAAGTGATTGCATATTTGAAAAGTGTCTTGCTCTTTTGTTTCTAAGAAAATGAACATCTACTTACGTGTATTGATAGTGTTCCCTGAAGAACAAGCTGAGTTGTCTTCCAGTGAAAGGATCATAGTTGCATCTGCTGACCTGTTTCAGAATGCACTTATTTAATGTGGTTAAAACACCATATTTCTGTTACCATTTAGAAAAACAAACTTGAAAAGTCCTAGTCATTTGACTAGGAAAGGAAAATTCAAATATACTTAATACTGACAATTTAATTCACTAACTGGAATACAGCAGGTACAGTGAGGCATATGGTTGACATGAAAGTGTCCAAACAAGTTCAGTATAAGAGCCTAAGTGGTATATAGGTCATAAAAATAAATAATTTCAGCAATGCTCTGTACTTGCATTTGCTTTATAACTAACAAAATAATAATTACAGAAAAGAAAGATGTAAGGTAAATATTTCAAAAGGCAAAGGCTTTCATGTCAATCCAGAAACTCAGATTGTAATACTAATAGATAAAGAAGAATTTCACATGGAGAAATGGATTCGGCTCTACTAAAGCTTTGATAAAATTACTCCTTTAGCTTGGAATGGTCTTTCTTTGGGGCTTTTTCTGAACTGCTTTCATTTTTCCTTCTTTTGTTTTGGGAGGTGTAGTTGGATTCAGGAATTACTTGTTTGCAGTAATTTTGATGTTAATAATCAACTGCGTAAATGATTATTGTGAGGGGAAAGCTTTTATTTCTTTTTAGTATAGTTTATTTGTTCACTTAAGTATTCTGAATAGTTTATTCTAGAGTGTCATGACAGTGTATAATCATGACATTGTTTATAGTGTAGTACAAATTGCATGTATTGAGAAATGCAATTTCTAAAGATAAACTATTCCCTTTACTTTCCAGAATTTCATGTTACTACAGTTTTTCCTTAATTACAACATTATTCCATGAAAAAGTCCCTTATTCTGGATTTGAGCTTGTCTTGTGATACCCTGTGGCCTTCCAGAACATGTAATTAACCTTTTTAATGCTGAAAGCCAGGAAGGAAAATAGAAGGAGTTGGGTGGCCTGTGCCTGGCCAGTCCCAGCACCAAAGCACTTCCCTCTCCCTTGAGGCAGGGAAAGCTGTAGGAGCATTATCTGCAGTTGCTCCATGGAATTCTATTTGTTTTGTTTCTGAACAGACAAGGTACTGCTTTGCTGTACTACATCACTCAATGCAAACCAGGGCAGTTTGGAACTGCTGTGACCCCCAGAAATATCTGCCCATAAGCACCTAAAATACAGCAAAGGTTTTAAAGGTTATGATGACATCATTAGATAAAATGTAAATATAGCCATTAACCATAATTCAGGCTTTTCAGTACTGTTTTGCTGCAAGTGCTAACGCTAAATATATGGAAATTGTACGTGAGAATGATTTTTTTTTTTTTTTTTTTTGTTTGCGGGGGTTTTCATACCTTTTTTTTTTTTTTTTGGTAGCAAGGTGTTTCATACCATTTTTATCTTTATTTTTGCTTAGGGCTGATGGTTCATGTTGACAAGAGAATTACACTGTCTGCCTTCAAGCAACACTTGGAGCCTTTTGTTGGAGTTCCATCTTCTCACTTCAAAGTCTTTAGAGTCTATGCTAGCAATCAAGAGTTTGAGAGTGTTCGGCTGAATGAGACCCTTTCGTCATTTTCTGATGACAATAAGGTTATTTAGTAGTTATTTTGAATCATTGAAAGTATATTGGTACAATATAGATAAAGTTAATTTGCAACGGGTAAAATAATTATTTTGGTCTTGGTAGCATGTTACAAAATGCAATTCTGATTTTGATACCAGTTCCTCCTTTTGCATTGTAGATAACTATTAGACTTGGAAGAGCCCTTAAGAAGGGTGAATACAGAGTTAAAGTCTATCAACTCTTGGTAAATGAGCCTGAGGTAAGGCATTGAGTGTTTCAATACTAATTCATGACAATATTAAAATGTGCCTTGACCAAGGTTTTGCTTTGAAATCTTGGAAAAAAATGAAACTCCTTCTTTTCTTCACATTTCCCTGCAAGTTTTTCTGGATTTAGAAAGGGAGTTGGAGATGGTTTCTGTTCCAAGTATGCAATTGGAATGTGATTTACACTATCTCTTTAGTGTCTTCATTTCTGTAGCATAAATAGAGGACAAGTGAATTGTTTCTTTGTTTCCCTTAAATGCATGACAGTCACCTCGCATTCTCTCCAAAGAAGAAACTGTGTTTGCTCGTGGCTGTGGTTTTCAGTGATGCTGAACTGATCTAATTCATCCCCTTCATGTGCTTCAGATAATGCTTGTTAGGGGGTTATCTGGGTAATGGTCCCCTCTGCATAAGGCAGACCTGAAACAAAAGTGCCTCTTTTGCACTAAAACAGCTGATAAGCTTGTTATATCTTCTGGGATATGAAAGATACAGAAGTGGTTATATAGACTGTAGACTGGATACATTGCCTACATAGTCTTTAGAAGTTGACTTTGTATGCACTTTATTTTTACTTTTTTGGACAAAACTGCCGAATATGTATTAATAATGGATAAGAGACTAAGCTGAACTGCTACAGCAGGGAATAAGATAAATTTAAAGGCAACTTCCATGAAGTTATGTCTGATCCATGAAAGCCAAGAGAGTGGCATTTTTATGATGATGTGGCTTACTTAATTTGAAAGCTCCTTTGCCATTCTGTGGAATGTGAATGTAATGGTAGCAGTTAGCAGCACAGCACAGGCAGTATTTATGCCCAGGCAGTCAGAGGGTTGGAGTGCCCTGCCAAAGGGCTGCTGCTACACAAATTAGTTACTCCCTATTTTAATGAATTCACTGCCTGCCTTGTTAATGAGAAACCTTCTACTGGTCTTTTTTTGCCAGGTGGATGGGACTGGTCACAAAGTATAAACAGAGGTAGTTTAGTGTTCAAAAGAATTCTGTCTTTAGTCTCTTTCCGTTTATGTTCACAGCCATGCAAGTTTCTTCTAGATGCAGTTTTTGCTAAAGGAATGACTGTCCGACAGTCCAAAGAGGAGCTGCTTCCTCAGCTTCGAGAACAATGTGGCCTAGACTTGACAATTGACAGGTAAACCTGATTAAATACCATTTTAAAATGTGTTTGGGGTTTTCTCTCCTCTTTTGGAGAAAGAAAGTAATGAAAGAAGCAGAAATAAATTACTATGGTCTTTGAATCAGTTTGTGAATACAAACACTAATTCAGCAATTCTTGGCTTTCATCTCACACAGAATGAATTCTGGAGGGGATAATATTTACATAGAATTGCCTGTGTGCATGTCCTGGTTTAGGACAA
>VXBB01021744.1:17149-37668 GCA_013399915.1 Illadopsis cleaveri | reverse complement strand
TCCAGGGATGCAGGGGCAGCCACAGCTTCTCTGGGAACCTCCCCACCCTCCCAGGGAACAATTTCTTCCCAATATCCCATCCATCCCTGCCCTCTGGTCTCCCCCACTGCTGCCCTCCTTTCCCTGCTCTGGCCCCACGGGAGTCACTGAGCTCCCGTGGCCTTCCCTCGAGGGGACAGGAGCCTCCACCCCAGCCCAGCCTCCTGCCACCCCAGCCTCCCGTGTGCCAGGGCAGTGCCGGGAAGCTGCCAGCTCCCCCGGGCTCATTAATGTGGAGCGCGTGCGTGCCCCACTCCCCGCGCATCGATCTGATAAATGAGGAGCCGCCGATGGTATTTTCTACCCTTTTAAGTGTTAAAATAACATTTTAGTGAAATATGAGCAGGTCAGAGCCGAGCTGCCCCCTTTCATCTCCCAGCACAAAGCAGCTGGATGGGAGGGAGCTGGCAGAGGCACCCCCACATCCATGGGGGATGCTCCCAGAGGTGGGTTTGGGGTGGTACAAGCGGTGCTCGAATGTCTGGGGGAGGACTGGGGTCACTGTGGGTGTGCAGGGCTTGGTGCTGCACCTGTGCCCAGCCCTTGGCATGGGACAAGGAGGAAAACCCATTTCCATCCACACCACAGTGAAAACTTCCGCATGTCCAAAGCTCTTCCAGGTGCAGAGCTTTATTTGGAAGCTGTAGCAACTCATGGCTTGTCCTTGAGTCTTTCTGGCTCTTCTCTCTGCAATTCCTTTGTGGAAATGTCCTGGCTTGGTTTGAGGATTGGGAAAATGAAATGATGCTGTCCTTGAGGTCCCTCTGCACTCCAGCCTGTCCCTGCCTGGCAAGGAGGTGAAGGTTGGATGCAGGGGAAACCAAACCCCACGTGAAAAATGGGGGATTTCAGCCTAGTTAAACTAATCCAGAAAATGGATTGGATGGGGAAAAAAATAGGGAAATACTCTCTGGAGTGTGAAATGATTTGCTGGAAATTGGAGTGTGTCACTGACAGCTGCTCCTGGTGGAGTCCCGGGTGTTGGGAAGAGAACTGGGAGCAGCAGCAGCTCAGGCAGGTCCTGGGGGATCCTGCCCTGCACTGGTGGCCTGACCTTCCTTGTCTGGGGGATCCAGCCCTGTCCAGGCCTGATGGATTAGCGGGATCTGGTGGCTGTAGGGGATGGGAGCCATTTTCACCCCCTGGATAGGAGCAGTTCCTTCAGTGCCCAGGGTTTCTGTGCATCCTCTTCTGGAGCTGCCTTGGGCATCCTTCCCCTGCCCATCCCACACAACCTTCCCCTGCCCATCCCATAAACACTTTCCCTGTGCATCATTTCCATGCCCATCCCATCCACCCTTCCCCTGCCCATTTAATGCATCCTTTCCCATCCCATCCAGCATTTCCCTGCCCATCCTGTACCTCCTGCCCCTGCCATCCCAGACATCCTTCCCTTGCCTCCCCTGTGTCCCTTTCCCTGCCCATCTCCCCCCACAGCCCTTTGATTCCCTCCTTCCCTCCCCTGCTGCCAGGGAAGCAGTTCCCAAGGCATCTTTGCATCCCCTCTCTCCACCCAGCCAAGTCCAGCTCCTCCTCAGGCTCCAGCCCCCCTTTCCAGCCTGTTGCCCGATGCCTCTTCCCTCTCCACATCCCTGGAGTGTGATTGCTCCGCGCCCTGGGTGAGAGCAGGAGAAATATGTGCCGAGATGACATTTGGGTTATACATGATGCTATTAAAATATGATAAGAACGCTATTAACATTAATAATCCTTTTCATTGTATCATTTAGGGAGCAAAACAAGCCATTAAATATTACAGAGTCATTCGGGCTTTGATGGCTTCAGGGAGGGGAACATTTGGCCGGATTTGTCTCCACACACTCTGGAAATACAACATTATCTCTGGGAAATGGGTTGCCCTGGGCTCAGCATCTCTGGGAAGCTCCATGGATCCAGGAGGGTCTCGGATGTGCCAGGATGGGATGGAGGGTCCCAGGTGCCAGGTGAGGCAGCAGAGTGGGAGGTGACACCCCTGCAGCCTTGCTGGAGCACAGGGAACAGGCCAGGATCCCCTGGGGAGGGTGCAGGGGCTGGCTGGGTGTGAGGGGGCCCCGATGGAGATTCTCTGAGGTGCTCGTACCAGACAGGAGGATTGCATGGATTGGGAAGGGCTGCTCTGCCCGGTGCAGGCCTGCAGTCAGTCCTGGGTACCCCTCTCCCACTTCAATCCCCACTGCCCTCCCCCTGCCTCCTCCTCCGGGCTGTCTGCAGGGGTTACAGCAGAGGGACAGCTTGGATTTCCCAACCTTTCCCAGGCTGAAAACTCTCAGCTTGGAGCAGGCTGCTGTTTGCACACCAGACCTGCTGCCAGCCCTCCCACACCACCTCCCAGCTCACTCTGATTTACCCAAACCTCAGCATAAATCTCCTCTCCCCGCTGCCATGCTCAGCCCTGAAGCTCATCCATGTGGGAGTTCCCAGGACACTGAAGCATTAGCTCTTAAACGCTCAGAAAGGCACCTCACTCCTGGCAGCTCCCTGGAAAGGACCAGTTTCTGCATCCCTGATGCTCTGCCTGCCCTGGTTTTGTCCAGTCCGAGGCCTTGGCAGCACCATCCCGTTTCTGCTCCCTCATCTGCCGGGGAGAGGGCAGCAGGGATCACTTTTAGCTGGAAAACACTGGGTTTGGGACAGCTGCCCAGTTCCCAAACTCCACCACCTTCCCCTGGGCAGGAGCCAGAGCCTGCTCCTTGCCCAGCCCATTCCCAGGATCCAGCCACGCAAAACCCAGGTGGTGAAGGGGTTTGGGATCAGCATCCTGCTCCAGTCCGGGAGCTGGGAAACCTTTTGGTACCCACGGGCTCCTCGGTGCTGCTGCTGCTCAGGGCCAGGCTCAGGATGCTGGGCAGGGACCAGGAGCCAAGCCACGGGCCCTGAGCTCCTCAAATGCCACCGGGGATGTTGTTATCCAGATATTTCCCCGTGGTGACAGCAGCAAATGAGGGAGAGAACAGAAAAATGTGCCGAGGCTTTGACAGGACTGTCAGAGTCCCAGTGAGCGCTAACAAGGACGAGTGTGGGCTCTTTAAACAAATCACTGTCATGTTGCAGGCATATCATGGTTTAACACAGACACCACGAGTCACCAGGAAAGGTTAAAGCAAGCAGGGAAGACTCAGCCCTGGGAAATGTGTCAGAGCCGAGCTGTCCTGGGGACTGATCGCTTCCTGCGGCCAGCGCGGCTTCAGGGCCGGAGCCTGGAGTCCTTGGAGCACCCTTGGGATGGGGCTGCTACAGTGCCTGGTGTTGGGAAGGCTTCCCTGTGGATGCGGGCACAGCAGCAGGAGGATCTGCCCCCTCAGGGACACCCATTCCCTGCGCCCTGCCCTGGGCTTGGCCCCACGCACCGACAGCCAAATGCAAGCACAGAACTCCAGACACACCCCCGGGATGCTTCAGGGATGCCACCAGGCAGCTCTGGGATGGCCACACTGCCCAGCAGGCTCTGAGCCCCAGGGTTTGCCTGGAGAGGCCTCTCTGGCTGGGTTGCTGCTGTCCAGGATCCACAGTTCAGGGAGCCTGGAGAGGCTTTGGCATCACAGGCTCACTGAGATCTCTGTGGGGTGTGTGACAGCAGAGTCCTGTCCCTGGCCACAGCCCTGCTCCAGCCCTCACATCCCTGGGCAAGGGGAGAGGGGCCCAGCTGATGCCTTGGGAAGGCTGACCTGGAACAGAGACTGGAGAGAGCTGGAGAATAAAGTGGGTATTTATTGAAAGGCCTTTAGGGTACGCCTTGGGCAGGACAGGGCCTGGCCAGGGCTACACCCAAGGTGGACCCAAAATGGTCACAAAATGGTCACAAAATGGACACAAAATGGTCACAAAATGGCTGACCGGTCACGAGGTCTCACACTTTGATAAGTTTTGGTCCATTTGCATATTCAGGTTAATTGTCCAGTTCCAACTCCAGGCTGTGAGGTCCCATCCTTCTTGTTCCTCCCTTCAGCCACCCTTGTTTGTGCTTTGGGCCTGAAAGTTGTCCTTGGTGTGCAGCAGGAAAAGGATTTGTTTTGTCTACTTTGTGAACAGAGCTTACCAGCACTTAATATGAGGCCCAGAACTGCACCCCTGGGCAGCACAGAATCTGAAATACATGAAAGCTGAAACTTAAGGCATCACAATGGGCAGGGAGCTCCTGCTGCAAACCCATTCCAAGCCCAAACCCTGCTGTCCGTGCCCTGTGCATAGCGGTCACTGGGAGATCCGGAGCTCCCTCTGTTCTTGCAGGCTGCCAGGGCACCTCCCCAGCCTGAGCCAGTGCTGGATGCAGGAATCCCCAAGGAGGAGCGTTCTCCCCCAGCTCTGCTGGTTCCATGGAGTGAACCCCCCGCCCATCCAAGCCATAACTCCTCGGGGAGTGTGAGGAATGAAATCACGGAGGTTGCTCGCTGACACCCAGGGTCACTCCCGCAATTCATGAGGAGCCCAGCGTTCCTCCCTGGGAAAATCATCAGCCAAGGTCACAGCAGCAACGCCGGCTGCGACCTCAGCACTCTGCTCACGTGCAGCCCATTAGGGCAGGAAATATACAACAAACAGCCCCCGAGGATCCCCAAGCCTCCCCAGCTCCTGCAAGGCTCCTCTCTCCATCATGGAGCCTCTCCCAGAGCGCTGCATCAAACTTTAATGTCTCCCTCTCAGCCGCACAAAGCTGGAACCAGCCTGGCCTTTCATGCTGCACAATCCCCCCAATCAAAGGCCCTCTGGCAGAACAGAGCACCTGAAGAGAATGTTCCTCTCTCATCTGGAGCTCCTCGTTTTGGGGCTCTGGGTCCTCCTCAGCTCTGTGAGATTCAGCCAAACAGCCCATTCTCCTGCTGGGTAAAACAATTGGGCACGTTGCTAATTAGGCAAATGTCGTTAGGCAGGAGGCTGTTGTAGGAGAGATGAAGGAAAGGCTGATGTGGGAGCAGAGCCCACCGGGCTCCTACACCACTCCCTCACTCCTCCATCCTGTCCTACATGAGATGCTGGGAGTACTCTGTGTTTCCAGAGGGAAAAGCACACAGAGCCCATTCCCAGGGGCAGAAAACATTGTAGGGAATTCAGGCAGCAGAACAAAAATATAAAACCACAGAAGGATGTGAAGGAAATGCCTCCAAAATGGCTGCAAGGCAGCAATGCTGAGCCTCACTCCTGGCAGGCAGGGATTTCCCAGCTCAGGGAGGGCAGTTTGGGAGGGTGGCACTGTCAGAACGTTCCCCTACTAGAAGAGGTGCTGTGGAATGTGTGGCTGGGCACTGCCCACCTGTGTGATGGCTCCCTGCCCTCTGATGTCCGGATTTTCCCCTTGGATAACGTGTCTGGAGGGGGAAGACAGGACTCAGACATGCCCTGGGCTAGGCAGGCTCTTCCCAGCCTGTTCCCTGCTTCTGTCCTGTCCAGGAATCAGGGCAGCAGCAGGGGAGGGGCTGGAGTGGGTTTAGCCTGTTTCTTGGGATCAGAACATCCCACGGCAGGAACCATGTGCCACAGGATCCAGCCTCCTGCAGCCTGGAGATGCTCCCAGCTCCCTGCTTGTGCCTCTGAAGCTCACGGCTGCATGGCTGAAGCCAAACCAGAAGCAAGATTCCATGCAGGGAGAGTGTTGCACAGACCCTGAAGGATAAGCCTGGCGGAGCAGAGCATTCCCTGCCCTTGGCTTCCATTCCCTGCCCTTGTTTTCCATCCCTGCCTTGTTTTCCATCCCTCAGCTGGGAATTCTCTGGAGCATATGCATAGCCCTTGTCCCAGGCCAAGCCATCCCAGTTCTGGTCAGGAGGTTCCCAGAGGGATGTTTGAACCTGTGCCCTGCCACGGGAACCTGTGGATTTCATGGAATGTGGGCACCTCTCCCTGCTTAGTGCCATGGCTTTGTTTTCCCGGGCTCCAGGGAGGGGAGCAGCAGGGCTGGGCAGGGCAGGAGAGAAGGGAGGGGTCCCTAAGATCCCCCAGCTGCATCCATCCCCATCTGGGTGCCCGCCCAGCAGCAAAGCATCTGGATTTGTGCAGCTGGCAGAGCAATCCCGTGATCCCAGCGAATCAGAGATTATCGAGGGGGAAAACTCGGGGCTTAAGTGGGATCGGGAGGAGGAGAGGAGGATTTGGAGCTGGTCCGATGGGTTAAGCCACTTGTACCAGCTGAGATTAAGACAGAAGGAGTCTGTTTTAGATGGGAAATCTGCTGCACCCCCTCGGAGCCCTGGCCACACATTCCAGCAGCTCGTGGCGCGGGAATGCAACAGCTTGTCCTGAACCAACCCAGCTCAGAGGGCAGGAACGGGGCCTGGAGAGATCCTTTTCCCTCTCTGGGGCTCCTGTGCATGGCTGGAAGTGCCTGCACCTCCTTCCTCATGATCAGCATCAGTCCTGATGGCTTCCCAGTAGATCCTGCCTCGCTCCCCTCTGGACAAACCCCTTGCTGGGCCCGCAGATGAGAGGAGATGGAAGGAACTGGCATTTCCTGCTTCTCTCTCTCACAGGAATCCATCTCCAGTACTGCCACAGCTCCCACAGCTCCAGCCCTGTCCCAGGGACACCCCCATGCCTGCCTGCGATGGTGCAGTGCTGCTCTTGGGGCTTTTGCCTGCCCTTCCTGGCCAGCTCTGGCACCGGTGTCGCAGCAAAGGCACGGTCCTGTATTCTGGAATACAGTTCTGATCCTGTGGGCCCTTGCTTCGGCAGAAGCGTGAACAACGCGAGAAATAAAAGGATGGCACTCTGGTGGGGAACTTCAACGGGGTTTTATTACATTCACACGACTTCCTTCCACCCAGGAGCCAACCCGCTGAAGCCCACTGAACTCGCTGGTTTTCACCTTAAATCTGGGGTTGGGGCAGTGGGGAGGTTACAGCTTGGAACCAATCCAGAATGGGAAGGGAGTGACCCCGAACCTAAATGACAACCCGTAGAACAAATCAAGGAACAAAGGGGGAAGGGGAACCAAGACCCTGCCAATCGCTCAATGTCCTCACCAGAATTTTCTAGACATCAGGGTGAGGCCTCGAAGTGACAGACAGGACCCAGGTGTCACATAAATGATGGCTGATTAATAACGATATCTGGGGTAAACCATGATGGGGTAAAACATGGGGTACATGGGAAAAACCACTGTGAAACAGTATAAAACAGATGCATATAGAAAACTGGTGAAACCCCAAAACACACCACTACACTGGCCTGCCTCTTTCCCTGCTCCAAGGGGTGCAATTCCCTTGTTGCCTTGAAATTCCACCTGCCAGGAAGGGCAGCTGGACACAGCCCTGAATCCCATGGGGATGCTCCACTGCCCAGGACTGCCCCTGTTCCCCAGGATCTCTGCTCTCCTCTCTCCTGGTTGCACAGCCAGTGGAAGCCCCCAGCCCCACCACGCTGGTCTTTGTTGCAGTGGGATCCCTGCTGGGATCAGGGTGCTGCTCCCCTTGGAATCTGGCACAGCACAAATGGCTCTGGAGCAGCTCTGGCTCTGGGAACATCCTCCATCCCAATGAGAGCTGGGACCTTGGAGCTTTTTCAAGGGTGAAGATGAGATGAAGGAGATTGAAACAGCCAGAGATGGGAGGCAGGGGCTGGAAGCAAAAAGAGCAGTCAGGAATGACAGCCCCTCTTGGCACTTCCCTTCCGTGGCACTTCCAAGCCCTGTCCCCCTGGGCTGCTGTGCGGACACGGCTGGGAGTGGGTGCCAGGAGCTGTCCCTGGGTGCTGGCAAAGAAAAGCAAAAGGGACCTTGAGCAGCTCAGAGAGGAGATGTGAAATCAGTCCCTGAAAGCAGCCTCGGTGTCTGCTGGTGGCCAAAGCGACACAAAGCCGTGCCCGTGGCCACCATCACCAGCCCAGCACAGCCAGGACCAAGCCTGGAGCCTGCACCGCCCTTCCACCCCCTCTGCACAGCCAGGAGCCAGCCTGGAGCCTGCACTGCCCTTCCACACCCTCTGCACAGCCAGGAGCCAGCCGGGAGAGCCCCGTGTGCCACTGGAGGAGGCTCTGGGTGGCAAATCCCCAAATGCAGCCCTCGGCCCCCTTTGGGGCTCCCTGTGCCCCGGGGGGTGCTGAGCCCCCTTGGCCCGGGGCATGGCACTGCCTGACTCTCATGAGCCTGTGGAGGAGTGCAGAGAGCCCGGGGGGAGTAAAGAATCCAGTTTTGGGTTGGAATGCAGCCCCAGGAGCACAGGGTTGAAGTGTCAGCAGCCCTGGAGATGCTGTTGGATGCCCCGCAACAAATGGGACCACAGGGACAGAGGAGGGCAGAGGATGGGGCCTGGAGCCTGCATCCCCCCTCCAGGCATGGATTTGCATCCTGCTTGTCCCTCTGTGTGCCCTGGGCATGGAGAGCTGCTCTGAAGGATCCCAGAGCTGGGGGACACTTGGGCAGGACCCTGGTGGGGTCAGACCACGCAGGCCCCATCACATTCCCAGAGAAAGCAGTGCCATCTCCAGCCTTCTGCTGCCTCCTGAGAGGAAAGGGAAAGGAAAACCATCTCCTGAGAGCAGGGCAACTGGAGCACCAGAGCCAGCAGCGGGAGCTGCACACTCAGAGAGGAAGGAGACCTAATGAGGTGCTTTATTAATTGCATTGTGAACTTTTCCTTTAATGATTCTCCCCGCAACTCCCTCTAGTTAAAGCTAATGGCCTGTAGCATGTTCAGCAGATGGATTATCCAGAGGTGCCCAGGCAGCTGCCAGAGGGTGTGTGGGGGCTGCCAGACACGGCTCCCAGTGTCCCACGGCCCCTCGGGGGCTCTGCCAGACCCCAGGGATCCAGGGGGGCTGGGACACTCTGTCCCTGCCTGGTGCTGCTCCCAGTATCTCTCTGGAGGTGTGGAATGAGCAGCAGCCAGAGGAGTTCCCATCTCTGGGAGTCCCAGTCTGAGGGATGTGTGGGCTCTGCTGTCCCGTGGCTCTGGGTGGGACACCCTGCTCCAGGACAGTGTTTCCTGCTCTGCTGCTGCACAGGGTGGTCTGGAGATGGCAGGAGGAGGGAGCAGGAGCAGCAGCCCGGGCAGGGCAGGGCAGGGCAGGGTGGCACTCAGTGACAGTGACCAGCCACCTCCACCCAGCCCAGGATGGGCTCTAGGGGTGACACAGGGCCTGCTGGGCTCTGCCTCATTGTTTTTATGAAATGGCAGCAGATGCTCCCCAAAAGGACCACGTGGCCCCAGGCAATGCTAGTGCCCAGCCCCTGAGAGCTGTGGGAACCTGTGCTGCCCCATCCCGGGATAACCCTGGCAGAGCAGGGTGACCTTTCATGCCACCCCACGGATTTCACAGCTCCTGGTGAGAAAACATTGATTTCCAGCTCCTGCGGAATGTGGGGTCACGGCCACCAGCTGCATTAAGCACTGTGAGCTGTCAAAATGTGTCCAGCCACTGCCTGCTGGGACAGCAGGGAGCTGTGATCCATAAAAACCCACAGGACTCGTGATCCAGGGAAGACTGGGGCCACAGTGGTGCAGCTCAAGCCCTGTGTGGTTCAGGCCGGGGCTGTTCTCCCACTGATCTTCTCCACCTGCTCCACCAGACCCCCCTGTGCCTCAGAGCTGCACCCTGCCCTGCCATGCAGCCCTCTCATCGTGGTGCATCCCTTCCCATGCTCTCCCCTTCTCCCTGCCCCTTCCTGGCTGCTCTTTTCCCGGGGAAGGTGGGCACAGGCAGCTCTGGACTCATCCCACACGCTGGGGCCTGTCTGCAGGCTGAGCAGCAGCAGCAAGGGGAATAAATTAGCAGATCCAAGAGGAGCTGGAGGTTTCCACGTGGGAGTGTGTTTGGTGTTGAAAGCTGCTGCCGGGGAAGGAAGGCTGGGCTCTGCCGCCCGGCCACGCCGCGCTGCTGACTAACGGGGCCGTGTTTGTATTTAGCGCTGCCCTTAATTGCTGGGGGGAGATGGGTGTGCGTGGGCTGCGCTCCCCGAGGTGACTCAGCTGTCCCCTCCTCGGCGCCGCAGCCCCCGTGCAGTGGCCCTCGTGTGGCTCTGGTGGCCTCAGCCGTCCCCAGCTCGGGGCAGCTCCACGTGCCTGGCGCTGCCCCATGGAAATCCCTGCCCGGCCACACGAGGAGCCGATTGCTCTGCGGAGCCTGCGCCGAGAGGGGAGAGGAGTTTTCCTCCTGGAGCAGCTTTCCCGCAGAGGCAGCAGCCTGTGCTGGGGGTCTTGTGTCTCCTCCCCGGGGCTGTGTCCCCTCCTTTGGCTGTGTCAGGGGGTTTGGACTGTGGAGGTGCCCAAATCCACCCCCATTCCCAGCCAGGAGCCAGCTCAGGTGGGGTTTTCCCTCCATCTGTACCCCCTGGTGTTCCAGGCAGGCTCAGGAGTGCTGGGGGAGGTCTGGGCACTGCCAGGGTCACCTGGGTCCCCTGCAGTCACTCATCCCACGGTGCCCACGGAGCACACGGACTGTGGGGATGGGCTGGGTATAGCGAGGAGATGGGGCAGGACCCCCCAGCCTGGGGAACCTGCAGCACAGTGGGGCTGGGGGCTGCTGGGGGAGCAGGGAGCCAGCACAGAGCTGAGGAGGGGCCACCCTGGAGCAGGGGAAATGACCTTCTTTGGGATTGAGGTTCAGGATCTCAGCAGATGAGCAGGAGGGTGTTATAAAACAGCATTTCCTCTGCACTGCCTCTCCCCAAGGTCTCCGAGCCTGAGGCCAAACTCAGTTCCATGGAAATGAAGCCTGGGATGGATGTTCAGGTGCTCTCTTGGCCACAGAGGTGGCCAGACCTGCTGCAGGCTGGGGAGGGCTGAGGGATGGCTGCAGGGGACAGCAGGGCTGTGGGAGCCAGGCTGGGATCCATGCCCAGGGATGAGCTGGGAATGGGATCAAAGGACAGTGCCCTGGAGGGGGGCCACGTGCAGGGCCTTGGGCACCCAGAGTCAGGGTCTGTGGGGACCCCTATGCTCCTCGGGGTTCCTCAGAGACCCCCCCCAGAACCCTCCTCATGCCCCTTCAGCTCCCCACTCCCCCTCTCGAGGACAGGGATGGGAGGTCCCATCCCTCATGGGAGGACTGTGGGACAACCCAGCAGCTCTGTGCTGAGAGAAGCCCCCTCCCTCTCTGGGCTGGACATTCCCCAGAGCAGCTTTGTGCTTGAGCCGTGGTCTCAGAATTCCAGCAGCTCCTCCATACGTGGTGACCAACCCCACAGGACAAACCTTGGCCGTGCCAGAGCTCCCAGCCATCACCTCCATGTCCCACCAGGGATGCCACCAACCCAGGGTGGCCTGGACCAGCTAAATCCAGCTCAGTTCTTGGCAGCAGAGCAGTGAAACCCCCCAAGCCCTCTCCATATGAAGGCAGAGGGGATGGAGGGGTCATGGCCAAGGGGCCCTGGATGCTCCTGCATCCCATGAGATCCCGGTTTCCTGCCTCTGGAACACAAGGCAGCTGTCTTGCCAGGCCTTTTCCTCCGGTAGCTGGAATTTTGCTGAATGTTTTGTCCTGGATCAGCTGCAAATCGCTCCAGTGACTGTTAACAACTCATTAGCTCGGGTTTGTCGGGAGCTGTTGTTGCTGCTGCCTGGCACAGGAGGGGAAGGGCCCTGCAGGGCCCAGAGCTTCCCAAAGGCTGCTGCTCACTGGGGAGAGGCCTTCCAAGGCAATTTCCATGGGCTGTGCTGGCCTGAGCCTGCTCCTGGCATTTATAACCTGCTGGATTGTGCAAAGCAATCCCAGGGAATGAGCTCTCCCATTATCCTGTCCCAGCCCATTCCCACCTCTCCTCAGGGACACTGCTGGAGCTCAGCACATCACTCCGAGGATTTTGTAGCTTTTGGAGCCTCTCAGTGCAACACCATCAATTCAGGGCTGAGAGGACCCAGCACAGAGTTGGCTGCTGTCTGTCTATTCCCACTCCTTCTGCCACAGTTGATATTTTCCCATCTCCAGCTCTGTGTCTTCCCATTTCCCGCATGGGGAGCAGGGTTTTCATTACCAGCAATGTCCTTTCCTGGCTGCCCTCATATTTATGGCAGTCCTTCTTTTTTATAGCCAATTTTGTAGAGTGCCCAGCAGTTAGCTCAACTGCTTCCTTTCATTTCGGCATTATTGCCAATTTCCTGCTCCACGGGCTAAATTTATCACTTCTTTAATTGTTTGATAACTCCAGGAACCAGCTGAGAGTCACCCTGCCCTGTGCCAGCCCCTTCCCCGGGGGAGGGCTCCACACTCCCACCTGCAGCACGCCTTGGTGCCCACTTGACACATCTCTGTGAGGGAGAGTCCGGCCTCAGAGCCAAACCCAGCCTCTCCCGGGTGCTTTTGGCCTCCTTTCTCTCAGTTTAATTTGCCCAGCCCAGTTCAGCATCCGTGCTTTGGTCCACTGCCAGTTTGTCCTGGGAATCCTTGCAGTGTGTCCGGGGCTGCCCAGAGCCCTTCCTGCTGCACCGTCACCGCTCAGAGCTGTGGCCTCAGCTCACACCCATCCCACAGAAGGTGCCAGGGCGTGGGCTGGGTGGGAAGAGCCTCCTCAGATGGGTTTCAGTCCATGACACCCCCTCCCTGCCAGACTTTGGGCTGAGCAGGAGAGCAGAGGATGGATTCTGTGGGGTTAGGATGGCCTACCCCTCCCCAAAGATTGCTCCAGGCTGTGCTCTGAGTGCTGGAATGAGACCATTTCCCACCCCAGCTGCTGAGGGCCGGGTGCCTGCTGAGCTCTGTGAGCTCTGCAGAGTCCCTGGGGACTCTCTGGGTACCTGCTGGCCTGTGCTGGGCTCCAGCACCATCCTGGCTGCTGCTTCCAGCCCCTCAGGCCCGGCAGAGAGAGCTGCAGACTGGCTGTGCTGGCTCCTGCTCCAGCAAAGATTTCCTTCCCGACTGCAGGCTTGGCTGGGAAGCTTCCAGTTTTTCTCCTTGATTGGGTTGGAGCTGGCCTTGTACAGCCTCCAGTGCTTGCTCTGGGATTGTGGTGCTTCTCCCAGCCTTCTGATTGCATTTGAATCCCTGTTCCCTCCCCGTGGCTGCAGCATGGCTGGCTGGGGCTCCGTGGGATCCCCAAGCAGCCCTGGATCAGCCTCCTGGCACGGGGTCTCATCCTGCTTCCAGTGCCCCCCCAGATGCTGCAGCAAGCTCTGCTGTGGGACAGGGTGGGTGCCTGGAACCCAACCCCAAGGCTGATCCCACAGCTTTTCCATTTTTCCATGTTGTCCCATTCCAGGGGCACGGCACGGAGGCTGTGTCTCCAGGAAGGGCAGTTTGAGGACATCGGTGTGCACAGAGGTTTGGGCTCTGGGCAGAGGCACAGGCGCCCCACAGACCACCCCATACTGGTGACCCCTGCCAGGGGCTCCACTGCACCTTGTCACAGCTCAGTGACACAGCAAACACCACGCCAAGACTTTCTGCTGGAGAATGCCCAAAGTTCCCAACACCCCAAGACATCCAGGGCAGTGATCACAGCCCGAGGCTGCCAGAGCTCCAGGAGCATTTGGACAGTGCCCTCAGGCACAGGGTGGAATGGTTGGGATCGTCCTGTGCAGCAGCAGGAGCACTGGATGATCCTTGTGTGTCCCTTTGGGCTATTCCATGATCCATCAGCCGGGCTGTGCTGCCACAGAGGGGGTGGAACATCCCAGCTGTGCATTCCAGGAGCTCCTCACCTTGTCCATGTCCTGTCCAATCCTCATCCCTCCAGCTGGGGCTGGTTTGCTGTCCTTGTTGCTCCTTTGATGCATGAATTAAATGGCTCTGGCTGCTGTTCCCCTGTGTGAAACGCCCCCAGCCCAGGGGGCAGCAGCAGCTCCTCATCCAAGGCCCTGCCCCAGCCTTTCCGTGTCTCCTGAAGCCACCCTGGTCCCGCAGTGCTGGAGGTGACAGCTCCCTTTGAAGGGGAACTTGGAGCCACAGAACTACCAGGGGGCTTCACGCCTCGTGTTGTTAGTGCTTGTCAAATATTTATGAAAAAACAATCTGGGGATAATTAATTCAGCAGCAATGGCTGAGATTTATTGGATGGATGTGATTGGAGCACGGACAGAGCTCTGCCAAGCCCAGGAAAGTGTATCATCAATAATAGATTTGTCAATAGATGAAAACATCAGCAGATAAACTAGTCTTGAGTGCCACCTGGCCAGCACATCCCCGCAGTCACCCGCGGCCAGCGCCTGGCAAACAGCTCCCGGTGCCACCTTTCCCGGCTGGAATGCTGGGGAGCAGCGGGAGCATCTCCGGAGCCACTGCACACAGCTGGGGACAAGGGACGAGACACAGCCTCAGGGGGAGAGCGGCTGTAAAGAGCCCCAGCGCTGGCCGTGTGCCACCATTCCTCCCTTTGGTGTCACCGCCCGTCCCCAGGGCAGCCCCGGCTCTGCGATTCACGGCACAAAGGCGACCTTGAGCGCGGGGAGCTCCGTGCCCTTTCCCTGAATAGCTCCGTGCCCGCGGGGTCCCGCTGACCCCAGCCCCGCCGGCCGGGGGCTGCGGGGTGCGGCCGGGGGCTGCGCACACTGAGCCCATTCACGGGGCAGAAAGGGGCCCTTGTTCCCTGCAGACAGAACCGCAGGGCCCCGAGCAGCTGCGGCGACGCGGGGCCACCCGGGCCACGGGCAGCCCCGGGGCATCAGCGGCCCGGTGGCTCCGGCGGGGCTGCGACGGGAGCCACCCCGTGTCCCCAAGCCTGGCAGCTGCAGCAGCAGCCCCACAGCCTCCAGCTCTTCGCCCGAGCCTGGGGAATGTCACCCCGCTCCCGGAGCACCGGGCAGGGAACACCCCGCGCTGCTCCGGGGAATCCGCGCAGGGGAAGGTGACGGGCCCCAGGCTGCGGGGACACGGCCGGGTGGCTCAGGTGGGACCAGGAGCGATGTTGGGGAGTGACGGGTGATGGCCAAACCCAGCCCTGCAGCCTCTCCCCGGTGTCGCTCCTGCCCGGAACATTCCCGATATCCCGCCCGCAGCCGTGTGTGGGACAATCCCGCGGGTCGGGAGATGCTGGGCTGGGCCGGACTCGGCTCTGTGCCCGCCTGGGCAGCGCTGCCTCCTCTCCTCTCCTCTTCCCTCCCCGTGGGCACCGAGGCTCCCCGGCCGGCCGGGTCGCTGGCTCAGGCTGCTGCTCATCCATCTGCTCTCCTGTCACATCCCCGTCTCCCTGATTATTTTAATGAGGATAATGATTCACACCTGGGCAATTCAAACCCGCTAACAATAACAATTTTAATTAGTTTCCACTACAAATCTGAAACGTCGTCATTAACATTTAAAACGCTCGCGATTGGCAGCTCCGTGGAACGCCGGGGCTGGGTGGGAGCTGTGGGAGGGGTGGGCAGAGCTCCAGGGTGCAGGTGGGATGGGGAAACTGCTGACGGGGTCAGGGCCAAAGAACCACGCGCTGAGGGTGGCACCGCGGTGTGGGAGGGGATTGGATCCTCCCCGGCTCTTCAGGGGGCGTGGGCAGAGACCAGCGCCTGGCGCTTGGTGGCACTTGGGTGGCATCTCGGCCGCTCGCTGGGAGCTGTAGCCTCTGGGGACAATGCAGGCAGGGGAGGGACATCTGCACCCGGGCAGGGACACCTACCTGGCCCATGCAGGGCACACAGGGCTCCAGGAGAAGGTTTCTTGAACCCCAAAAGGCATTTTCTCCCCCTCCAAAAAGCTTGGCTGCAGACTCCTCACAGCCACCACGAGCACTGGGGTCAGCCTGTCTCGGTCCCACACCCCCTGTGTGCCCCTGGTGCCACCCATCCCTCTGCCCCAGCCACCCAGCTGTGCCCGTGGGGAACACCCTGAGGAGACCAGGCAGGGGTGCAGACAAGACCCCCTCTCCTGTGAGGGGTGAGACTGATGGGGAGGAAGCGATGGCGCCCTGGAGACAGGGACTGGGAATTCCTGGAGACAGGGACTGGGAATTCACAGGGTGGGAACTCATTGAGCAGCCCTGGGTGGCACAGGACTAATGATCTGTGTGAGATCATCATGTGGGGACACACCAAGTTCCCTGGAGCATCCCTGATCCCAGGGCACCATCACTGGGACACAGGGGTGGGCTCTGGATGTCCACAGCGGTGTCTGGATGGGCTCTGGATGTCCAGAGGGTGTCTGGGGCTGTGGAGGTGCTGCCACAGGGCCCTGCTGCTGTCACCCTGCACACACTGGGGTCCCTGGGATCCTGCTGCCAGCCTGGCACAAGCCAAGGCAGCTGCACATTCCCAGTGCTCACTTTTCCTCCCTGGACACATCCATGGCTCCCGTCAGGGGCTCTCCCCTGGCCCGGCTCGCTCAGGCATGTGCAGCTGGGGACCACACTCCGGGAACTTGCCCCAGGCACTACAGGGAACACGGGGAAAACACAACAGCCACGATGCCGAGGTGCAGCTGCTGCCGGTGGGCTGTGGGGGGTGCGTCCCCGAGGGTCCCAGCTCGGCTCTGTCTTTCCAGAGCCCTTCCAGCCCTCGCCGACAGCTCCCGGCGCTGCCGCCTGCCTGTCCCTGGAGGAAGGGGGAAGAAACAACTCCAGAGTGCCCAGCTCAGGCAGCCTGGCAGCGATCACATCAGTCATTCAGTCATTCAGCCCGGCCCGGCCTCCGGGGACACGTTCAGCAGGAGGCTCCGGGGGGTGGCACATGTGAGGCCTGCGTGCGTCACCCCAGGAGCAAACAGCAAAGGGCAGCCGAGCTGAAGCTGTGGTTCCAGGGCAGCAGGGACCCAGCAGCCTCTCGAGGATGCCCCAGAGAGAGGGGGGCTGCAGAGCTCCTGCCCACGCTGTGCTGGTTGCTGGGTGCCCTGGGGTGCGTGGGCTGGATGGGTGTGGAAGGATGCTGGGCAGGGAAGGGTGACCCACAGCCCGGACAATGACCTTGGGGTCACACTGGGGGCTGTTTGATGTCCTTGGAGCTCTCTCCTGGAGTTTGTCCAGCCCTTTGAGTGCAGGTGGAGGGAGCTGCCTGATCCCTGCCCTGCTGAGAGCTGTCCCCCAGCCTAGCAAGCCTGGGGAGCAGCAGGGCTGGAGCTGCTGCCCCTGTGCCTGCCCTTCTGTATTTTCAGGGACATGAGGACTCTCCTGGAGCCTTGAAGGGCCCTGGGCTGGGGGTTCCTGCTCCTCAGCAGGGCAGTGGGGGGCACCTGACTGGGAAGGGGTGAGGGACTGTGTCCCTGCAGCAGCCCAAGGCCACCATCAGCCAGGACAGTCCCTGAGCCTCACCTCAGCCCCCCACACTGCTGGGGCATTTCAGCTTGTGCTGGCAAACCCCAGCCTGGCTGCCTCCCAGAGCCAGAGCTGTCCCTCTGGGCAGGGTGGGATCCTGCCCTGGGCCAGGGGAGGGCTGGGGACCCTTCCTGCATCTCTCTGTGCAAACAGAGCCATTGGGCAGTAGGGAATTGGCCACTGAGTGAGGGCAGTGCCTGTGCAGGGTGGCTCCTGCTGTCCCCCTGTCACCAGATGGACACAAAAAGATCACACTCACACCGTCAGGTTGTCAGATGAGACAGAAGGAAGTTTATTTCAGGATCAGGGTTTATATAGCTTTTGGGGTTTGATCAGGGATTGGGGGACGAGGTTGACACCTCTCTGACCCCACTGGTCAAACCAGAAGTCCATCAATTTGTCCTTCCCCCAAGAAGGAATGCATGATTTACAAAACATCACTCTCTGTTTATATTACAATGTGAGAGAAAACTCCAGTCCAAAATGTAAACATCAGAAGGCTGAAAAATCAGGGTGACATCCCCCTGATCCTGCTGCCTTCTCCTCGTTCCCAGTTCCCCCAGGCCCCCATGCCCAGGATCAGGTGAGGCCAGTGCAGCTGGTTCCCCCAACCCCACCCTGAGTGCCCACACAGGGGACCCCTGGGCAGACTCGAGTGGCACTCAGGGCTTGAGGCAGGGTGGTGGCATCACTGCTGAGAGCCCTGGCCTAACCCAGGCTCAGCAGCTCCTGAGGGGCAGAAAGCCTGAGTGAAGATTCCAGCCACCTCCCCTCCTTCCCCCAGCTCCACCGGCTGTTGTCTAAGTGTAAACAAGGTATTTAATATGCACAAGCACTCATTAGCATCTCCTGCTTCCAACGGCACCGTGTCTGCAGCTGGACTCGCGGGACGTGTCACAGGAAATCTCTACACACAACTTTTAATTACAGACAAATGGGTGGACACGTGGGCACTGCCAGCCCCCGGGGCTCCCTGCCAGCCCTGCCCCGTGCCCCTCCCCAGGAGCCCCTGGCCAGGATGGGGCTGGGGGGGCTGGGGGGGTCCCAGGGCAGCGGGAACTGAGGGGACACTGAGGGTGGTGGTGACAGGGACCCTCCAGCAGCAGAGCTGCAGTGCCAGCATCACTGGGTCACGGTGACAAGGAGCCGAGTGCAGGGGCCCCAGCCCTATTTTTGGGATTTTTGAAGATGTCAGGGGTGGCTGTGGCCCATGGGTGGGGGCCAGCGAGCATTTAGGGAGGGCAGGGGGCTTCACCCATGTTACCTCATGTGTCACAAGGGTTTGGGTCACCCTGCCAAGACCCCAGCCCCTCCTGAGCCCTCTGTGATTCCTCAGGGTCCTGTGGCTCATCACGACAAAGGGACAAGGTAAACCCCAGCCCTTTGCTGGGGTCAGAGGAAGGATCCCAGGATGGACCCTGCTGTTCCCAGTGTGCCAACAGAGGCAGCTGGGTGGGCCTGAAGGCCCTTGTGCAGATGGTTATTGCTTATCCATTATTGCCCAAAATCACAGGTGCTGGCCCAGACCAGACCCTCCCACAGGAAATGCCTTTCCAGGGCCTGGAGCTGCCCGTGTGTGCTGGGATGGACAGGCAGGCCCTGCGGCCTGGCTGCAGGGAGGAGCAGGGGCTGGGAAATCCACATCCCTGCACTGTGGGGACAGCAGCCCTGGGCTGATCCAGCCTGGTCTGCAGCCAGGAGTAGAGAACCAGGAATACCCAGGGAGAGGGAGGATGGCACCCTGCACTGCCCAGCTGGAGCCAGCACAGAGATCCCTCTGATCCCAGTGTCAGAGCCGGGCCTGGGGCACGGCAGAGATCCAACCCTTCCCATGGCACTGGAATCCACGGGAGCTCCAGGCCTGGTTCCTGATGCTGGGCTGGTGCAGGAAGGAGCTGTTGTTCCCTTCCGAGCTCCGGGCCATCCCCCAGCTCCAGCAGGCAATGCCTGCTCTGCACAGACACTTTGGGGAGCTGATCTGGGCAGATTTTCTTCCAAAAGCAACTCAGGGCTAATGATTTCTCACTTTCCCTGGGGAACACTCATGTGGAGAGGGAGGGAGGGTGGGGAGGGGCACACAGGCACATCACACACAACCTGGGGATGCTCTGGGGGCACAGCAAACAGCTGGAACTGTGACCACACCTGCACCAGGCTGCGGCTCCAGGGCAGCTGCATCCCTGGGGAGGGATTCATGCTCCCAGGATGTCTCATCCTGAGAAGTTTGGAGCAAAAGGTGTTTGTAGGCGTTACCTGCAGCATGGAAATGTCCCTCCCGAGGTGGGCAGCAGGCACAGAGCAGCAGCTTGCCAGGAGCTGGGAGGATGCTCCACAGCACATCCCGGCCAGCTGATGCAGGCTGGGAGCTGTGGGGGGTTTGGGGAAGAACCAGCTCATTCTCAGGGAGTTTGGACATCACCCTGATCTGTGGGGCAGCTGTGGCTTCTTCCCCTGTTCCCTTGGAGAGGCCAAAGAGAGATGAAATTTAGGGGGCTGGGCTGGATTTCAGGGATAGCTGTGGCTTCCCCTCTTCCCTTGGTGGGACCAGAGAGACCAAATTCATGGGGCTGGGCTGGATTTTGGGGTGCACACCCCTATGAGAGCACAGACGACCCCCTGAGCTGCCAGACCGGCAGGGAGTCACAGCAACTCCCCCGTGTCACACCCTAAACCCCCACATCACCCCACCTGAGAGGGTGCCAGCAGCTCCAGTGCCTAGCCCAGACCTCGGAGGACATTCCCTGCTCCTCCTCCTGCTCCTCATCCCCCCACACCTCCGCCCGGGCCGGGCCGAGCGCTGCTGGCCCCGCTTTGCTGCATCCTCCCCTGGGACCGCCCCGGCCGGCGCGGGCAGAGGCGCCCTGCAGCCCGGGGGTCACTGGAGGTGAGCACAGAGGTGACGCGTGGCCATGTGTCCTCTCCTCCTGACGCCTCCCGGGTGCCCTCCCCGGGCCGCCAGGCGGGCTGGGGTGCCCTGGAATCGGCGGAGATGCCGGATAAAGGGATCCCGCCCATCCATCCGCCTGCTCCTTCCCCGCTCCAGCTGCCGTCCCTCCGACCGCGCTGGCCGCAGCCCCAAACCAGCTGCCTTAAAAAGAACTCTCCAAAAATCCCCAGCCTGGCTTGGCAGGGGCTGGCAGCGAGCAGAAGGAGCCGGGAGCAGCAGCCTGGGATGCGCCGAGCCCTCCCGGCCGCCCAGATGGATGTGCACAGGCCGTGGGACCGGGGATTTATGGAAAACCTGGGAATTCTGCAGCACCGCGGGCCGGGAGCTGCCGCTGCCTCCCCACGGGGCTGGCACTGGCACCAGTGGCCGCAGCTGTCACCCCTGTGCAAGGGGCCACTGTCCCCATCACTGGGAAAAGGCGGCGAGGGGACACAA
>VXBB01021743.1:0-13606 GCA_013399915.1 Illadopsis cleaveri | reverse complement strand
GATCTCCTCCTCCTCCGCGCCGTCCAGGGAGCAGGGGTGGTGTGCGCGCCCCTGGAGCCCCTAGCGAGGCTGTTTCTAATAAAGGCTTTTCAAAGGGAGCTGGTCTCCTGGCCCGTTTTTAACAGCTTGGGAACTTCTCCGGAATTGGCCACACCCAAAGAGGACCGCCAGGGATGAGATGGCTGCTTGCCCTAATGGGCTTCTGGGACAGCTGGCATCATCCAAACCGGAAGACAGCCTGGGACCAGACAACGTGAAGGAGCGCCGGTAAGCATAGCCGGTGGTGGGAGTGGGAGGCAAGCGAATGGTGTGTGAGTGAGACGNGAGTGGGAGGCAAGCGAATGGTTTGTGAGTGAGACGGGGGTCAGCAGCTTGGACCCCTGAAGCGATTGAGAACCCTGAGTACCGCGATTCCAGATTCCCGTGAGGGGGCTGGCCGGGAACAGGGGGAAGCAAAAGGAATATAGGAGTGAATGAGGCATCTCCTGGGGATAGTGGGCACCCCTCCGGGTGTGTGGAGGAATCCTAACGAGTGAGTGGCATGCAAGGGTAGGCCCGCCCTAGGGCTAGGTGGCCTAGATTGCTCTGGGCGCGTGGAGGGCCTAGGCGTGTGTGGGTCACGCGCATTCCCTGGAGGGGGGGGGCAAAGGTCCCTACCAGGGTTGGGGGTCCCCAGGCCCTACTGGCACCAAGCACCGACAAAGGCCCCCACTTCCCAGGGTCGGGCTGGATGTGCTGAGAGGTGATGGCTGTCGCAGTCCAGTCCCAGGAGAGGAAGACTGTAAACCTACTGCCTAGGGCACATAGGTAGGGAGTCAAAAGGGGACAAGGCAGTCGTCACATAATTCATCCACTCATCCCTTTCGCTGAAGTCATCCCATGGTGGGAGGGGTTGCTAGGAGGCAAGGGGGAATTAGTCCCACCAACACACACATGTATCCTTAGAGCACATGCTATCTCTTCTGGGGAAGGGGATAGCTAGGATGCAGAGGGGCAGGAGGTCCAGCGGCGGATTGGCCTTGGTGAAGTTCTTTTTTGGACAGTACTAGGGGCAGGACAGTTCTAGCCCAGGGAGAGGCTAGGCAGGGAAGGTCCTGGGAGAACCCTAGTGCTAGGGACCCTGCCAACGTCGACCAAGAGTGTTCATAGTCCCATGGAAGGGGCAAGGCGCAGGAGGTATGTGAGGGGTCCAGGGAGAGACTCCTGAAGGTCTGGTAGGAAGATCGGGCCTAATGTGAGTGGAAGACTAGCCAGTGAGCATGTGTGGAAGAGTCTGATCAAAAAGTGTGAGTGGAATCTATTCATTCTCTAACATCCTATTCCCTGTGTGGAAGTGAGAAGTATATGGGTGTAAGATTGGTTGGGTGGAGAGAGACTTCTAGGTAGTTTAGCAAGTTTTAGTTGTTTAGCTGTTCAGTATTTGTTTGAAGTTTTCTGTTCAGGTAAAAGAAGGGCTGAATAAACTTTAGTTGTTGCGTTGCCCATCTGTTGCGGCGGTGTGTGCTAGTCCCAAGTCCGGCTAGCCCTGATACCCGCTGCAAATTCAGGTGGGACTTGGCTTGCCGTGCAGCCCTTAGTGTGACGATGACGAGCAGAAGAAAGGAGGGACTCTCCAAGGCTGTGGTAAACTTGGGTTTATTGGGCAGGGAAGGGAGCCCTCACCTCGAGACCGATGCCTCAGGAGAGACTCTTTGGTCCTCGCGGAAGGGGTTTTTATCGGTAGGTGGGACTCAGGGTAGGGTTACACAGACAACCAATAGGATTCAACTGGGGAGTGGCTGATAACAAACAGGCATATGTCATAACGAATAACAGAAGTGTGGGAGGGGGGAGATTAGAGCCCAGCCAGTCACACAATGGCTCTCCTGGAATTTTCCACATCTGGGGATAGGTCTTGCAGTGACTGGCAGGACGGGAGGAATTATATAACACAAGATTGACACATAACTGTGGCGGGAAGGATTGCCCAATCAGAGATCTGTAACTGGGGATGACTGGGGAACAACTTACAACATGTAACAAAGAGGAACCAATAATAGAACAAGGGTACAGAAAACGAGCTAACTTACAATTCAACTGAAACAGAAAATTGCACCCCCACAGTCTGTAGCTTTCGGTTTGGGTAGGGGCACCTTGAGATTTTAGTAAAAGCCCAGTTATTGAGTTATCTGTTTGTAATTTTCCGTTAAGAACAGGGACACTCTAAGGGTCCCAAGTAAGATGTAGAAATGGAAAGTGTATTAGCAAGGAGGAAGGGTTGAAGGGAAAGAATAATAAGAAGGAGAAAAATATTCCCCCTGATAGCCCCTTTGGGCAGATACTTGCTCAGTGGGACACTCAGGGAGCTACAAAGGACTTCGATAAAGTCAAGATGATTTATTATTGTATGATAGTCTGGCCGAAGTTAGACCTGCAGGGGGAGTGGCCATGGTATGGGACATGGGATCAATGGATGTGCTCCCAACTAAATCAATACTTAAAGGCCCGAGAAAACCCCAACATAGAACAACTGACATACGCAACCTGCTGGGAGGGGGATACCACTACTAAGAAGACTGTAAAAATACATAAACTGCAAAAACAGAGGGAAAAGAGTGAGAGGGACAAAAGAGCTGACAGCAGATGAGACCCACTTGATTACCTACCTCCTCCCCCTCCTGTCTACCCAGCGGTACTCCAAGCCCCTCTCCCAAATCCTCCAGTACTGCCCTTAGCAGCTCCAGCTCCCTCCTCAGCCTCTTCCGTCAGGCCCACGGCTTTCTTCCCTTCAGCTGCTCCAATCCCCTTACCACCTCCTCCTAACACCCCTGCTCCAACCACAAATCCCTTACCTGCACCAGTTACTTCCCTCTCATCTCCCCCTAACTTAGCTATCTCCCCTTACCACCTCCACCTAACATAAATCCCTGTCCCAACCACAAATCACTTGCCCGCTCCAGCCATTTCTCTCCCATCTCCCCCTAACCTGGCTATACCCTCAGTCTCTTCCTCAGCCTTTCCACTGATTCCCCCAACTCCATCTCCAGTGCCCCCTACTGCAAGTTCGGTTCCTTCTCCCTCATCCATGGTCATCCCTTTACCGCCCCCTAACTGGGAAGCAAGCACATCCTCCTCTAATGCTAACTCCATGACTATGCACCAGCAAACCCCCACATCTCCTCCTGCTCTCTCCCAAGATAAGAACTCCTCAGAAGGACCTTACTGTAATACAAGGTCTAAGATACCCAAAGTAGAAAAGCTCTTGCCTCTCAGGGAAGTCCCTATGGGCGGCGTGGCCGGAGGAGTCGGATTTGCAAACGCTCCATTGACGGCCTCTGAGGTTAGAGGATTCAAAAAGGAACTAGGAAGTCTAGTGGAGAACCCAGTGGGAATATCGAATCAAGTAGACCAATTCCTAGGCCCGAGCATCTACACCTGCGGAGAGTTAAACTCCATTCTGAATATATTATTTAGCCCGGAGGAGGTTAGGATGGTTCGAAACGCAGGAATGCGAATCTGGGAGAGAGAAAATCGGATGGGACCTTGTGGTGACCCAAAGATGCCCATGGTAGACTCCGGATGGGATCCGAACCAGGAGGAATGCAGGAGGAGCATGAAAGATTGTCAATCTTTAATGGTTAAGGGAATAAAGGAATCCATCCCCTGGGGCAACAACACAAAGCTGGCATTTGATGGCATGCAGGAGAAGGAGGAAACACCTGTGGGTTGGCTTAATAGACTGAAAAGGAACTTCCAACTCTATTCAAATATAGACCCTGATAGTCCCGACGGACAAGTACTGTTGAAAGTACAATTTGTCACTAGATCCTGGCCTGACATTAGGAGAAAGTTGGAAAAGATGGAGGATTGGCAGGATAAGGGGATAAACGAGTTATTGAAGGAGGCTCTAAGGGTTTATCTAAGAAGAGAAGAGGAGAAGTCAAAAGTGAAAACAAGGGTTATGGTGGCAATAGCAAGAGAAATTATAGGGACAGAAAGAGACGGGTCAGGGCAATCAGTGAGGGTAGGTGAAGACAGGCCAGGCTCCTCCTTTGAAAGACCTAAAGGCAGACCTGTGTTACCCCCATGGACTAAAAAAGATGGGAACTCTGGAATGTCATTAAGTGATAGAAAATGTTTCTATCACGGAGAGATGGGACATCTAAAAAGGAATTGTAAGAAGCTTTCATTTGATGAGGCAATCCTACGGGAACAAGAAGCTTTGGAGAAGATTCTAAAAGGTGATTAGGGGTGTCAGGGGCTTTTTAAATTAGGGGACCCGATGAGCCACCAAGACGAACCTCTGGTAAATTTTGAAGTGGGTCCCCAGAGTGAAGAGTTTGAGTTTTTAGTAGACACAGGAGCATAACGGTCCAGTATAAAAGATCTTCCAGCAGGGGTTGCAGTTGGAAAGAAAGTGTGTGAAGATATGGGAGCAGAGGGGAAACCATTTAAAGCATCAATAGTAGAAAAGCTTGAGATAAAAGTAAATTCAAGACAATGTTTCATTGATTTTATCTACCTGCCCCACCTGGAAAGCAATCTATTGGGAAGGGACTTAGAGGTTCAGTTAGGAGTAGGGATTATCCCGAAAGACGGAAAAATGGTGGTCAAAACTATGAGACTAACGGAAAGAGATATAGAGGAAATAAACCCGGTAGTCTGGGCAGAAGAAGGAAAAACTGGATATTTAGATATTCCCCCAATAAAGGTTGAGATGCAAGAAGGGACCCCCCATATTCGAATCAAGCAGTACCCCATATCTCCGGAAGGTAGAAAAGGACTAGTGCCAGTGATCGAACACTTCTTAGCAGAAGGCATCTTAGAATCATGCATGTCTCCCCACAACACCCCCATTTTGGCAGTAAAGAAGGCAGAGAGCAAGTATAGGTTGGTTCAAGACTTAAGAGAAATAAACAGAAGAACTATTACCAGACACCCTGTGGTATCTAATCCCTATACCCTCTTAAGCCAAATCCCAAGGGAACATGTTTAGTTTACCATTATTGACCTAAAAGATGCATTCTGGGCATATCCGCTAGCAGAGGAGTGCAGGAATTGGTTTGCTTTCGAATGGGAGGATCCTGATAGGAAGAGAAAACAGCAGTTAAGGTAGCACGTCTACCCCAAGGGTTCACAGAGTCCTCAAATCTTTTTTGAGCAGGCATTAGAAGGATTATTAGAACAGTTTACCCCTGAAGATGAGGTCCAAATTCTCCAATATGTGGATGATCTGTTAATATCAGGCGAAGAACAAGGACAAGTTAGAATAACCAGCATTCGACTTCTAAATTTTCTAGGTACAAAAGGCTTAAAAGTATCTCATAACAAACTAATTTGTAGAAGAAGAAGTCACATACCTTGGCCATATTATTGGAGAAGGGTATAAGAAATTAAGCCCTGAGAGAATCGCAGGCATTTTATCGATACCAGCACCAAAAACTAAAAGGGATATGAGAAAATTGCTAGGTCTATTTGCATACTGTAAATTGTGGTTTGATCAATATACCCAAAGTGTTAAGTTCCTTTATGACAAATTAGTAGATCCTGAACCTATAAGCTGGACAGAGAAGGATGAAGAACAATTAGAAATCTTGAAAAACAGATTATCCTCAGCACCTGTTCTAGGCCTGCTGGACCTCAGGAAAGAGTTTGACCTATTTATAAACACTGAAGGGGGAACTGCCTTTGCGGTGTTAACCCAGGAATGGGGAGAGTGTAGGAAACCTATAGCTTACCTCTCTATATTATAAGACCCAATTGCTAGAGGATGGCCAACCTGTCTCCAGGCGATTGCTGCAGCTATTTTGGTAGAGGAAACCCAAAAGCTAACCATGCAGGGGAGAATTAAAGTCCATACTCCACACGATCTCAGGACAATCTTAAGTCACAGAGCCCAGCACTGGCTGACTGATTCTAGAATACTGAAATATGAAAATATCTTGATGAACACGGATGATTTAGAATTGGCAACATCTAGAAGTTTAAATCCAGCACAATTTCTCTCTGGAGAACCCCTACCCGAATTGGAGCATAATTGTCTGGCGTTAGTGGATTTACAAACTAAAGTCAGGGAAGACCTAGAAGACATACCTCTACCCTATGGTAAGAAATTCTTCATTGACGGGTCCTCAAGGCTAATAGAAGGAAAGAGAGCCTCGAGGTATGCTGTGGTCACAGTAACAAAAAGTGAAAACCTAGAAGTCCTGGAGAAAGGGAAATTACCCTCTAACTGGTCAGCCCAAGGCTGCAAAGTTTATGCCCTGAAGAGAGGACTAGACCTATTGGAAGGAGATCAGGGAACTCTCTACACTGATTTGTGGTATGCTTTTGGGATAGTCCACACTTTTGGCAAAATTTGGGAGGAGCGTGAGTATCTGAACTCAAAGGGAAAAGACTTGATGCACAAAGAACTGATAAAATCAGTACTAAAATCCCCACCCAAGCCCGCAGAAATTGTGGTAGTTCATATAAGGGGTCATCAAAAAGGGGATACTCTGGAAGGGAGAGGAAACCAGGTAGCTGCCTGGGTTGCTCAGGAAGCAGCATTAGAATCAGGTGAACTGGTAAAGATTCTCAAACTGAATGAGACATTAAAAGAAGGGGAAAGAAAGGAGGAGCCAGTGTTCAGTGAGAAGGAATTGAAAATAATAAGGGAGTTAGAGATGTGTCAAGGGACACAAGGGGAATGGTTAACCAGAGATGGGGGTAAATTTTTAACCAAAGCTCTAGCCCAGAAAATGTTAACAGAAATACATGAATTAACTCACTGGGGAGTTCAAGGACTGTGTGAGCACTTTTTACAAGAAAATTTATGCATCGGGGTGTATGACTTAGCAAAGACAGTGACCAAAGGGTGCATGATTTGCCAAAGGGTGAATCAGAAAGCAATGAGAAAAACAGAACCTGGAGGGAGGGAGTTGACTCTGAGACCCTTCCAAAACATGCAGATAGATTTCACCAAAATGCCCCCCATGCAAAAGTACAGACACCTACTACTAGTAATTGTTGATCACCTCACCCACTGAGTAGAGGCTTTTCCAACCATAAGAGAAACAGCAGATGTAGTCACAAAAACAATCCTGGAACAGATCATTCCCTGGTATGGGTTGGTTAATAACATTGATTCTGATAGGGGACCACACTTCACTGCCCAGGTTCTGCATGAAATAATTGAGGCACTAGAAATGAGGTGGAGGTTGCATACACCATGGCACCCGCAGAGTTCTGGAAGGGGGGAAAGAATGAATACGACTCTTAAGAATGTACTAACTAAATTAATTGAAGAGACCCAGATGAATTGGTTGAAGTGTTTACCCCTTGCCCTCTTGCGAGTAAGAACAAGGCCCCGTTCAGACATAGGGGTTTCCCCCTATGAAATGATGTTTGGGCTCCCTTTCCTAATCACTCCCTTCAGTACAGGAAATTACTTAGAAGGGGAAGCAGCAACGCAAGAATACTTAAGAGCCATTGGGAAAACGCTAGAAAATCTGAGGAAAAAAGGATATCTTCCCCAGACCTCTCCCCTTGACGCAGATGCTCACCAAATTAGTCCTGGAGACTTAGTACTCATTAAGACATGGAACAACACCCCACTGACACTTAAATTTGAAGGTCCCTCTCAGGTGCTACCCACCACCCATACTGCGGTGTGAACCCAAGAGAAAGGCTGGACTTATATCACCCAAGTGAAAGGACCGGTACCACCCCCTGATAGTGGACTGAACCCAGCGGTGTCTTCTAAGAATCCTCCCGAGTGGGTTGCAATTTCAAGTCCAAGCAATCTCAGAGTGACTCTTAAAAGGAAGCCAAAAATTGGCTAAAGAACTAACAGGACTGGTTACAAGCCATGTCAGAGAAATTGCTTTACTGCACTGGTTTGAAAGTTTGAGTTGTTGATGTTGTAACCGTAGTCGTTGAAGTTGTAACTGTTGTTATAAATTTACGAAAGTTTAAGTTGTTAAAGTTGTTACAAATACATACTGTTTACTGAGTTCATATCTCCCCTAACAACTCTCCCAAGCTCCAGATCTCCTGCAGAGCCTTTCCCAAGAAGCCACTGAATTGAAAGGGAAGAGGGAGAAGAAGGGACTCTGGGACTCTTTGAAAAATCTCTCCATACCAAGAGGCAAGACCGGGTGAGGCCTCTAAGGTAAAGATGGCTCATACCGGGCTCTTGGAAGGACTAGTATTGGTCCTCCTCGTGAAGAGTGTTATAGAGGGTAAAGAGAATGAGTGTACTAAATGCTATCACCCTTTTTATGATGGATAGAATCTCGGATCCCTAATAAGAGTCCACAAAAACATCAACCCCAGATGTTTCAATCGCTCCCAGTTGACCACCTGTTAGGAGGACGGGAAAGTTTATTGGATAGCAAGAAACACGGCCTCTTTTAGGCAATGCTTACTTGGGGAATGCCCTGCAGGAGAACTCTGGTTTTGTTTTGAACACCAAGACAACCAAAAAGGATTAAAAGATCTAGTGAAAGAAAAACAATTAACAGTAGCCACCAAGAAGGATGATTTGGAAATCCCCACAGGGAAAAATTTATTCATAGACCTAGTAGAAAGAATAAATAAAGAACTAAATTTAACTAATTGCTGGGTCTGTGGGAATACTAAAATGACAGAGATTCGGCCTTGGGAGGAGATCAGTTTGGGACCCCTAGAAGTTTTAAGGTGGAAACAATTAGAACAAAACCCCCAAACTTTAGGACAAAGAAAAAAAGAACAATGGAATTTGAAATCCAAGGTCATTGGAGAAGAATGTGTCATGAGGACAGGAAAAAGGTACAACACCTAGGTAGGGAGAATGGCATGCAAATAGTATGTGGTAATAAAGGAAAAAAGCACAAAATGGATTCTGCAAGACCCAAACCGGTATTGGTCTATTAGAAAGAAAGAGAAAGGATGTATTTACCATGAAGGGTACAAATTACATGAATGTGCCGAGAGAGGGATAAACCCCTTCTGGGGGGTGAGACAAACATCCAGATATTGAGAATATCCTTGGGAAGTGGATGATAAGTTCTGGGAAGCCCTGAGCACCTGTTTTGGATTTGTGGTAACACCGCTTATACAAGTCTCCCCGGTGACTGGACAGGGAGCTGCACTATAGGAGTAATTAAGCCTGCCTTTTTCCTACTTCTGAAAGAATCAGGATCAGATCTAGGAATTCCACTGTATGATGATTTGAGGAAGGCAAATCAGAAGACGAGAAATGCAATTAACATGGGGAGTACCCAAGAATGGAAAGTCTGGATCCCAGAGGAAATAATAAAAACCTATGGACCAGCAACCTGGACACAGGATGGGTCTTGGGGGTACCACACTCCCATCTGTATGCTAAATAGAATAATTTGACTCCAAGCAGTACTAGAAACAGTGTCCAACAATACAGCTCTTGCCCTGGACCACATAAGCAACCAATTGGCTCAAACCAGAACAGACATTTACCAAATTTGATTGGCAGTGGACTACATCTTAGCAGATGAAGGAGGAATATGCGCAAAGTTTAATTCATCGGAGTGCTGCTTGGAGATTGACGATAAGAGCAAGGTAATAAAAAATATCTCCAAGGAAATACATAAAATAGCATATGTTGGCACCCAAAAGTGGACTCCCCTTATGGACACTAGCTGGTGGGACGATTTTTGGTCCTTAAAAGGGAAGTGGTGGAAAAAGGCAGCTTTCATAGCAGTAGCTGTGCTAACAAGCCTGCTATTCATACCCTGTCTACTCCCTTGTTTAGTTCGGACAGTATCTTCAGCCATCCAAGTGAGTGCACAGATTTCAGAAACAGCCAGCCAAAACCAAACCAAAATTATGGTAATGGAAAGTCAAGAGGAAGAAAATAAAACTGCCAGAAAGGCTTACGACCAATATCAAAAATTAAGAAAATTCTACTTTCAAGAAACAGAGATTGCAAATTGATGTGGGCATAAGCCCAATCAAAAAGAAAGAGGGGGGATATTGTGGAAAATAAAGTCCCAAGACACCAGTTTATTGTTAAATATTTTTAAAGTTAATAGTTTCTTCTGTTAATTGTTAATTGTTAATGTTCCTTAGGAAGGTTTAATTACTGTTTGTACTGTACCTACTTCCCCTTTCCCGTCAAGTATCATTTCCACTGCTCCCATAAGGATGTGCACTCAAGACCATATGCAAATTAAGAACCTCCGGTACCAGTCAGGACCTGATGACAACGAGCCAGAATAAAACTAGAGACTGAGAATACCTGCCTTGGGCTGGAAGAATCATAAGGAACTCCACACCAATCAGAGCTGGGTCTTACTTTGTCACCATAACCGGGACAGGACTTGACCAGACAGACACCCCTAGACCATGAGCCCGCAAGTGTCTTCCCAGGGGCTCCTGCGAGGACTGAAGGCCCAGATCTGCCGTGAGATGGAGCGGATCTCCTCCTCCTCCGCGCCGTCCAGGGAGCAGCGGTGGTGTGTGTGCCCCTGGAGCCCCCAGCGAGGCTGTTTCTAATAAAGGCTTTTCAAAGGGAACTGGTCTCCTGGCTCGTTTTTAACAGTACTCAACTATTAAAAGATCCCCCACATGTGTGTGGCTTTGCTGGGCACTGGACGTGCTCCATATTGAAGTGTTACCTGCCACTACAAAACATTCTGAGAATGAGGGCACTGAGTGAAATTGATTAGATTGCTAGAAGGAGGAGTTTATTAGGACTGGCTGGTAAAGAAAAATCCAGTCTGTGTTAGCCTTCTGTTAATAAACGCTGCATGCTTTCTGCTTTATGAGCATGAAACAAGGAAAAAAGGATTCTTTTTGTTACAGTTATTTGCATTCCAAATAGAGCAGCAGCAGCCCCGGCCTGCGCAGACAACGGCAGCTGGTAGGTGACAGGGACAGGGGAGATGGGGCAGGAAGAGGATGGACAGCAGTCAGGGAGCAAAGCCTCCCGAGCTGAGGCAAGTTCCCCTCCCCAGGTGAGGCAGATTCCTCTCCGTGGGTGGGGCAAGTTCCCCTCGGCGGGAAGGCGCTGAGGCCCCCACACCGGGGTGAGTCATCGCCGGCCCGAGGCGTAACTCGGGGAGCAGCGCTCCCCTCCCGCCCGGCATCGCACCTCGTCTGACGTGTAGTGAGGCAGGTGGCTCCTGTTCCTTTTCTGCACCCATTCTCGTCCTTTCCCGACATTTCTCGCCCTTGGAGAGGCTGTCAGGCTTTTGGTCTGCATTTTCCCCTCTGTGGATCCTCTGGACTGGTGGACTGTGAGCCTTTGGGCACAAATGGCGCAGGCACATTTTCTTCTCATTGCCTTGTGTTCTGCAGCAATATGAGTGCAGATTTTACTGTACACACATTTGTCTTTGTGTAAATTATGTACATTTGTATTTTACTGGATGTATGCATATTTTTATTTCCATAAATAAAATTGGCATGTACACGTGCACCTTGTTAAATGTACCTGGGAAAAGTAAGATGTAAGATCTGTGTCTTATATGCATCATCTCACAGCACACCTGGAGGATGTACTGAGTGTATTGACCTGCATGTGGAATTGCACTTTTCCACATCCCTGCCTGCTGTTGTTTAACCCCAGATACCAACCAAGTAGCATGACACCCTCACATACCACCACGCTCTCACTGGGGTGGGAAAGAGAATTGAAAAAAAGGATGAAATCCATGGGCTGAGGTAAAAACAGTTTCACAGTAGAAATAAAATTAATGATAATAATACAAAATTAATTGTAATAAAAATGGAGATAACAAAAATAGAGAAATGGAAGCCAAGAAAGATAAGTGATGCACAGTAGAATTGCTCAGCACCCACTGACTGATGCCCAGCCCATCTCTATGCAGCAGCTGGCTCCTCCTGGCCAATTCCCTCCAACATGATTCACTGAACATGATGATCTATGGTATGAAATATCCCTTTTGCCAGTTCAGGTTAGCTCGCCTGGTCATGTTTCTTCCCAGCTTCTTAAGCACCTGACAGAGTGCATGGGAAGCTGAAAAGTCCATCTTGAGGTAAGCACTAGTTAGCAACAACAAAAACATCAGTGTGTTATCAACGTTGTTCTGACCGGGTTTGCTTGGCAAGGTTTTGGTAGTGAGGGGCTACAGGGGTAGCTCCTGTGAGAAGCTGCCAGAGGCTTCCTCTGTGTCAGACAGAGCCAAGGTCAGCTGGCTTCAAGGCAGACCCGCTGTGGAACCATGCTGTGCCCATCAGTGATGGCAGTAGTGCCTCTGGGATAATGTACATAAGGTTAAACAGTTGCTGCACAACAACATCTGCAGCAGAAGAGAGAACTGAAAGCAGCCCTGCAGACACCAAGGGTCAGCAAAGGAGGGGCAGGAGGTGCTCCAGGTGCAGGAGCAGAGATCCCCCTGCAGCCCATGTGCAGAGCATGGTGAGGCAGCTGTGCCCCTGCAAGCCCATGGAGGACCACAGCTGAGCAGAGATCCTCCTGCAGCCTGGGGAGGACTCTACACTGCAGCAGGTGAGTGCCTGAAGAAGGCTGATCCCATGGGAAGCCCATGGTGGAGCAGGCTCCTGGCAGCATCTGTGGGCACATGGACAGAGGAGCCCGTGTTGGAACAGGTTTGCTGGCAGGACTTGTGCCCCCAAGGGAAATCCACTTGGAAGCAGCCTGTTTCTGAAGTACACAGGGTTCGAGTGGGATTGTGGGGAAAGGGTTGAACTACTCAAGTGCTTTGGATTACGTTGGTTACCATCTGATTAACTTACACAAGTATGGTAAATGCTATCTTGAGTCTTTAAGGAGGAGGAAAAACCACTTACTTCACCTGTGTACCACAGCTCTGTGTCACTGGCGCCTATTTGTTTTAGTTACTGTGCTTTTAAACAACGTTGAGATCAATACATGCTTTGGAAGATAAGTGAGTCAGTCACAGATAGATTAATATTATGCCTGTTAACAAACAAATAAACTCTCTCTTTAGCATTGACCTCACTGCAGATGGAACTACAAGTAATGCCGGTGTCAGTAGTGAAGACTTGCAGCAAAAAGAAGATGACAGCAACTTCTCACTGATCACCTGGAACATTGATGGGCTGGATCCAGGAAATCTGAAAGATCGAGCTAGAGGAATCTGTACCTACCTGGCATTGTAAGTACAGCCTCCTCTTTGTATTGTCATGTACCTGGATTCAACAACAACAAAAAAAGCTTCTTGATTGAAGTACTGACAAACCTTCATGCCTCAATTATCNGGTAAGAAAAAGCCCTCAGGTGCTCAAGACAAAAACCAGAAAATAAAGTTTGGGTTTATTCTGTCTCCCTTGCCAAAAGCTGCAACTGTTTTAAAGAACATAAAGAGTGAAGTGCAGAAAGAAGCACTCAATGCTTCTGTGTTTTGGTACCAGCATGTACCTTGATGAAAATTATGCATGTGAAAAGCTTGCTTTTCTGGCATTTCTCTTTTTATTTTTTTCTGCATTTTGAAAGATTGGTAGAACAAGGGTAGTCAAAGACTACCACAGATAAGTAATTTTTTAAGTATTTGCATTTTAAAAAATCTGAAAAATTTAGACTGTTATTATGCAGAAAACAACATATTCACACAGGTTGTGATGAAAAGGTTTCTTTCAGAACATTAACAGCTTTATGGCAGTTCTGCTGGGGCACAGCAGA
>VXBB01021741.1:713403-751510 GCA_013399915.1 Illadopsis cleaveri | reverse complement strand
AAAAAAAAAAAAAAAAAAAAAAAAAAAAGCAAACATGAGACAAGGTATATTTTATATGCAACAGCTCATTAAATTTAAGTGTCGTGGGAACCCTGCCAGTTTTACCCTCTGAGTAATTATCTTTTGTCTTAATTTGTAAGATTCTTGAAAGGGGGAAGAGAGAAACAGGAGGAAAAAAACCGTTCAGTCTCACAGGAAAAGCTTAAAAAGCTTAAGTCTGAAAACACAACAAAGGGAGATATAGATGCAAAACAGTTTTTGCCACGATGTCTTCTAGTTAAACAGTAGATGGTATCAGTCTCTATAAAAATCAGTATTTGTTTCTTCCAACACCAAGATTACTGTTATATCCAGCTATAAAACCTTTCTGCAATAGTAAGTTCTGAAAAATTCACAAACATACTATGTGAACAACTATCAAAATGTTAACTTGATTAATCACAAAATGCTATCACAAGCCAAGCATTTGGGGGGGGAAAAATACCTGAGACTATAATTTTCCTCCCATCTCACTAAAAATGTTGAACCAAGTTATTTAGACAATAGATTTATTTAGTACAATACAGAATTAAACCCTGGCCCCAACAGCTAGTAAAATGGTTCAAAGAAAAAATGTATCACCAAAAAAGCCACCAACCCTCTCCCCCCAAATCTCACTGTTGAAGAGTAACAGATAATAAGCCAGCAACACCTACTTCTCAAAGGAAAGAAAACAATACCCCACCCCCCAAAACTCTGCATTAAATATTACTGAGACCAAATCTGATTAAACAATGAAACGATTAGTAATTCTTTTGTACCTTCTTATGCAGCAAATTGCATTCTCCTTCATGTCTGCCAGCTCTTAAATATTTCTGATGTACTCAGAAAATCAGAAAGGTGTATGTTGTGCTTTATGAACCCCAGACAGATGTGTTCCAGGACAATCTCCCATGTTAGAAATAAGTCTGACATGCCAATATCCAATGTTCTGTTCCCAGCCACTTTAGTTCCTTGATAAAGAGTAATCAATAAAGGTTTCACCCTTGAAGCAATAATTTCATTAAAAAACAAAAAACCAAGTCCAACCTACACTAGTGGTGAAACTTGCATTCAAGAAGCAGAAATGATATGTAGTATTGAATTATGATTATTTTATGCTACCTTAACCAACTCTGTATTTCCAGAACAGCTTTTAGTTAAAGGTAAGAAGCGCTACTAAAAATAATTTAAAGTGTAAGTAAATTATTAGTGTTCAGACATTCCAGATAGAATAAATGGGTATCATTATATTCGTATCTATCTGAATGCTTATTCTCAAAATGCTGCTTCCTCCAAAGCTATTATTATTATTAAACTGAAACAATAAGAGTCCCACAGTGAAATATTTGTGGGTCTTTTGGTTAGCAGTGATGATCAAATGCAAAGAAACTGAACCACTACATTCAAAACTCACAAGCACTGGGGGTTTTTAAACCACTAATATAATTTATGGCAGCAGAACAAAACCTTATGGCAGGCGTGATCCCCACGGATGCATCACAGTGCTCCCTGCACCAGGGGAACTAGACCCCGGGCACCAATATTCACCCAGGATCCCATACTGGGACTTTGGGGTATCTCATTTGAAACTGTGATAAAGAATCCCTACACAAACCAATGCAAACTGTGCAAATCGTGCCTGTATTAGGTGCAGCTTTAATAAAGTCTAAAAACATTTTAGACTAAGTAAAGCCACAGATGTGCTCAATTACTACAGATTAACTAAGCATTTACTACAGGAATTGACACTGTAGTGGGCGATAAACATAATATGTTTTCAGCAATTTTCGGAAGTAGTCCTACAAATTAATTTGCACACAAACACTTCACAGGATAAAGCCAGGCAGCCATTCAGAAACTGATTTATAACATGTACAATAATCAGGCTTTCACTGTGGAGGCAGCAGAATTACTGGACTGGGTTCAGTCAGCTATTGACTCCATGGACAAAGCTTTGTTTCCCAAGCCCTCCTGGAGGTTATTCCCGCACCTGAAATGCTTTATACTTGAGATAACTGGGGAGGTTTAATATGGACTGCACAGCACTGAACCCTTTTGCTGTGTGCCAGTGGCTGGGAGATGAAGGCATGGACCATACACATACACATGTGCTGCATTTGCAGAGCCTGCATTGCATAAAGCAAGTGATTGCGCATTCATAAAACCATACAGAAAAAAAGAGGGGAGACAGAAGTGAAAAGGAGAAGTTTTGTTTTTAGAAGGAGAAAAGGGAACCTGGCCAATATTGTGAACCCGAGCCAGCTATTCCAGTGCAAACCTCATGTTGTTACATAGATCATGTTTGGGAAGAGATGTAGTATTAATCAACTTTCTGGCATGGAGTATCTGTTACTGTACAAAAACATTCTTGCTCTGGCTTTAATTCAGTTCTAAGTCACTGTGAAAACATTTATGTGGCTCTCAAACTGTTTTAAAGGACCCAGGCAATAATTCTTTTCCCCTCCCAGAGGAACTAAAACAACCTTCTACTTCCACAAAACACAGTATTTTAATACTGCCAATTGTTTTCCTTAAATGTTGGGTATGTTCTGACTTCCATAAATCATTTCCAGAGATAGAAGGTGTCTTCTGGAGCCCCCAAACATGCTCTACCTACTCAGAGTCAGAAGTAAAGGTGTACTTCAGAAGAAAAGGCCGACAGCACATCATATGAAAACGTGGTATTGCTGTTTCCACACTTCCCAAGCCCTAATGCAACACCACTCAATTTCTCAGTGGACAACACCGCATGAAAATTTCCATAGCTGCATGCTAGCAGGAGTCAAACAGAAGAGCCCTGGCAGAGAGGTAACACTGAATTCATTTTTGACACCATCAATAACACAGCTCAAGCCCTGCATGCACAGGAGTATATTGGGCCACCGGGAGAAGCGTTATTGGTATGAGACATCGCGCCACTGCTTGCAAAAATTCAATACCAAGTGTCTCGTCTCAGCACAAATTCATTACTCTCACCTAACCATTACGACACAAACAACATCAAAAGGGTCACTCACTAAGCAGCAAGTCCATACAAGAAGTGTCTGTCTGTTATCACGAGTCTCGCACCAGGATAACAATTCAATTTTTTTGGGCTTTTTTTGAGCAACTTCCAGCTCCCCTATTCTTCTCCACAGGTCATACATCTCACTACTGAAAATCCACAAATCCCCAAATGTGTTGTGCCTGATTTGCATATTTAAATATGCAAATTACTGCAAACCGGGTAATTTTCGTGTTACATATTTTTGCAGAAAAATTAAATGTGCAAAAATGTTTATTGCAACAATTACTGGTTCCATGGCCTTTCAACAAAAGGCTGTAAATCATCAAAATAATTACCCACCCATTAACTATTGCAGCACTCTGCCTGAAATTTTCTCATCTTCAAAATATATTTTTCTTCTAATTGCTTACCTCTTCAGCATTCACTTCACTGAAAATGATGTACAAGCCTAAGGCTCTGTCTCATGTATCCACCCACAAATATCAAATTGAGTTAAAACCAAAACTAAATAAAGAACTGCAACCATAAATCAGAATTTTCTCACAGCAGACTCAAACAGTAACGTATGTAAAAGATGTGCCATTCAAGTCCAAGATACACAAATGCTGCATTGAACTACACCCTGAAATAAGAAAAAAGCTATCTACGATCTTTTCCTGCATCATCTTTGTACTACTACACATGTAAGGAAATTACTCTGCTAAATTACCCATTGCAAATTGAGAAGTGAAACATTCTTCTGTGTTTCTGGTAAGCGAGGAAGACAGCACTGAACCAGAGGATAGTGTTTCTTGCAATGCTTGTTTACTACGCACTACTGCCAGGTCTGTTTTGAAATTTGAGTCACAAGAGAAAAAAAAGAAGCATCTTTACAGTTTTCTCCCCTGCTCATTTCAAGCAAAAGGCATACAGAGCAGTTTTTATCTTGTCATGTTAACAAAACACAGCATGAACCAGCAACCATTTCTGACCCTGTAGGTTTGGCGGCACACCGAACCTGGTTTACTCCAGCTAAGGACACCAGACTTGCCCTTCATGAAGAAGCTTGGTTACAAATAACAATGGTTAATTCTGTTTTCGTAAAAGTAAATTGGAACTTAATTGTCTGTCTCTGGCATCTAGAGACAACAGGACATTCCCAGGTATGCTGACCCAGATGTGCACTCCTCTCCACCTTTGAGCTGCTGTGCTGGTGTGAGAAATATCTAATTCCCCAATCATTCTTCCTGAGAAAATTAGCCAACCATTATTAGAGGAACTGTAGCCTGCTGCACGCAATGTCAAAGTTGTCTACACAACCGTATCTGTGTATGCTGCTCCTCCTGAGGCACTTTTCCAGCCCACAAGCCCTTTCAAGTAGAGTAATGCCTATCCTCCTTTGCTCCTGAGATGGAGCTGATAACCCAGCAACTCCCCAGCTCCACCTTCCAGCTCTCTATCACAGCCTGCCCAGAAAAATTCTTGGCACTTGCAAACATTTTTCTTCAGGAGCCTGCAGAGAAAACCTTCCATTGTGCCACAGAATGAAATCAAACTAGGATTTATTTAGTTGTGAGGAATTCAAAGAATTAGGTTTAATGGAACAAAGACCTAAGCCTACCCTCTTACCTACAACTTAGAATTTCCTCTGAGCAGTAGGGAGATGCAATTTAGACCAAATACCTCCGTGGAAAGACTTGCACACTCTCCTTTACACACTCCCTCTCCTATGAATCCCACTTCTCCTGGCAAACATTTCACTCTGCTCTTTTACAGCTGGATGTGCGTGCAGCACATCAGCAGCACTGTGAAAGGAGGGTGAAAAGGCACAGGTAACAATTTGATGCTTTAAATGTATCTGTGTAAGCAGTAAGGTTGAAAGGCAACAAGTCAGTGGAGCTAATTACTGCATCTTGTGCAGCAAGCTATGCCACGTGCTATACGTGCTTCCCATTCACACCCAGGCGTTCTCGATTGAGTTAGCTCTCCAAAAGGTGGCTCAACAGGCTCAGTTATAACAAATAGTTTGGTGTGCAATCTTAATAATGCCCCATATTGGCGTCAGAAGAGGATATTGACAAATGACTTCGCCCAGAAAAATTGTTCTAGCCCCCATTGAGCAGAATGCAATCATTTGACACTTGTCTTAATGATATTAATCAAGCTCTGAACCTTTGTTGTTGTATGTCATAGCAAATGCTTAGCATTTTCAGGTCCAAAGTGCTTGACTAGACATTGTATATTAAAAACAAAAGACTTTAATTCATTAAAAGTAGACTCTCACGCTAGATTAAGTTCATTTGCTGCACCCGTTCCTGGTCTGCCTTTGTGTGTGGTCTCATTTAAAACAGACATACATGAACCAGAACCTACTTTATTCACATGAAACAAAAATACTATTGGCTGTCAACCAACATAATAGACACTGAAAAATGGGAATACCCCTGGGTAAGGAAATTTTAATTAAAAAAAAAAAAGAGAAGAAGAAAAAAAGAAATTACAATGACGAAAAAGAAGCAGCTGCCTTCTCTGGGAATTCCTGTTTCTTCACCTTTGTCAAAACATCTCACATTGTCTCCTATGTATTTTATAGAGGTCTTTTGCAGTTCTATTAAGGCAGCAGCTTCATTTACACTCTCTCTGATCTATATTGATAAAGATTATGAAGCCATTATATGGCTCATTATGTTTGCCTTTACTTACCCCCAATTAAGATTTCAGGTGTCTCTGGTTTTGAGCTAATTTCAAAGTGGCTGCCATCTGGGACATTCTCAAGGAACACGATCAGCTCCTTTTGCAGTGATGTATCACATTTAAAACTCTAAGGGAGCAGTTCTGTTACGTGCAGCCTCATTCTCCATATGCAGAGTTATGTGCCTCTTATTTTGGAGGGTTATTTAGAAATCAATCCTAAGTGCCAAGTTTTGATCTATGGCTGGTAAAGCATTAAAGCTCCTGGTCACAGCTGACAGTTAAAATGCTATTAGGCATAACACCCCCCCTGCAATTATCCACAAATCACTCACAAAAAGTGAGTTTTTGAGCTTGGGTGTGCAATAAAAACAGATTCAGATGCAGCCATGAAAAAAAATTGGCATATGTAACAAAGACATCCTTTATAGAAAATTCCCTTTTGAAAGGCAGAGATGAGGATCAGCACAGTGAAGTAATTGGGATCTACTAATCTCTTCTTTGGAGCAAGGTAGCATGAAAGGACAAACAGAGCAGGCACAGGTCACCTCTCAAGAAGTGCACAGTGAAGAGACCTTCCTCTCTAAAAGGAGAAGAGCTGAAGGGGCAGTCACCAGAAAGAAAGATTTTCATGGAAAACTAATAGTGAGGAAGGGAACAGAGAGCATAGGCTACATTTTGAAACTGTGTCAGGCAGAGATGGCACAGAGTTATGAAACAAGAGCTCCTGCTGGAGCAAGAACCACATCACACAGATGCTGGCAGGGGAGCATTACAGCAGGCTCAAGAAATTTTCAGCACAGCTTTAAAACTTCCATTATACGTAGGTAATGTTGCAATATACATGGATCCATTTTTCAACATACGGCACAAGGACATCATGACACAATTACTGTGTAATTAATGCAGCTTTTGCTGATTTGCAGAGAAATAACTGACTTGAAAAAGTTTCGTCCATAAAATTTTTCAAACAACAATGAATGCGGTATCAACCTACTAGAAGTGTGGTCTCAATACTGTATGAGAGAAATTAAGTGTTGCCCCTGGCATACATTTTGATAACACCTATGAATGAATATATTAACTTTGATAAAATAAAGTCATTCTAAATTAAACATCAGTCTCAAAAAAGCCAGAGAGCGTGACTGTCTGTCTATATGTGTGTGTGTGTGTGTGTACATACATAAATACATCTCACAGAATCACAGGATTTTTTAGACTGGAAAAGATCTTTCAGATCATTGAATCCAACCATAAACCCAACACAGCCAAGTCCCCTACTAAAACATGTCCAAGTGCAACATCTACATGACTTTCAAATACCTTCATGAATACTGACTCAATCACTTCCCTGGGCAGCTGGGACAACCCTTGCAGTGAAGAAATTCTGCCTAATACTTAATCTAAACCATTCCTGGTGCAACTTGAGGCCATTTCCTCTGGTCCTATTGCTTGTTACATGGAGAGGAGATGGAGCCCCACTTCAGTATATACGTGTATAAATATATTTATGTGTGTGTGTGTGTGTATGTGTACATAATTTCAGCCCTGCAGTAGTTCTGCCACAGAGAGAGTTCAGATTGTCAGAAGAAACAGGTTAAAGCACAAGCAGCTAAAACTGCATCTTACTCCACAACTTTTTCAATCAGATCCAGAAGAACGGACAGGGATTAAGCACATTCAGCTCATAATTTTTTTTACTAGGGGATACAGGAGAAGAGCACTACTTAGGACCTACCTTGCCCATTTGGTACATGTTTATGCGTTTTTCCTTTCCTAGGGGTTGACTGGCATGATGATGAAGCATTGTTTGTGGCTGTTTTTGTGTCCTCTGTCTCCTCCTCCTCCTCTTCTTCATCCTCATCATCCTGAGAGCTTCCAAAATATACCATGTTGCTGGGCAGGGCTGGAGAACCTGATCATTATAAAGAAATGGCTCATTAGCATCATTACATTCACTTACTGCACTAACCATATCGATCATAGCCTATTTCAGTGTCATACACCGCAAGGGGAGAGTGGGACTTGGAGTTGGGAGGTCAGACCAGTGCATGACTAACTAGAGGATTTTTATTTATTAGTTTTTACCAACATGATATGCATGTGCTTGAAAAGCAGGGCTCTCCCCCCCTCAAGCACATTCTATTCATACTTCAGACAATCAGTCTTGCTACAAGCCCTAATTAATAGCTCTGTGTATTCAGAAAAGGACTAATGCACATGCTTAATTTCAAATGCATGCTCAAGTGCCTTGCTGAAATCTTAACACACAACTAGAAGCTTAAATCTTTTCCAAACAGAAGAAAAAAGAGCAAAAAACCAGTCTGCACCACAGTGATATTTTTGAGTTATCTTTACAATACAGCATTTAAAGTTCACAATATTTTGCAGACATCTACAATATTGTACACAATGCTTTGCAGTATTCTGTAGTAAGAAATAAAGGGAAAAGCTACGACATTGAGAAGCTTATTTGCCTAGAGGATTCCTGGCAAAGGAGAAAAAAGAGGAAAGGCCTTCTGACTCCCTGTGTGCTCCTCTTGAGGATGTTGCTTCTCATCTCTTGATTACTTCCCATGACACTCCCATGATTTTTAAATGTAAAAATACTGCTGACAACTAATGGGCACTTTCCCATGTGTTCAATATCACTTTCTACTTCAAAATGAGTCTCCTGTCTATCCCCTGGAGGCACAGGTGCTCTAGGAGCCTTCTAGTTATTCCCAAAGAAAAAGTTATTTTAAAGAAAGTGAAAAAAGTATAGTCAACAGACTTAGATAATACCAACTTCAATTATTTTCCTGAAGCTAAATGAAACAAAAGGACAAAGACAACTGGGCAACAGACCAACACAAGGCAGTGGCTATTTGGTTGGTGCTTCCTTAGGAAGCACTTCTGGCTTCAGGCTCTTCAGAACTGCAAATCTCTGGTTTGGTTTTGAGCTGTTGGTGTTGCCATTGCCAACAACTAACTAAAGCTTGTTTTTTGACTGTGTATTTTCTGCTTCCACCAGGTTTGTACAAAATACTCTCAACTCTCAATAAAAATTACTTTTTAATGAATGAATTACATAAATATGGCACAAAAACTAGGATAGGGTGTTTCTGCAATGAATCATCCATTCCTAAATATCCTGGTTTTGATTGGGATGGAGTTCATTTTTTTCATAGTACCTGGAATAGGGCTGTGTTTTGGACTTGTGCTGGAAGCAGGGTGCATAACACTGGGATATTTTAGCCATTGCTGAGCAGTGCTTACACGGTGTCAAGGCATTTTTTTGCCCATTTTTCATGCTGCTCTACCAGCAAGCACGCTAGGGGCACAAGGAGCTAGAGGGGACACAGACAGGACAACTGGCCAAAGGGATATTTCAGACCATAGGGCTGCTCTCAGCAACAAGAGCTGGGGGAAGAAGAAGGAGGGTGGGGACATTCAGGGTTACATCATTTGTATTCCCATGTAACCATTTTATGCGATGGAGCTCTTCATCCTGGGTATGGCTGAACACCTGCCCACCAACAGCGAGTAGCAAATGAATTCCTTGTTTCACTTTGCCTGCAGCTTTGCTTTGCCTATTAAACCATCTTTATCTCAGTCCATCAGTGTGCTTACTGAAAACTGAGCCCTCCAATTCTCTCCTCCATCCCACTGAAGGTTTAGCCCCCACCGGTAAAGATGTTTGCTTTTGGCCTCTCTAACAGTCCCTTTGGAACTGTGGCTGCCTCAGGGAGAAGCAGAAAGAAACTCCTCACCAGCATCCTGTGCTATGTGTGAGTGGTAGCCCTGGGGCAGCCAGGAGAAACACTAGAGCAGCATTGAGGGCATGATGATTCTCCTCCCCTAAAATAGTGTATTATTCCACCCAGCCTAGACAGAAATGTATGGACACATATGGTTATCCCAGGGGAAAAGGCTTTTGCACGCCACAGACTTCATGTTTATATAGACTAATGATCAAATTAAGACTGCTGACATATTTCACGGCATGGAAGCTGTAGCAACTTACAGAAACAAAAAACTTTCACATTTTTTACGCAAGCCCAGAACTTTCTGGCACAGTCTAAGCAATCAAACACAGTAGGTAAGAGGTGCTGAGAGGCACATTAATTCTTCTACTTGTAGGAGTTTTAAGTCTCAACAGCAAGTAACTAGAAGACTCTAAAATAGTTACTCCTAGGACAGTGCTGCCTGAAAAAGCAATTGTTTTTTTTCTTCCATCTAGGTACCCAAATGTGTAGTATGGATTCAGAAACTGGATGCAAGTGCATCATTTCTTACCAGAATCTGAAGTCTGACACAATCTGACACCATTGTGCATTGACAAACGATGGCGTAAAAGAACTTCACTGTTTGGAACCCTCAAAATTAGATTCAAACACAGACTGAAATCCCCTTATTATAATTAGAGAAATAGTCAGAAAATTTATCCTTCTGAGACACTAAAATAGGAGTCTAGATATAGTGTCTGTTCTCTCAGCTTCACCTTCCTTAGAATTCCCCATCTCTGAGATTTTTTGGCAGCTGCTTTAAACAGCAACCGACAAAAATGTATAATCTGCAATGCAAATGTTGTTATTAGAATAGCAATCCTAAAATACAGTACTGTGTCAGTCTGTTTAGAAAGGAGAGAGAGTCTTACCCAAGTTTGAGAGCAGGCACAAACTTTACCTAACTCCTGGTATTCAATTGCTGTAATCTCAGTGCATAAATCTCCGGTCAGAATGACAGTTTTTAATTCTTCTCAATTGAAAACTATGAACAACAACGGTTAAACTGCATTCCTGGGACAGCTGGGACTGTTTGGGAAGTACATTTCCAGAAAAATTAGACTAGCAACATGCAATAACACAGGAGAGTCCTGCTAACCCTCACTTTATTGATCTAAGTGCTCTGCAATATGAGACCGGGGAGAAAAGTTGGCATTCAGTCTGGGTCTCCTCTCCTCCTTCCCACCAGCTTTTCCTACATATTTATTAAACTTGACTTGCTAAACAGAAAGAAAAAAAAAAAAAACAAGGCTGGACTTATACATTTTTGTTCTATTTAAGCATTGTTATGGATGGAAGACTCTGAAAGAAATTTAAAAGCGCTGAGTTTTCTTGCTTAATTTTTGTATTAGAACTATTTTTAGCTTCATCTTTTACAATACTACTTCAGTTCTGGAATAGGTTCAAATAATTTGTTCACAATTATGTGTTGAACTGGTTAAAACCATTTTTACTTTAAGCCTATGTAGCTAAACATGACCAAAAGGCTGAGAAAACACTGGTTTAAAATATTGAAACAGGCTGGCGAAGCTCACGACACTGCAAATTCCCTTTATGAGCAAACTGAAGGGAAGACATGCCTGCAAGTACACTGTGATTTCATTCAAGCTGAAAGAATGACAATTATGTTTATGAAATAATACCGGACGTGTAAGTAGTTTATGTGCGCTGCTGGTACACCAAGCCAAGAGCTAAGCAACCCCCACTAGGACTCCTCTTAAGGAAAAAATACTCAAGACTTCTCATGACTGATGAAATAATGAAACTCATATGAATGAAACTGTGAAGAGTGGAAGCTATGTAATCACTCCCCCTTTTTAATATCGTGTAATAATGATTCCTGTCCTAAGTATCCCTCATTCTCTCTGAGATCAGATAGGGGTGTGTATGAGATGCCACAGCCTACCTCTACAGGGGACCCCATTTATTTCCCAAAGCTACTGATTTAAATAAATAATACTAAGAAGTGTTACAGTAGCTATAAATGTTCAAGACCATTGGAAATGTGAAGAAGAATGTGTGCTTAGGAGCTGATTGGTTTTTTCCAGCTGTATCAGTTGGTCAAATAAAATTTATTGCCCCTCCTCAAAAATCTGGCCGGTCTTCACTGCAAGTTTAGACCATGGTGGTTTTCCTTACAGACAAGACTCTGCTGAGAGCTGTCGCTCTCAGGTTACTCCATGTGGAACAGATATTCACCATGAAAATGATGTATGACAACAAGATGATAAAAGCCCTCCAAAATGGCATGAGAATAAGAGAAGCTGCAGGTTCAACAGACACGAGCTCACACACATTCACAGAACATAGTGTTGTAGGGGCTTGCCTGGTAAGTAAAATTCATGGATCACTATTCTGCACATTTGTCTCTTCCTGGACACACTCAGCAACAGAAACCTGCAGGGCAGCTATCCTGGTTCCTTCTTGAACATATTTCCCAGCCAGGCAGCAAGAGTAAATAAAGATGAGCAATCATCCCTCCTCTTCCTCTCGTGCCCTGGCCCAGCACCAAAGTGTGATTCGCAAAGCCTTACCAGGGGTAATATAAAGAGTGACATTGGAATTAATAACCAACAGCAAAAAAAAGAAGAGCAGCAATGCTACAAATAAAGGGCAACATCTGTGTCTGGGAAGTGGTGCCTGCCAGGTCTCTCTAGGTACACAATTCCCTACTTCCTCACTTTCCATCCCCAAGAAAACAGCAGAAAAATCTGAGAGAAAGAGAGAGAGCGAGCAAGAGAGAGAGAGTTACGAGAGCTTGTGGATGTATTGAATTTTACAAGCCTCCTTCTGTGCTGGGAGCCCCCACATCACACAGGCAGCTGCTGCCATGGGCACTGGAGTGGAGGAAGTGGGAGAGCAGGGAGCAGCCCTCCCGAGCCTGGGGAAAGCACATGAGCAGCCCTCCACCCTGAGAAACCCACCTTGCCACCCACTCCATCAGCAGGTGCTTGAAAAACCCACTCACTCAGCAAATCTGATGGTAGCCTAGAAATTAAATTTGACTTCTTACCGCTCATTTAGAAGACATTTCATGCAGGGAACACCTAGACTATTGGTGGCTGTGTGGACATTTTTCTTGGCACCAAAAATGGCCTACAGAATATCTACCTCCATCTGGCCTCTTCTTATTATACCTGTGCCACGTCCTCAACTGTGGCAGCATCATTTTTTTGTGGGGCCATGTGGTGAATTGGATCAGGGAACTGGTTCAGATTAAAAGCCCAGACTAAGAAAATAAAGTCCATTAATAAATGCTGTAACTGTAATGTAATGTTACAAGCTCTCAAGAAAAGATTTGGAAAATTTCTATGCACACTTTTTCTTATTGAATGTGTAGCATAATATATCACTTTATGTTATTAAACAAAACATTAAATGCAGTATGCTCCCAATCTCATGCAGGAGCTGAACGATTTACATTGTGTCCTGATGATATCTAGGCACACAATTCCTAAATGCCTTCCCTCCCCGCCAAGACAGCTGATTTGTTTTGCAGCAATATTTACATAAAAGCATATCCTGTCACCAAAGGAGGCAATTGCAACATATTGGCAAGGAAGGAGAAGCCATGGCAGAAGGAGTAAGCTGTAAGAAGGCAGCAGAGCAGAAGGGAGGAACCCAGATGTGCTGGGGCTGGAGAAAGGGACACTAGCAGACAGACACAAGCTGCAGGAACATCGGGAGAAGGGACATACAGAAGGGAAATTACTGACATGAAATAGTAACAAATAGAGTAAAGTGGAAAGGACATTGCTGTTAAGACTGGCTCAATGCAAGGCACCCATCTGAAAGTGCAGTCAACCTGCTGCCCTGATCCAGACACATGCCACTCACTTTTTCCTGCTTAACACGTCTCACAGTTGCGAGCAGAAAAGCCATGGCCAAAGTCAGGCAGCAACCTGGAGGGCGCTTCCCAACCCTCTCCCCTCTCCTCCAAAACACTAGGGAAAGGCCAGATCACCAAAGCTGGCCCTCACAGTGAGATTTTGAAAGCCTAAAAAATTTCCATGTCTGACTAAGGATTGCAAGCCACACAGAAAGTTCAGACAGCTGACACAACCCCAGGTACCCTCTTCCTCACCAGTACAAGAGGTCCTAGGATCAGATACTACTGTGCGTGGCAAATTTTGAGAAAATCATTAATGATGAGTTGCTTTTTTAAAAAAATCACTCATCAAGGTTACAATGAGCTATGAATTATTACAGAAAGGGAGGACAGACAGCTCTTTTAAAAATTAGATTTGAAATATGTTTGGCAACTGCTTCCATCAGTATCTTCAGTTTTATTACTGAAATTCTCTCTTGAGTATTTTTGTCTTCCCTCCTATTGTGAGAGCGACACAAAAGAAAGCCTAACTATATGGGAAAAATGATTACCACAACTACACACTAAGTGTGGCCTAATGCATATGAAAGAATGACAAATGTATTTCATGTCCTCTCTTACAATAATTTGGTGCTTACACAACAATAAGTACAACATAAAATATGGGGGGTTTAAGTCATGGTGCTGGCTTTTAGCAATTTTCTAGGAAAGATGTCACCCTTTGCATGTGCAAAATTCAGGCTCACTACTAACAGCAGGCAGAATTGATGCTTTTGCAGCCTGTACATACAGATGTGTTGACCTCAGCAGCAAGTGCCTGATTAATAGAATAAACTACACTCTTTTTCAGCCATTTTATTTGACTAATGAGGTTATTACTTTTTTTTTTTTTTTTGACAAATGTCTATTTTCTCTCCTAAATTATGGTTACATTTTGTTTCTCATTAAATTACATTAACTTTTGTCCTGGACTAGCTAAGCAAGTTAAAAAAAACCCCTCTGAATTTGGATCTGAAGAGTGGAATCAGAAGTATGGAAAGTGCATGTGTTTTGCCAAAAATACTATTTCATTACTCTTCAGAATTAGCTGGCAGTGCTTCTGCAGTATTTACTGAAGTACAAACCAAATGTTTTCATCTGGACACGATTCAAACTCTGGTATGTTACAACCACAACAAAAATCATTTCAGTCCAAAAGCCTTCTCTGTAATTTGGGCTGTGGTTTCTGCAAAATTGGAGGATTCTTCTCCATGAATTATTTACACCAACTCCCCCTCTAGCTCCTTTGTTTTTTTTCCTCCTAACAATTAAACACAACCCAGATGTGCTTTGGAAAAATCTTAAAACAATTTAAGACATCAGAATGATTTAAGCACGGGGCAGGTCAAGGTACGCGGGACTCCAGCCTGCCCCAAAAAAGCCCCTGGCTTGCCAAGCCCTACAGTGAGCCACGTTCAGAAGTTTGGCTTCTCCTCTGACACACAGCCCCATTTTGTGGCTGTATGCAGGTGGAAAAACCTCGCCTCTCAAATGCTCCTGATGTGCTGGCATCTCAATGCTTAACATTTAGGGCCTGCTTCTCATTTATTGTATGTCCCACTTATTACGTTTTCGCAGGACAACACCAAATCCCTTAGGTGTAATTTATGCCTGCATCTTATGATTGTTTTACCAAGCCAGGCTAAAGGAGCACAAACTGCATGAACTCTATAGGAAAGAGCAATCGTACTTCACTTGTCTGACTCCACCTGCAGGAAGGGTCCCAGAGGGAGCTCCACTGTGCCTGAGCGAGAGGGACAAAAAGGCTATCCCAAACATGGAAATAAAACTGAGCTCCAACTCTTCCCTCCGCTGCCATTGTACAGGGTACACTGTACATTGCCTTGAATCACAAGGTATCTGGTGTTAATTTATTGACTAGTGCAGCAACATAAACCCCATTTTCTTCTCAGTCCATTCTTTGAAGCAGTAGAGCTAAACCCAAAACGCTGAAGAAAATTTTTCCTTTTCTAGGGAAATGGAGCAAGGATGGGAAAATGCATGAAATTGCAGGAAAAAATAAAAGGTTTACTTTCCAAACTTAGTAAAACACTCCAAAGTAGCAGAGTACTCAAAATTAAAAAAACAAAAACAAAAACAAAGGAGTGCTTCTCACATCTACAATTCATATCTGACAATCTCAAAGCAATTTAACTCCACCAGCCTAACTGGATTTTACAATGAACCTCAAAACCAACCCTTTCCATGTGCACTTCAACTCCCAACTTTTATGTTCCCTCCTACCAGAACAAAAGTTGGAAGTTGGAAGTTTCAAACCACTGTGATGACATTCCCAAAAAGCCACCAGGCTGTGTCTCATACCCAGGAGATCCTGGGTCCCATCCCTAGCACAGAATCAGTCATTTGAGTAACACTGAAGCTATGATATATTCATGGGTTAGAAAAGCAGGCAGAGGTTTTTGGCTGGGATGAAGGGCAGGAATCAACTTTGCCAGAATACTTTACATTGCCCACCTGGGCAGTGAGGCTTTGAATTGCTGCTGCCATTGCAGCACACAGGTTTTATGCCAGTAGCTCATCCATAATCAACAGCCAGCTATGTTGACACCCATATACAGAGTTAAGTATTTATCCTCATTTTATAAAAACCTAAGCAGCTTGCTGAGGGACTCAGAGTGAGTCTGTGGCAAATACAAGATCTAAACCTCAAGATTAGTCTCCCATTTTGATCAGTTAACTGCATCCTGTGGCTTTTTGCAGGGGTAGTTTACATCAGAAAGGGCCCAAAAACCGGAAGAGCAAGAAAAAACTTTCATTCAGCTGTAGTACTATACACAGGATACTTTATCTTACTTCAGTACCTCTTCCCATCTCTTAAATCTTCCAGCAGACACACACTGGCATGAAATTACATCTTCCACTGGATGCCTGGAGTTTTGGCACTCCAGCAGCACTCTGCTCCCCTGGGAAGGAATAATGCCATGGTGGTGGTCGCCGGGCTCTCTTCTCTCTCTGTACTTCACACACATGTTGTTCACTCAGAGCCCGTGTAACCACCTCTCCCTGCCAACACTGATTAGATTACTCTTGTCCTAAATCACCACAAGAGTTGCTTAGTAGCTCATATTCCATAGGAGGCCTAAGTGGTTGCATATACAAGAAATAGCTTATATTCTACACTTCAGTGTTACTCCTAACTTTAAAAAAGAGCTTAGAAATTTTGACATTACAATTACTAAATGCAAACTTATTTTTATTAAATGGTTTGTGCAATTAAAATTCAGCACTTTAAAGTTTATTCTTGAATTTTCAATCAATACTAAAATTTTAGTTTCAAATACTAAATGATTTAATAACAAAATCAATTTAAAAATTTCTTCCAGTGTTTTAAACAAATTATTATATGTCTGCATGTTTTAACATTATTTTGGAATTATAAAAACTAACCCAGACAGCAAAGAAGCTCGTACTTTTGGACAGTGTCAGCATTTCACTGCTTTGCTTCCAGCCTAATCAAGTTGCTGTGCTATTCAATCTGCTTTCTCTGATGTGGTGAGCAAGTCTCCATGGTGCCAGTGGCTGGTGCTTGAAGAATGTGGCCAATGCAAGTCAGCAGCTCTCCAAGTATAGCACACATGGACTACAGAACTTACTGACCCAAACTAACAGGCAAACATAACTTTTGCCTTGCTGAAAGAAAGGCAAAGTAACAACTGTTTTCTAACATGCCCAAGATTAAGAACTCCCAAGTTTTGGTTCTGGGGGCTCTCCCATTGTAATCAAAAATCTCTGCAGATATGAACTGACACAGTCAACCTCTCCCATCAGGACTCAAAAAAGAAGACTTGGATCAAAGGCCCCTGACCCTCTTTACCACCCAGACACAGGTGTTTAAAAGAATAAAAAGCCTGTTTAAGGGCACACTGCACTAAAAGTTAGAAGTTACTGAAGTTCAGACAAACAGGCTGTAGTGAAATTTTCTGTTTTGATTTTGCCTAATTGTAATAAATCATCAGATTATTAAGTCGGCACAGCACTCAAAGAAAAAGAACAATCACACTTTTTGCAGAATAGAAGAGCCTGAAAACTCAATTTGTGAGATCTCAATTAAACCATTTTTATTTAGGAATCCCTGGAATTCTCTAGTATGTAACTCCCAGAGGCTCGGCTTAATTAAAAAATTGATCATGGGAAAACTGCTTAAAATGTACTCTCCTAATCATCGCCATCCTGTTATCACCTTTTGCCAAAGATCTATTGCTCACAGGGAGTTGTTTCTCCCTCCTCCTTTAGCCTGGTATTTGACTCACAATATTTTAACCTGTAAATAATCACAGAGAGCAGAGGTAACTTAAATGCACTGTAACAGAAGCTATTAAGAAAAATATGATCAGAGGCAGAAAACACAGTAAAAGTGAGAGTTGTTGTACAACCACACGGAGATGACACACTCATATCTACATGCTGCTGAAAGATACTAATTATGCCTCTGGCAAAGGGCATACAGGCTCCTTCAAAGAAGCTATTTAAAGATAAGAACACTGCAGACAAACACTTCAGAGATATCTGTACTACTGCGCTCTTTGTGTTGAAAATTCTAGGTCACAATTTAATAAAATTTAAAAAACCACCAAGCTTTTTAAAAGGAGGATTTTAAAATCATAAAAAGCAGAGGAGCCTTGCCAAGTTTGGTCAATCTAGAAATGTATTCCAGGTTGCTCAGATATTCATCAATTGTTACGGCTTTTTCACTGCGCTCCACTTACCTTTTAAGAAGTAATTAGTACAGTGTATTATCAAATCAAGAGTTTGAAAAACAAACTAATTAAAATATGTCTAAAGCCTTAGTGTTCTGGATAATGAAACCAAGCAGGTCATCTTGGTTAAATTATTTCCCTTTGAAATTACAGGGTGCTAATGGAGTGGGGGGGGAGTTAAAATTACTTGAATCATTAGATTTTCTTACACATAGCAGGACAGGTAAATGGGACTTCTTCTCCTAAGTATGGGATCTTATGCATGCCAAAGGCCTTGCTTCCACACGGGTAGCATGATAGTATTGCTCCTTCACTGACAGAATTCAGCTGCTCCCACTCAAAATAAACCCCACAGGAACAATGAAGAGCAAAGAGCAAACCTGTAGTGGTGACAGGATGCTTAAATTTCTCTGTTTAAAAACAGAAAACGAAAGTACACACCGACGTGTGAATTCATGGTGGAATTCAGTCAGAGGCTGGACTTGGTGATCTTGAAGGTGTTTTCCAACGTTAGTGATTAATGATTCCACAGTGCGACAAACTTACATTATGCTTCTGACACCACTGCTAGGTGTAGTGGGACAAGGGCAGAGAAGACCACTGAGCTACATTCCCACCAGTCCCAGGAAAGACTCCTTTGCCCAAAAAAAAGGCTTTCATTGTAAATCCAGGGATTATATCACCAGATAATTTTGAAGGACTAGGACCTAAGATAGTCCTAACTTTTTTTTTTAAATTAATTTAAACAAACATAGGGATTTACTGTCCTGGATCTTATCACTACTACATTTAAGATTTTTGAAGTGCTGAACTTCAACCCTGTGAGTGTGCTTTCTTCCATGCAATTACATGTTGTATTTCATGGTGAAAACACAAAGAGCCAGGGCTGGACACATACAGCAGGACAGAAGTCAGAACAGCCACCTGTCCCATCACGCAAACAATTCTGAAACCCTCAACACCAAACTAAACCTGCCAATGCCCTGGAAAGTCACTTGTGGGATCTTTCTGGAGCTGGGTGTACCAGCACTCTGCTACATGAACTCCCCACAAGCATATTAACAACCAGCTTCCATCTCCTTGTTTTGAAATGGACACATCAAGAGAGACAACCGCCTGGAGCTAAACATTCCCAGAGGCCAAATGGACACAACCTCAGGCAATCAGAACCTCTTGGAGGACACAGCAGTTCAGGCACAGAAGCCAGGACCATGCTGACACAAGTCTGAACAACCTACTTCTCCCTCTAAGTCACAGCACTCTCCGGCTCCTCCACAGAGAAGCATCCAGGTAGCAGATTCTCCTGCCTCTTTTTAACTGGCTCTTTTCATGTTTTATACAGGGGTGATAGAGTAATAAGCTTCTGGGGGTGCTGAAACACAATGCCGATGGCTTTCCCTTTCTGCATTTCTTCAGACTGTAAGCAGACCAAGAACATGCCATGTGTGGCACTCAGAGCAGACTTTCCCTCGTGGTTTTTAACATAATTGTAATTGTGATCTTGCTGTCTGAACGCATGTGTTGTCAGAAATGTTCGAGTACTCCTGCACACTGAAGAAATTAGGAATGAATTGCAAGTTCTTAATTGACAGTACAGAACATCAATTATGCCACAGATGAATAACAAAGGAGAAAATTACAGGTGCAAGAGCTAAACAGCCATTGATTTAAATAAAAAAATAATAAAAACCGTAACAACATGAAGCACTGGAATAGGACAAAAGTACCTGTGTTTTCCATTTGCATTGTTAAACCAGAACACTAAGAGAATGCTAAGAGGGTAAGAAATGAAAGTGGAGATAAGTGACACCCCCACACAGGTTGCCTTTCTATAAGTGCACGTGCCTTCAAAGCTATAAATAACACATGCTTAGTTAGCAAGCAGTGGAAACAAGTGTGTGAATGCAGCCATGTGTGCTCACATACACACACACAAGCCCCATCTGACTCTTCCCACCAACAACTGTGGCAGTTGGCCCAGATCACAGCAGCGACACGCTGCCAACAGACTGAATAACCTCACAGCACATTAAATTAGAAATACATTTCCACAGATTAAATTTCAGAGGACCATGATGCCACTTTAAACTTCATTAGATTCTGCTCCTCTCCATCCTTTAAACAAACACAAAAGCTAGCATATCACCCTCCTCTATCCCTTCCACCCACCCACTTTACCAGAGGTCCCAAAGGGATGAGGCTCCATATTGGATGTGAAATAAGATAGATAAATTAGCAACCAGTTTGAAGGTACCACTAGCCTAAAATCTTACAGAGAAGAAGAAAAAAGAAATCAAACCACATTGCACTGAGGTGAGAAAGCCTCAGCAGGAAGCTACGGGTGGCGTTGATCACTGCTGTCCACAGATGCAATAGAGACCTAAGAAGGCAACTCACATGCAAGCTCTGAAAGACTGAACCCACTAGGTCAGACTTCTGCAGACAAGGTCTATCTGTAACAAATGCACACCCTTTCAGCAGGTAATGGGACAGAACAACAGCAAGAGGCATCATTCCAGCACAGAGGATGCACTTCTGGCTAACTAATGAGACAGGGGACGCACCTACAAAGAAACAAACAGCAAGAGATAACACGACAACTGGGGGATTAATCTGAAATATGCTATCTTCAGTACATGGCTTGGGACACAGAGCCATGGAAAGTCTTAAGAAAAATGACCACTCGAGTAACATCTCCTTCTCTAGCTCAATCCAGGCAGTGAGTTGTACCTCACGCTCAGCCCCCCCAAGCCTGACGTGCAGGCTTGCAGACACTCAGCCCACGGATCCCTGACACACCACACAGCTCCAGCCAGACTCGAGCACCTGTTACTGTGAGGTAATTCAAGTATTGCACTCCACAATTTCAGATGCCTCATTTGTACTTGGATTGCTGAGAGGAGGAGCTCACCTGTTTTAATCATCACCACAGGAACAATCCAGCTCCTGAGGCAGACAAGAACAATGGCAACCCCTCCACCCACTGTCAGATGAAAAGCCTCACTCAGATTGAACAATAAAGGACAGTGAGTAGGTAGAGAAGGGGAATTTCCAAGCAGATTTTCTCTTGCAGGAACAAGTACTCAGGCAAGTTAAGCACTTCTTCAGTTTATAGTCAGACAAAACAAAGAAGGATGGGGAGGACTTAAGAGAGCTAGACAAAAACCCATTCAGGGTAATAGAGAGCCAAGCATAAAAGAAATTTCTTTTTGCACTATTACCAGCCTCATTTTACGATCTTTAGAACCATGAACTCGAATGCTCCTGCTGCAGATACAGTCAAATTGCTGAGAGCTGAAATGCACACAATAGCTTCAAGTGCAGCTTCAGTATATTTGTCTGGCTGCTGCTTGCTGTGCAGTGCTACAACTCCTTCTGTGAATGAGACTGCGCCCCAGCGCTGCTGCCAGACACCTACCTCGAAGACAGAGGAAAGTGAGAAAATCTTCTGTCTTGGGCTTCCTTTTGGAGAGGTCAGAAATCTGAGTGGCAGGAGGGGGTAACAACGGCTCCACTATCTTTATTGGAGTTGTGCTGGGACTGTTTGGCTGGGACTGAGCAAACTTCCTTTGTGCTTGCAGCCTTGGCCTGTGGGAACAAGAGCACATCAGAAATACGTTAGGCAGAAATCGTTGGACGTGCAAAAACATAAAACCTCACCATTTAGGAGAGTGAGAGAGAGAGACATCTGAATCCATCTCCCACCCATACCAAATCCCTAGCTGGGTCAATGAAGACAGTATGAAGACAGTATTTTATTTGTTTTACCCTTTGGTATCTTCTGCTACAATTTGGAAAACCAGAAAGGGAACATCTTGACTGCAAAATCTGTGACTACCGTTTCATATGTTCTGAGTGTCTTCTTGCACATGATACAATTACAGTCTACCATCCACTTATTTGGAAATTAAATCTGTATTTTGCACCATGAAAATGCCTCTTTTTTTGTTAAGTGTTAGTGCCCACTGCTTTCTGGTTTTAATTAAATTACAAATTAGGTTTATTTTAGCCCCATCAAGGTTTTAATTTATTCCAATCTGCCAGAATCTTAATTTGAAAGTAAAATATATATAAATAGATAAGGTATATATATTTGTGCCCAGTTCTAAAAAAATAAAACCTTTAGGAAAAGATATTTTTGACAGAGAAAACATCAGGTCAAAACCTTCAGATTTTCGTTTGCTTGGCCACAGTCCTGAAGACAGTAAGTGAGGAGGTCAGCAGTGGGGTTAAGCAGGATTTAGGATAAATTTGTGAGATTGAAGGACATGCATGGAATGAATTTGCTCAGTCCTAGTACTGGGCAATGGACTGACACTCTCTGATTAGTTTTAAAGCAAGCCCGGGTACAGGGACAGGAAATGAACGGCTGCAGGTGGTTTTGGCAGTTGGCTGCAAATTATTTCAAGCCTATCTGAAGGCTCTGATTAACTGCTAGGCAGCAATGAATATGATTTTCTTTAATATGTCTAGAACGTAAATTGGTATTAGGGAAAGCATTTTGGGGCAGGACAGATACCCGGAGGGGGTCTCACTGGGAACCTGGCTCAGCTCAGCATATAAGAACATGTTAATTTCTCACTTAAGCAACTGGGATTCTAATTATGATCTTTATTACAGCTTCAAAAAGGAGAGAAGCTACAGAAAGAACTTAAAACCTCGTTGAGAAAGGATGCAATTTTATGTCATTTTATTCCCTAATAGCAGAGTATTTACATAATGTCAAAGTGAAACATATTAAATAACACTGAAGGGAAGCCCAGGTCTTCTCACTCCACTGCAGCCTCGACTGTTGTGACTTAAGGAAAGCACAGTTATCATTCAGTAGGGATGTAACTCATAATTGGCAAACCTTTTGTTTTTCAGGAGTATTAACCTTAAATATTTGGGTAACAGGAGGTTTGTTAAACTTCTGCAATCTTGTCACTAAGATAGCAAAAAAAAAAATATTGAAAATCCCAGCAGGGTTTGTATGAATGCATGTCTCCTAATGACAACAGAGAGCAAAAGTAACATTCAGCAGTTTTCTCCCCTAAACTATGCATAAAATTGTCCTTGTCCTCACTATCCAACCCCCACTGCCCCGAACAACAAAATATACCAGCCATTCCTACTGCTTTTTTAATCTCCTCTATGGCAAAAATAACCTGGTGTTTACAAAATTTTTTATCATGGTGCTTATAATTTGTGAACTGGAACTAGAAGAGTATTTAACACATACATTTCCTCATATCTACGAACAATTATCTTTCCAGAATGAAGGTCTTGTATAGATCTGCTTGTATCTCCAAATTACTCAGATTGCTTTGCAAAGCCTCATCTCTCCAGACTGAGGACTCTCACGCAGGATGAATGGGATTTTAATTTCAAGCAACTACATTTCTATCACCAAAACCATACATGCAGCCAGAGAAAAACGTTTTGTGTTGGCTTCTGTTCTGCACAAAACATATGCTCTTTCGGCAAACAACAGACTATAAAGGTTAGCGAGCATCCCGGCTTTCTGCACAGCAATTTTTTCCCATTGATGTGCTTCATCAGCCAGGCAGTTAAAAACATTAACCCACCCACTCTCTTCGTCTCTGTACCTGCTCAAATCTCATGAGATCAGTGATAAGCAAGGAGGAGTACCACCCCACAAAGTAAAGGTTAAGCCTGCTTTATGGTTCAAAATTAACCCTTTGCAGAAAGAAACATCCATGTTGGTTTGCAGTATCCCTTTTATCAGTCCCTAGAGCATTAGAACAGGATTAGAGACTGACCTGCAAGTTTGGCATAGATGCGAAATGAATTAGGGAACTGAAAGTACTTTAGGTTCTGTCTGTCTTTGAAAGTACACTGTCTGCTAGTGTTCTTTTCTGGGACAAAAAAAAAAAAAATCCCCATGGGGCACAGAGCCTGGCCTGGCAGCATCACAGACTCTTCACTACACATAGGGGCTCTTGATTTCAGCAAGGACAGAAAAATTTGCAGGTGTTCCCTCCACTTACAACCATTAACTTTTGCTGCTTCTCCAAGGAGGCTGTGGAGACTTGCAGCTATATGGTCAGATGTGTCCGAGATGCTTCTCCTCTCAAACCAGAGTTAAAGATTGCTGCTCTTCCATCTGCTCAGTTTGACCTCACCAGTGCCATAAAACCAGGCCCCCTTATGAAATATCCATCTTTTATTAAAACCACGAGCAGTTACAGGGTGTAAATATCACTGATTCAATTTATGAACACTAGTAAATGAATGCACTCTTTTATGACTCCAGTATCCATTAGGTTTCTGAAATAACTACTGCTTCGTGCATGGATACGTGCGTGCTCCACAGGCTTCCACTTCAGTGCCTGAGAGAGCACACAAAGTGAGCTGCAAGCAAGAAATACACTATTCTGTAGCTACAGCATATAAGGATGAGGAATCAAGATTAGCAAGCAAAAGACACATTCTTTAAGTAGCCCTTGCTTCAGATTTATGCAAACGTGACCAGTTTCAAAGGTGGGCCAACAAAGAAAAAACACATGTATATCAAAATGCTGGCAACAACTAAAACCGTTTCCTTTTGAAGGCATATATGCACCTTAATAAACTTGTATGTCCCCATGAAAACCTCCAGCAGCATAAAACCAATTATTTCAGGTATGGTTTCACATTACATTTAATCCAATCTAAATGTGAAGCTGCTGCCAAAGGAGGATTGTACCCTCTTTCTTAACTATAGTTACATCAGAGGAAGCATAGCAAGTTATACTCACACACCACTTCTGAACAAGGAAGAATAGAAGTGATAAAAGTGCTCAGAAAGACACTGCATGTGATGGTGCCTAACTAAAATTTAGAGAGAAGCAATGTAGCCAGCAAGACCAGGGCAGTGATTGTCCCTCTGTACTCAGCACTGGTGGTGCCACACCTCAAATCCTATGTTCAGTTTTGGACGCCTCACTACAAGAAAGACATTGAGGTGGAAGGAGATGGAAATGGAGCTTGTGATGGATCAGGAGCACAAACCCTATGAGAGGTGAGTGAGAGAGCTGGAGGTGTTTAACCTGGAGAAAAGGAGGCTCAGGGGGAATCTCATCGCTCTCCACAATCAAAAGGCTGAAAGGACGTGTAGCCAGGTGGGGATCAGTCTCTTCTCCCACATAGCAAGTGACAGGACCAGAGATAAAGGTCTCAAGTCATGACAGGGGATGTTAGATTGGGTATTAGGAAAAGTTTCTTCACAGAAAGGGTTGCAAAGCATTGGAATAGTCTGCCCGGGGAAGTGATTGAGTCACCATCCCTGGAGGCATTTAAAAAGACACATGGATGTGGCACTTAAGGACACTGGTGGACTTGGCAATGCTGGGATCTTAAAGGTCTTTTCCAACCTAAATGAATCCATGATTGTTTAAATGCATAACACCACCACCATGGCTTTGCTCTTCGCTTCTTAATGCAAGGATTTCTGCCGGAATGACCTATTTAGCGTGCATTTGGCAACAACAGACAGATTGGCATGAGCAGCAGAGAGAACAAAAAAATCCTGTTTCCGTCCTCAAAATAAATTGCTCACTTTGTCCTCATTGAAAGGGTACACACTATGTAAGGCTTATAAATACGCAAACAGAAAAACCTTCGCAAGATGGAAAAGGATGAGGAAAGAACTTAAAATAATCCCACATCTAAACGTCATGCAAACACCCAACACACAGCCAGAAATATCTAGACTGTTTAAAAATAAACAGTAAACCACCTTCTCGCAACAGAATGTTATTTTCCTTCTATTTCTTTTGAGAGACTTAAAAAAACACATACCTACAACAAAAAGTTCAAAAAAGCCTCAGCCTGAGGAAGTCTCACCTCCTTTGGGTATGCTTCTCTTCTACTGAACTGACTGTTTAGGTCTAAGAAAGTAAATTTCAGCCAGAGACCAAAACTCCACAACAAAAAGATCCTGATTGCAAAAAGTCAGACTAGGCTACAAAACATTTCTCTCCTGACACAAAATATACTTTTTGAAGTTTTAGAGTAGAATTTCTTTTTAGTTGAATATTTTAAGCAAATTGCATTCTTTGTAATCAAAACACTACAGTTTTTTTCAGTGTTAACTGAAAGTGCTTCAGAATGACTCATAAAAAAGCATATCCTAGCACCACTCCTTTTGCTTGTAAAAAAGTTCACATTTAGGAAAAAAGACTTAATACACAAAGGCAGTCTTTTCTTTGCAAAGCAAAGTTCAAGCTAGCAGTAGCAGTCTGTGTTAAATTTAGTAAACATTAATATTCTAAATAACAGTGCATGTTGTGCCAGCCACAAATCAAGTATTAAACTATCAGTATGTGAGATTTTGTTGTACATCAGTACAAAAATCTGATTCTTTTCAGTTTATTACCCCATAACTCCTAAGCGAAAACAAAGCATAAGTACTAAAAAACATACACAAAAAAATATGCACAGATTTGTAATATATTTGCATGCAAACTAATCTATTTATAGAAAATTCTAGGTTTGAGAGGCTATTCTCATGCCTAAGCATCTCAACTGGGAAGAGATTTGCAAAACAATCTGCGAATGTTTCTAATCTCCAGCAATCTGCAGGTTTCCACCAAACTTCCTGCTTAGTTATATGCTACCATATGTCCTTGCCTTTGGGCTCATTACCTTTCACTTACTCCTTGAACTCCACTTTTGCTTTTGTCTTTTCCTGCTTTTCTGTTGCCTGATATATCCTTTTTCTTGATAACAGCAGGACACGGAGTTTGGTTTCCAAACACTATAGGAGCCATAGCTGAAGCAGCTGCTTGAGTGGTACAGTTCTGTGACTAATTCCAATTTTCCTTCTCATTGCAATGTGCCTTTCACTTAAAAATTAAGAGAAGGCTCTGGCACGGCTGGGCACTCCACCTCACAGATTTTGTTCTGACCACTCCACGCTAACATCAGTATAGCTTCCCCTCTGCTGAGTACCTAGGTTATTTACTTTATTGCTATGACATTTTGCTGGTATGATGAGATACTTATCTCTGAGATTTGCTTGGCTCTGTACCCCTAATCTCAATGAGGTCTGAAGTGCACCATCTTTTGGTCTCATTGGAGGTGATAAACCAAGTATGTAAATTGTGTAACTGCACCATACAACATGGCAGTTGGTCTGGCAACACAGCATGTCTGTACAGAAAAATCCACTTGCATGTGCAGCTTTGTTCAGTAAGGTAAACTTACCTGAATGTGACAGGCTGCAGAAATGTTCTGCCCTCATTTAAAAATAAAATGTAAAAGTAATTTAGGCTTTAATAGCCAGATGTCTGCTGGAAATCAGATGATTATCAAGTGTGTAATTTCCACCTCAAAGTCAACCATGTGACAGGCACTTCTAGGCAAGCCCAAGATGAGCATGCAAAACTTGTTGCTGGAGGTATCATTCTTCACAGGACAAGAAGGAAATCTTTATCACACGTGCCAGCAGGAAGCATAGCTAAGCTACATTTTACCCTTTCAATCCTCAGAGTAAGTCAAAGACATTCCCTCCTAACAGTGACCTTCTAGAAGACCACTAGTTCATGGGAACAGGGCTTCAAATTTCAACAAGTTGTCTACACCAATAATGCCAAAACTTGTATGTAACGTATTCTTTTTTCCCCAAACTGTGAGGGTTAACATTTGGATTTTTAAAAACCAAACCAAACCAAACCAAAAAAAACACAAAAAAACCCCACAAAAACAACAACCAGAACAACAACAACAACAACAAAACCCCACCAAAAACGGGGCAGCAAAAAAATTCCCCTCAGAACACAAGGTCTTGTTGGCTGTCCCTGGAGCACACCTGAGCACACATCTTGGCTCTGGTGGCACTAGGCAGTGTTTCTCTCTGTACTCACACACCTCTGCCACCGTGTCCCAGGCTACACTGTCAGGGCAATCAATGGCACCACAGCAAGAGAAAGAATGCAGGCTTGCGAAGGAATCCTCTGAACTGCATTTCCTCTCCCACACGCCCCAAAACTACTGGGATAGTATTTTCTGCCCAAATCACAGAAACACAGAATGACTAGGTTGGAAGAGACCTCCAACATCATCGAGTCCAGTCCATGCCCTAACACCGCAACTAGACTATGGCACCGAGTGCCACATCCAGTCTTTTTTTAAACACATCCAGAGATGGTGATTCCACCACCTCCCCAGGTCTAGTACTTTATCACTCTTTCTGTGAAAAATGTTTTCCTAATATCCCACTTATCTTNCACACCGCCCCCAGCCCGTAACACCGCAGAAGGTTTTTGTGGCCAAAATGCAGGACTCAGCACTTAAGACTTACTAAACTTCATTGTACTGGACTCTGCCCATCCTCCCAACCGTTCCAAGTCTCTCTGCAGAGCCATCCTACCTTCCAACAGATCAACACCCGCTCCCAGCTTAGTGTCATCTCCAAATTTACTAATGAAAGACAATACCTTCATCTATGTCACCAGTAAAAATATTGAACAGAACTGGCCCCAGCATAGGAACATCCTTGAGGAACACCACTGGTGACTGATATCAGTGGTATCTGTTACCCATTTGATAGCATACAGCTCTGTCACCACTGCCAGCAGTCTGCAGTAGTGGAAACAGAGATTCAGTCAGCATCTGTGTCCCCACACCTGTTTGTACCAGGAAGGGACTGGAACTCAAGAAGACCTAGTTGCTCCCACCCATGCAGATATCAAGTGCAGGTAACTGGTGCAAAGCATGGGGTCACTCTCAGATATGGCTCCTTCAAAATAATTTGCAAGATAATGTAATCCAAGACACAACCTAGACTTGTACTACCAGGTAAGAGTGTAATTCTTAATCCTGTCATATGATTAAAAGAATCTGGGCTTTACTTTTTACTTTACTTTTCAGTAAATTAAACATTCCAGAAAGGTTGAATGCAACAATTTTCAGAAGCAGTTTAGACCTTTATTCACTCAATCTTTTTTACTTTCTGTGAGTCAGTAAATCAAAATTGAGCCTAAATTAACAACACAATTTTAAACCAGACTTAAATTTCCAAGTGATCCAATGAAAGCACAATATTAAGCTCATTCAGTCCTTGATTGTTGAGCCTAACAGGGCATGTCTCTGTAAAAAACACTTCTTGCTCTAAAACTTTAGCCACAATGAATGTACGCACATTTTCCTTTGAGATTTTTTTTTTGTGTGTGTGTTTTTTAAATGGGAAACAGTTGGTTTCTGAGAACCTCCTCTCCTGCTAACAATAGAAAGGTGTTTGGGAATGGCATCTAATGAACAGTAATTGAGCTAACACATATGCTTCACGACTAGTTCAAAGTACAGCTAGCCACAAACTTTTTTTGCTGAGATCTGCTCCAATTATCATTAATTCTGGAACCGCCTGTTTTTTCTGGCAATGCTCACTGATTACAAGAAGGTACTTGTAGTCTCCAAACCCACCTCATGTCATGCAGTTTAGCAGAGACACTTGTACTTCTTAAGTGAATCAGCTGGCTGTTCAAACAACACACAAGACAACACTGGGTGAAGTGGGAGTCCCTAAAAGCTGCAGGGCACTGTTACCATTCCCCACCACTTTAACTGTGTTAGGAGGAACTGGACAACTCCAGCTGCCATAAATGAGCCCCGCACATACTCCACATTGCCTATGTGAGTAGTCACAATGACACACTATGGACAGCTTGCCTGCTAGACTGAGGCCCATACTAGACAGTTTATGGAAGAAGTTGTAGAAAATTACACTGCGTTCAGGTTTCACCTGTGCATCTAGTAAGTGTAGGTGTTTCAGTGGCCTAGATAACCTTGAGAGGGCTAAATCACACTGGGTACTAAATGCCCTGGGTTTTTGCCCTGAAACATACACCGTGGTCAGGGAATTTTGACACTACTCTTATGTAGCAGCAGGACTTCCCAGTGTGAGCTTGAGTGCCATTCATGGACTTCAGGATACAAGGAAGCAAAGAGGAACAAGAAACAATCCAAAAAAAACATAATTAGCCAAAGTTGTAGCCTTTTCCAGGAGAATGGGCCTCCTCTCACCTTACTGCTGCAACTGGTTTTAACTGGACTTGATGCAAGAACAGTCCATTCATGCTTATCACACACAATTTGTACCACTGCAGCACTGTAGGCAGGGTCACAACCTCTCATCGTACTTAAACCGAAACTAAACTCTGAGTTACCAAGGTGCAGCTCCAGCAAAATTACACAAAACAACACAATTACCAAAACACACATCCACCTTCAAATATCTCAACAATGGCATGCCTCCAGCTCAGACTCTAGCAGCTGGAGAAAGGCTGATTTAAACACATTAATGACCATCAAATACCCAAACCTTTCCACCCATCCCATGGGCCAGTGGCTGTGGCAAGTACAGGAGGGTTTATTAGCTGCTGTCCAGAGAGAAGCAGCAGTGGTTTTGTGACCAACTGAGGATATGAGGATATGGCAGCTGAATGAAGCTCCCAGGAAAGAGTTTTTTTACAGCCTTTGTCATGAGATCACAATGCATCAACTGTCCTACAGACTTGTCTGTAAAACCAGGACCAAAGCCTTATGCCTCTATAAGAAAGTGTGGGACCTGGACAATCAGAAAGACAATGACTCTTTTAAATATACTTTCTCCAGGGCTGTAACACCTGAGATTGGACAAAAATTTTTCCTCTCCATACAGACATGTGGTGAGCTGTACATGGCAATAGATGGCAGAAGAGATCCTTCTGAATACTGGAGACAGGTGGTGCCACCCTTCCTTTGTCCTGCAACAGTTCTTAAAAATTCCCATTCTTGAGTAGCTTGATTTCTAGTCTAAGAACATAAGCACTGGCACTTCAACCTTTGACTGTTCCAAGTTGTACTCCAGCTGTGTCTACACTGTACCATATTGCACAGTGCATAAAGCCACCCAGGCGAAGCCTTCAAATTCATCAGTCTACGTGGAAATGAATCTAACAGCAATGCTGCAGACTGTAAGTCCTACAAATGCTCCTCCCAAAGTCCTGGTTATTGCTGACACCCTCAACACCACAGCCAACATTCAGCTGAGCCAGCTCAGATATGCCCACAGAAGCTACAAATGTGCACAGTAATGCAAAACCAGCCTCATTCAGAAGGAACAAGAAACAGGTATGTATTCCAGAAGTCCATTTTGGAGGGGGCTGTGTCCTGGATACATCTCTTTCCCTGCTGTTCTTTGGGCTATGCATGCTACAGAGATTGCACCCTAGCTTATGATACTTGATTCTTTGGGACTCAGCTATGGTCGGAGTGACCACACTGGTGTGAAGCAGTACCAAGCACCAGCTGATGAGCACTGACTTCGGCAGTACCATAAAAGCTACAACAGCTTCTTACCCTCCCCCCACACTCCCCTTGTGCACAGCTTACTTCTGCTCCTGCACCCATGTTCTGCAGGCATTCCTCTTCTGCAGCATTCCTCATCTCAGGCTGCTAGTTGGTTCTCTTCACCAGAGTGCTCTGGTGCAAACTGCAACCAAGCACAGCTGAGCACAGCTACCTACAAAAGCACTTGGCAAATGGGGACTAGAGTTTCCAGCTCCTGCATCCAGAAATGAGGGTTGCCCCTCTATTCTAGCAGTGTGACCCAAGATTCCTACTTTTCAGCTTGAGGCAAAACCACCATGCCATACCAGAAAGCAAGAATATCACCACAGAGTAACATAGGCCAGGTCTGCCATTTTTTGCTGTGCTGCTGCAGAGAAGAGCATCACCACATGCTAGAAAGTTAAAATGCCAAAACCACAGCAGCAAAAAAAAAAAGAATTAAAGAACTCATTTACATTTGCTTGGTTTTTAATAATCACTATCAGATGTCTGAGTGTGTACTATGTCTATGAACTTCTCTTCAAGAAGAAAACCACAAGAACAAAGTTATTTTTTCACATTAAACCCTGTCCCTTGTGCTGGAAGTAAACAAGGTTGAACTCCATGCTAAATAGACACCTTCCTCACTGGAAGGAGGATGCAATTTCCAGTTCACTTGCACCATCTCCACCTACTGGCAAGAACCTGCTAAGGTCCTGCTGCCGGCACTTGCCGAAGGTGGAAGAATGAAGCAGCCCTCACAAGTCTTCTGATATTCAGGTAAAGCCAGAGTGGGAAAGCTAAGGGGAACAAAATAGTCTCCCCTTCCACTTCACTTCTCTGCAACACCATGCCGCTGTGTGGAATTGAAGGCAACTTTGTTAACTTTGTTTTTTAATGAAGGCTATTTAATTACAGAGAGGTCAAAACTACTTCTAGCACAACACACTGTGCAGCTTCAATATTCTTCTAGTATTATTTTCAGTGTTCTCAGGCATCTGAGGGACATCTGCAAAACCTGTTCACTTCCCACTTCCCAAGCAGGAGGCATTAAACAAAACCAGCATGGTTCAGATGACAGAGCTTCCCATTTTCTTACTCATGCAATGCCTGGGCACTACCCAAAACCCTGGTCTCTGATCAATTCAGAGCTGTTCTTTGTCCCCTATGATACACTAAATAATACCAAACATATCAGCAACTCCCTCCCTAGTAATTTGACCAGCTGCTAAAACTCAAGAGGATGCAAGATCAAAGCCATGTGACTGAAGGAAAATTCTCTTTCCACTTTGAGCAGCCTTTTCTCCACAATTGTGCTTTTTTAAAAAAATGTTTTACAGACCATTTCATTCTTTTTTTTTCCAATCTCAGAAAAACATGTGTACCTCAACTCTAGCAATCGTTCACCTTTGCCCTAAAAGCAACTTGTCCTAGCCAGAAAGCCACAGATTACTTCTGGCAGAAATGTCAGAAATTAGTGTATGGATCATTCCAGCCATCACCTGAATGGCTGAGAAACTTCCTGTTCAATTAAGCCCTGCATTAATCCCTAACATTTGAATAAAATTTTCCATCTACCGGCAGGAAGTGATAAAAGTCAGTAGGTTGTGTGCATTTTAACCTCTTGCAGAGGTTGCAGCTTGCAATTTAACCACACCTGAAACCATGTATCTGCACTTCCCACAGGGACAACCTTTAGAAGGCTCCTCTACCATTTGGCTATTACCAAGAACTCTTGTAAAAATGACAACGTTTAGACGCATAGCGAGGAAAAAGAAAAAAAAGAGACACAAGACATTCTATATCTGCTGCACAGATTTTATTCTGATAAGCAGCAAAGTGATCACTTTTGCATAGAACACCCATCAATAACATTCACTGTCTTGCCAAAAAGGATTACTAAACGGAAACATGCAAGTGAGCTATCAGGGGAAGACAATAAAATAAAAATCAGTATATTCCATTACGTTAATCCTATGCTATTCCTATATAATACTGAATTCCATTATGTTAAACCTATGCTATTCTTATACAACTCTGAAGATAAAATACAAACTTTAGCAGGTGCTGTCTCTGCTTTTGGGTTTCTTTTCCTTCATCATTGTGATTTTTTGCATTGAGTTTCTCTTGGAAGCAAACCCCGACCCTCTCCAGGCTTCCTCCCCAGGAGTCAAACAGCCCATTCTTGCAAGTCAATCAGGCAGACGCAGTCAATTGTCCCACTAACTCTGTTCATGCCTTCTTTCAAGCCGTGCCACATCCTGCTACCAGTCAAACTGGCCTGAAAAGGAAAGGGGCCATTCACCTCAAACCTCTTCTTTACATGGATGCTAAATCCTATGAGAGGGGGTTGGCTGGACTGCCAGAGCATGCTGTCTTTCTCTTCCTCCTGAATGCCAGAAAAAGTAGTTGGGAACTAATGATATGAATGGAAACTATGGTAACAATTCCTGTGCCACCACAATCTATAGCCTTCCCTGCAGACTCTCTTTCTTTACCTGCAGTAGTAAGTATTCAATACTCTCTTGCTTCCTGTCACATTCCCCTGCCCCTGGAGACTCCAGGAAAAAGATATGGTGCATATCGAGCTCATTTCAGTACCAGGTAATCATAGTAAAAAACCCTCACAGACACACACTAATTGTGCATACACACCACACATCTGTCCAGAAAGTTAAAAAATACAGTTCCTCTGAGAAGACTTTGTTCACAGGAGAGTGAGATTTATCAGTGCTTCTTCCCTAACACACTCCTTAATTTTACTTTTAGGATACACAGTGGCACGTGAGCAGCAGGACACCTGATATTTGATGATGCAACTCAGATAAACTAAGAGCTTGCTGATAGTGGAAGGAGAAAGTCACGTTCCTTCTGGTTCTACATCCCATTGTGCACTCTGAGCAGGAAGTAATGGGAGGGCACAGTCCAAGCGGTGGGAGGGGAGGACAAAGGGAGTGGGACCACACCTTTCTGGAGCAGCAACTGCAGCATTGACTCACCTGCATCCTCCCACCCTGCATGAGTGGGGTCAGTTTGGTTTAAAATGATCTCAGAGAGGCTGCTTCAAAGAAAGAGTGTGGTATATGTTCTTCCCTTCACCTCCAGCCACACGTTCCTAGTCAGCACTAGAGCTCCTGAGACCCCATAATCAGCTGGCTGAGGAAGTCAGTCTAGCTGAAAATTAATTTACAGGTTGAGTTTTTTACTTTTTCAGGTTGGGTTTCACAAGCACAGAAGTGCTGGTGCTGGCACAAAAGAGGTGGCACAAACACACTAGAGGGAAGAACAGGACTGCCTTTTCCACTAGCAGCTCGGATTAAGATCACTCTAAGCTGACTGAGAAACACATTAGTTAGTCAACTGTAAAATTTTAACAGAAAATGTGCCTGGCAGCAATGCCAGTGTGGTCTCTTTCACTGTCAACCCTTTTGCAACAAGGAGCCTAGTTTCCACCAAGACAAGCAAGGAAGACAAATTTGGGTGGGCTTTTCTACTTGATAACCTTAGGGGTTTTTTAAGAGTTTTTCTGAAGTAACGAAGAAAAGTAATGAAAGGTCTGATTTCCATCACTTCTGCTCCCATGATCAGATCACTACTTTTCCCTGTATCATCATAAGCAAAGCCCCAGCTTACAAAACATTTAAAATAAAAAGGAGAGGGTGGCATTCCAGATGCAGTCTACACTGACAGTGACTGCACAAAAGTGCAGTGAGCATCTTCTAGGTGCCCTATGGGCAAGGTCCACTGGCTGGCCCTGCGCTCCTTTGGAATTATCCCTGAGGTGTGGTTGCTGACAGTGATAAATCACTGAAGCAACAACTAAGCACAGTAAATCAGTCTGAAAACGCCCAAAATCCTGGGATGCTTCCCAGCACCTTCTCTCCTTCTCAACTGCATTGAGCCAATATTTGGTAACTGATTTACTGGCAGTCGTCAGACAAATCACTTTTCTATCCCTTTTCCAGGCTGAAATTAGACATTGACTAAAAGAGGGCAGGCAGAAGGAATAAAATCCTATGAAAAACACTATGTGCAGACCCACGACTGCTTGGATCAGATGAGGACCTGAGGTCAATTTGCCATGTGGCCGTACAAAAGGTCGTGGCAAGAGTGCTCCCCCACAGGAGTGGCAAGAAATTGGCAATTACTTCAGCTGGGATCGACAGTGAACATTTGATGAACTCAACGCCAGTTCACAAAGTTCTCAAAGGCTGGCCACCTGAAAGGTAATTCGTGAGAATGCCATGCAAAACTCCACCAAGAACAAATGAAGTGAAATTGGAAAGAACGCTCCGGCAGCAAGAGAAAGCAAGGCAATAAGGCCAGGAGCAATAGAGAAAGTAAAACATTATGAGGGAATGCAAAGAGCTGTCTGTATGTTCAGGAAAAGTTGAAGTCAACCAAAAATAAAATGGAAATCCTGTGAGGACCAGTTGACTAAGGAGAGAAAGGCAATGCAGCCACAACACGTCTGATTAGAAAACTGCAGAAATCTGACGAAACACACAATCCTTTTCATACCCAGCCAACCACTGAGCCACAGGTAAACAAATAAGTGGAGGATTTCACAAACCCCTCGAGTATTTTCTTGGTTTAAAATTATATTAAATATGGGTTCAGTAGCTCAGGATACTGTTCAAAATAACAAACAAATGCAACCACAACGGGTTGTGTGAGTGACTGCCCTTAGCACTAAGGAAATCTTAATAGCTTGAAGGTGAGAATTAAGTCAACAAAGTCAACAAATAAAATAAATGCATCTTTTATCACACTATTACCAAGGGAAGACAACGCCAAAAGGCAGAACTAGAGATGCTTCTCCTGAGGCCTTGCTGGCAACACAAGACTGCCCCAATTTAATTTTTTTTAAATCAGTTCAAATCCATGTGGACTGTTATGGGTTAAGAGTAGGTTAAACCAGTGCCTTGTTGACAGATAAATCAAAAAGACAGCCTGTCCATACAGCCTCTTGTGCCAGTTTAACTTCATTAATTTAAAAGCTGCATCTTAATTTATCTTAACATAAGCCGTCTAAAAATCTCTGCAAAGCACCACCACTAAGACTTGAATGATTTTGGATCAGGAAATCCAAAATCCCTTTTAAAGCTAAACCAGATTCCAGCCCACCTACCCCACAACCTGCTATTTTCTGTGACACTTTCCTACTGTAGACAGAGTGAGACTTTCCCTTTAGAAGAAATTTAAGCTGCAATTCCATCTCCAAATATTCAAATTCTGTACCTTGGAAAAGGTAATGACTCTAACTTCACATTTTGAATCTATATGGGGAGTATTAAAACCACACCAAACAGAGACATCCCTGGTCTCACACAGGGTTCAAAATCTAAGTAAGAATTTTGCTGAACACGCTAATCTATATTTTTGTGCATTTACTAGGGCTCTCTCCCTACCCATGAGAGAGAGATTCCTCACAGCCAGGCAGCTTCAAAAGTGTTCCAGGACTTCCATGTATCATTGTTACATAAATCTGCAAGATCAGAAGCTACACTAGAAATAACTGGGTCACTAACAGCATCTCTTTTCATGGCCATTGAGTGACCTTAGACAGCCTGACAAGACCAATGTGGTTAACAATGCTGTAAGCCAAATAAAATTAAACTATATAGGTAAGTTTTACTTATTCAATATTTTATACACGCATGTACATGCACACACACATGCACATATACATATGTATGTTATCTGGAGTGAAAAGCCATGACTGGAGACCAACATCAGAAATATGAATAGCTGATTTTTAGATTACTAAAAAAAGCTTAGCAGAAGGTGTTTCATAATTTAATGAGATAATAAACTGTCATAATTAACTGCATTTCACATACCTTTCCCCTTCCCCAAGGGGAAAGAAAAGCTTTAAAAGCAATCAAAAATCAAAACTAAACACTCCTGCAGATTTAGGAAGCCATGGTACCACAGTTGGTGTGCTAAACACCATAATACCTACAAAACATGGTTCTGAGGAAACTCACAGTTTCAGGCCATTTCAGGCTTTAGCCCTTTAAGGAAGGTTTTCTAAATCCAAAAGAAACCAGTGGGATGTCAACACCCTCAAAGTGCAGACGCAACGCAAAGCAGCTGTTGTAGCTCACACATTTGCTCAGCATTGGAGTGTCAAACTAATGACTCCTCAGTTTTACTGAGCAATTCCTTTAGAAGGATTCAGCAGCCAATTATTACATACAATCATTTCCCTGAAGAAAGGAGGTTTTAGGGGGAAAACCAGAAGAGCAGGGAGGGAGAGGGGAAAGAAGGATAGTGAGCTTTATCATCTTCTACAAACCAAAGGCAGCAGAGGTGATCTGTGGTGTTAATCCCCACCACGGTGGCCATGAGGTTCCCTGGGTCATAGTGGACAAGCAACAAGTCAGGGCAGCTCTTCCTCTACATCCCTCTCTCAGCAGATAAGAGAGAATTCTCTGAAAGTATTTTTGGGCAAGGTTTTAATGTTCTGCATTCCACTCAACAGAGGAAAATCATGCTCAAGGCACTGTCTTTGGAAAAGCTACAGCTGATCCAGAACATCAACTTCCCCCATCTAGACAGATGCCATGAAAAGTGAGATACATCAAAATTAGGGTTTATCATTATTTAAATGAATCATTTGAATTCCACTACAGAACAAGGTGGTAGTCTCCCCTCCATCAACTTACATGCTTCTAGACAAGAAATATGAACAAAAACTATTTATATTTATATTGTTATAAAACAATTTACAGAATCTCAGAAACAGCTCGGGGGGGGG
>VXBB01021741.1:641442-713395 GCA_013399915.1 Illadopsis cleaveri | reverse complement strand
GGGGGGGGGGGGGGAAGCTATCAATCTACAAATATTGTACAAGCAGCAGTATAAATAGGAAAATTTAATTAATCAGCTTCATAATACAGCAGGGTTACAGCAGCTACATATTGTGAACCCAAATTTCCTCATGCTAAGAGCAACTTGATGCAGAAGCTGTGGTACTTAAGCAAATTTGTTCATAAAGCAGAGGATGTTCTCGACCTGTGGAAACGTGTCGTTTCTGTGTCAGATGGTGGGATGCAGCAGAGAGAAGGAATTCTTCAGGAGAAGCAGTGAGGAGTCTACAGCATGTGAAATACTATTCCAGAGCAGTACTGATGGATTGTAACTGTTAACAATGGGGACTTCAGAAGGCTAAAGTAATCAGCTGTCCAAAAGAAATACCTAGGGCTTTTCACACCATCTCCAAGAAAAGAGCAGCTATTCTCTTATTCTTATTTATATTATTTGTTATATTTATCTTATTTATATTTCCTGTTGTATAAGAAATATAAATCTGTAAGAAAAAATAAAGCCTGAGGGGGAAAACCAAACAAATCAAACCCCTTCAAAACCTGAAAGTCTCATACTGTGAATTCCAGCAATTCTGCCTAACACATGGCACTAGGGGGGCTGTGGGATGCCACCACTCAAGGGCTGGTTGCTGCAGATGTCAGTAAGCAGTTTGTTTTCATCAATAACACAAGATGCCTGTAGCATCACCAGTTTTACTATGTTCATTGTTTATTAGAAAACACAACTGTCTTATTTTTTATTAGCTGGCATTTCTCAAGGTTCCCTGCCTTTATTTTTCTCTCCCTAGTATAAATGAGCACATTTGCCAATAATACAAATAATACAGTCTAAGGAGAAAATGAAGCTCACACAGTGGGATGTTCATTGTGCAAGGCCAGAAAATTTGAAGCAGTGATAAATGCATTAAGTTACATTTCACATATCATTAAGTAATGCTGAATTTTATCCTTAAAACACCCAACTTGATAATGCAACCCTCTTAACAGAGGGGTAGTCCCCCAGTAGACATGGCAAAGCACCGTGCTGCATTATATAACAACATTTTCCAGAGGAATGAGAAGAGCACTTTCGGTGATGCACAGGGAGTGTACAAGCTGTCACTGTGCACTCAGCAGCCTCTTCTACAGGGACTGTGCAGCTGAACCAAGTCGCTTGTAGGTGTATTAAAAGGAAAAATAAATGACATTCAAGTAACATCTATGTTTTGAAGTGCAGGTAGTGCCCAGCATCACTGCATTACCTAATTAAAACCCACAGAAACTCAAAGCAACACCCATCCAGAGGTAGAGGACTCTCACACATGCACCTCAGATATCACTTCTGCCTTCCTATCGAGCTGGTAGAGCACTGCTCCACACTGCAACACCAGCTTTCTGCACCAACTAACCATGATTTATGTGTGCTGGCATTCATATGGAGGGAGGGCAGGGCAAAAAGAGAAGAAACACAAAACTCCATCTGATCTCGTATCTCATCCCACTTAAGAACTTTCAAGGGCTTGTCAGCTGATGAGGTGTGCTGCCGGCATTGAGTATTGCCAGTGCTCAGACCTTCCTGCTCTGTGTTTCATCCACCCCAGTAACAGAGCTGAAAACCTTCATAAATCCTCCCTGTTATATTCAATCTGGAAAATAACCACTGACACAATGCTTTGGAGCTTTTCATTTCTACACTCATCAAAATAATTAAGGAACTGAGACTGACATTAGGGTTTTTTTGGGGGGCGGGGAGGGGGGTTCCATGTCCTTGTTAAGAGGTTCCATGGCTGACATGACTCAGAAATTTAGAGCTCATTATACAGAACCACTGAAATTAGTATTCTGTTCATGGACTTAATAGGTATTTAAATAATGTAAGAGACAGGTTTTGTTTTGTTCGTTTTTAATTGATAGAATAAACTGTATTCAAATGCTCAGAAAGTCTCACTTATCTGTGAAGCACAGAGAGATGAATGAGCCAAGCACAAACAGTTCTAGAGCCCTTTGTTGCCAATAAGTGTGTTTCCTCCTCTATCTCCAAGCCCCTCATAATCAAAGATAGCAGCTCACCTAATGCTCAGGAAACGCCATAAACATTTGTTTTCATTAAGGCTCATATTGGGAAGCCACGCAGATTTTGTTGAATAAAATCTAGCAGAAAAACACTTCAGTAGAAAAGCTTGGGATGGTCCAAAGAAACAGCAGAGTAAGGAACAAACAAGGAAGAAAACAAAGGAGAAAAATCAACAACTAATTCATGCATCCTGGATTGACTAATGATCACTGAAGAAGTACAAGAGAGGAGCACAAACAGAAAATGGATTTCTGTTTTAATGACTAAAGAGTTCTGTGCTTTTCATACAAAAAACAGCAGTCTGTCAGAAAAGGTTACCTCAGAAGAGCAAAGCCTTCTTCACACTACGTTACAAAAAAAAATGAACCTGAGTGAGGAAAGCAAAAAAGGATTTGGCAACCCTTATTCGTAACTCAGGTTGGAAGGTGTGGGGTATCCAGCAAGGCAAGAGAATACTTTCGTCTTCCTGTATTTTATTTGGAATCATGAATAACACTGCCCTGACACATATATTCAGTGAATAACACTGAATAACATCTTCAACACCTGCCTTCTTGATCCACTTCTCGAAGCATCTTGCTAGAATGCTCTCCACAATTTTGCCCTCCCCTCTGCCCCACAAGAAAGGTGTCTAACTCAACAGGATCTTCTATCCGAAATGGGGAAAAAATATTCCTGAATGTGTGTGTCTCCTCAAGCCTCAACTTAACGGAGTTTTTGTCAGTTTACTTTTTAAGCCGGGAATGTCAAGCTCTAAAAGACATGTCCCCTGAGTAGTGAGAAGTCTTAAGGAAAAAGAACACCCAGAGGAAAGGATAGGTCAGAACAAGCACACAGTATCAGGGTCTGGAAATCTGCCCGGATACTGAAATACTGTTGCCTGTCCTCATGTCAAACACTACTTCAGAGCACAGGGCCTTTAAAAATCACTATATGAAGATATAGTATTTGAAGATTACATTCACATTTCCTTTTAGAAGACAGAGTAACAAGAAGTTGTAACAAATTCCCTTTCAACTAGCCTTTTTCATGTTAAAAATCAGAAATAATGATGTGACAGAGCTGCATTTCTAACATCAGAGCTCCATCTCAGGAAAAGAAACTTCATCTCCCAGAGCTGAGAAGAAATAAGAAACAGCAACAGACCCAGACCCTGCCTTTCTCACCCATCCCAGCACAGAAACTTCCTCCCTCTGTATCAAGAAGACCAAGTATTTCAGCAGTGACCTATGAGTTTTTTGTTCAAACTGGGAAATTAGCATACAGCTGCATCCCCAGGCTGGCAGAGCAAATCAATCTGAAGCCTTGAAATGCAGACAGCAGGTAACACCAGGGAATCACACACACCTACACCCAACAGCTAAACCAGTTAAGCCTCCCAAAACTGAGCAGTTTCAAAGTAAGGGGTTGGGAACCAGAGCTCAAGTAGATGGAACCAAGAAGCTGAAAATAATGACCATAATTTGGAGTAAAGTTCCATATTGAGAAGTTTTTATGACTTGAAATAAGAGGAACACAAGATGGCTGAGGATACAATGGGGTAATTCTGTTACAAAATATTGAGACAGTTTCAGTGAATTACCTCGTAACATTGGAAAAAAGTGTAAAGGAGGTTATTCCTTTTTTACTATGAATGTCATATTCTCTTTGTAGTCCCACTGAGTTAGTAACCCTGCACAGCTACAGCTTTGGGGCAAACGATGCAACACAGGACCTCCAGTGCAGACTCTGTGCAAAAGGCTTAGAACAAACAATCCTGTGGGTGAGGAGGATGCTATTCTCTGCCACTGAAATAATCCAGCACCCAACAAGAATGAAAGCCAGGTCAGCAGCTATCCAGTCAATGAACAATTTCACACTGACCACCTTGAGCAGAGACAGTAAGATGACACAAGCCTGGTAAGAGCCTGGGGAAATACACGGCAGAGGGCACACGGCATCACTTTCTGATGGCTCGTTCTGTGGTGTGAAACTCCAGCAGGCATACACAGAGTATAATAATTGAAAAGGAAAATAAACAAGACTCTTTGAAGGGCGACTCCAAGTGCAGTCAAAAACCACAGGCACTTAATTTACAGCTTTCTTCAGCCTGCAGACATCTTATGAAAATGTCCAATCCACTGAAATTAATAATAAATAAGCACTTTCAGTGGATGCAGGAATTAACTCTTGTTATTTAAAAATGGATTTGAATGCAGTTGTGCTGATAAAGCACTCTCAAAATCCTCCTTCAGGGAGAAAAATTATTTTTGGTTATTTATGAATATCTGTGCTCATTTAATATCAGAAAAAGGAAGAGCAATAAATAAAGCCCAAAATAGACACATATTCAAAATGGATATAAATAATATAACTTACTTATACTTTGCCCTTGAAAACAATAAACAACTTAATCTTTAACTGCTCAAAACTCTACCAATTTAAACTTGAAGACAAAGGAGACATAGATCAATTAAGTACTATGCAAGGCCACCCAAGAATTTGAACACGAGGCTACCCAGTACCTAGGCTACTTAAAGATACTGTGGGTTGTACTGCCCAAAGCAGAACAAATGTTTGAATTTATGTTTTAGAAGGGTCCTGCAACCAAAAGCTTCAAGGAAAAACCAAACTTTTTTTCATGTGTGGTTTTTTTTCTGAATTACTTCAATTGATACTTCTGATAAGAAGAGTGTGACCTTTACTCAAATGCCATTTCCCCTTCTTTTTCCATTTCTCATCTGATTCACTTTAAAGTTTATTTTGCAGTACATCTGGAAACTGGAAGCAATTAAATACTCTTAATCTGGGATGGCATATAGCACGTGTATCAAAAGTGAATTTAACAGCAGGATTTCTGTGTAACAGAAATGTAATAAAATGAGTAAAAATCAAACATTGATTGCATGGTAACATTTGCCTAGGTATTACTTAATACTTTTGTTTTCAGGGAATGAGAGAATTTCCCAGGCCTAGAGAAGGAAAAGTGAGAGCCTCAGAAATTGTGCCACACCTTGTGTGTCTTCCTGTTCTGTTACAAATTAACTAGGTGGGATGAACTAACTTTCAAGAGAAATCAATACTGGTCAATTTTTCTAGTGTAAGCCAAACGTAAGAAGTCCAGGCACACCAAGACACTACAATTAGAGGGTCAGCTTGATTTCAGGCTTCTGATCTAAGAATCAGGGAGGCTGAAAGATTTCTCAATCTCTGTTAGAAAACCTCATGATTTTCAATGTGCAGGTGTAAAGAAGATACCACTAAAAATAGAAGTAATCAAGAAAGTCCCAGCTGCTTACTTTAACGGCGAACTAGATGTATGCAAAAGAAAAACATGAGACTCTCTACTAAAAAAAGAGTTGATTAAAATTTTAGAGTTATTTATTTTAAAATGCACATTTTGCTTGACAACTTGCAGAACAAATTGTCAGCAGGCCAGGAATAATCTAAAGCATAATAAAAGAGCACAGGGGACAAAAACGTAAAGGGTTTCACAGTCCCTCCCTTGCCTCACGAGGAATAGGAATGGCCAAAGGAGACGACATTGCTTGCTTGCTTAGAATAAAACTGAGAGCAATGTTATCCTGGAGGGCTGTGTTGATCAAAGTACCCAGCCACCCACCAGAGGCACAGATGTTGCTCCTGTTCATCTTTTTCCCCAAAGCTGCCTCTGGTGTGCTCCCTGTGGTGCCCAGGGAATCTGTCCAATACCAGTTCCACTGACCCTGCAAAAAACCACATACCTTTGCTTTGGCCAGGTGACAAACCACGCCAGATCCAGCACAAATGGGCTAAAGGGAAGCACATGCCACCATATTATGTATCACTCCTGGGCTTTCAGGCTCCACTTCAAACCCAACACTCTCGATGGGAGGCAAAGAGATTTGCATTATCTGATCAACAGCCCAAGGTAGGTTATTTATGCAGTTGGAAAACAGAGGGTCTTCTCAGCTGGCTCCTGATTGTGCAAAGCCACAGGTAACAGTGCACAGCACTCAGCCGGCCAAAGGAAAACAGTGCAACATTGTAATAACTCCAAAGAAAGAGGGGGAAAACCTCTGAAGATGCAGCTATCCTAAGAAACACATCCATCAAAAGAGCAGCGCAGCTACACTGACTTTCCAGGTGGGATGTCTGCTCAGACAGGCAGTTGAGGTAGAACTTCTTGGCTGGAGAGCACATTTCAAGCCCAAGTCATTCAGCAAGGCAGCGATATCAAACCACAGACACCAAGCGAAGCAAAGCTTCCCCAAGAGAAGGGGTTTAGAAATACAATAGCACACAGGCAAAGGAAAATATCTGTTGTAGAACAGCTGACTACCCAAACATCCGTGTTTCTCTGTTAAGCTGGAATATACAAAGCTGTATATAAAGACTATCAAATTATGATGAGGTGCAAAGAAAAGATTCTCCAACTTAAAAGGCTAACGATGTGTTGTCTCAAGTTTTAATTTTTTCACCCAAGAAATTTTAACTTGCACCAGAATATGTTTATATTAAATCCCAAAAGCTGCCACATAAAATAAATAGATTCTAAAAGCTGTCCTTGACACTCAGCACACATACACACAAATGTTACCAGTTAATTAATTGTACAGAATTATGACTTCAAAGAACAGCTCCTCAACTGTAAAGGAAGATCAAATCAGATAATAGCTCCAGAAGTGACCCTTTTAACTAGAGACCTCCTTGCTCTTTACCCATACCCCAAATTTTTCGTCCATATAAACAAATACCTACAGGATTTCATGAAAATGGAAGCATTACAGGCAAACAACAGGTTGCAACAGAAGAGATATTAAAAACAAAGTCTGTACAAAGCTGCAGGAGCTCCTAGGAAAGGAGGAGGGCAAGGGAGGAGAAGAGGAACAATGGACAGATATCTCCATAGTAACTACAACTATGAAACTCAGGGGAGAACTTGTCTGAAAGCTGAAAGAAGGATGCCACCAGAGAAAATAGACTGTAATATAACTGGAAAACAATAAGAAACTTCCAAATAATTTTCCACGTGGTCAAAGGTCCCTTAAGCTTTAGTTTATTTAATCAGAGCCAAGAACAAATACCAAGAGAGAAAAGTAAAGAAAAAAGTATAAAATCAAAACATAATGATGACATGACCATTACTGTACAAATAATTTAACAATAAACATACTGCTAAAAAACTAAATATACAAATGTTCCGCTTAAGAAGAAAAAAACATTAGTTTCCCTCAGGAAACTCTGTGCTACTGGATGCAACAATGGAAGGAGGAAAGGAGAAACACTACACCAGCATAAGCTAGGTGATACATATAAAATTCCTGTGGTTTTTCTATCCAATACAAGAGACCTGAGAAGATTGTAGAGGAGATATTTACAACATGTAGATTCATACTTCTCAAATTCAGTTCAGACTTAGAAAACTCCTGCAATCAAAAACTGAGATGCTGGTGACACAGACTGACCTATTGTTCAGCAGTATACATACAGCTCCAAGCCTCTGTTATCCATCTGGGAGTCTCAAGACCCATACCCTCACCTGGAATCTTGATCTGACCCATAAAAACATTAACACCCACACTGCTGTCAGTTTTTGGTGAAACAGCAGTAGCCCACGTTCACCCTGTCATTTGCAAGGAACATGTTGAGAATATATTCCTATCACTTATATACTGTCCATATCAGCCACAGGAATAAATACAGAACAGAATTTCCTATAGTTCAGTGTATGCCAAACCAGCACACAGTACGAATACAATCTTCAAATACTTATTAAAAAAAAACCAACCAACCCAACAAACCCAAAAACCAAACCAAAACAACATCAAAACAAAAAAAACCCCACCACCAATATTCTTAAAACTGAGCATATTAGGACACACTTCCACTTTAAAATATTGGAATGGCGCTCTCTCTTTTAGCATCATTATCTTGGCACAGCACACAGGACCACACCAGATGTAGCCAAGAGCGATGTTAGCCCAAACATCAGCCTACAGTCTTGTAACAACAATGGTGTATTTGCATTAAAAAATTTCTTTCACACTGGCAAACAAATTTGCTCTTAAAAAGTGTCTTTTTCAACTATTTCCTAGGTCAGTTTAGAGCAACCTCTCCCTGGTCTTAAAGCAATCAACATCTGGCCAGTCACACACAGGGGTGAGACACGAATTACATGAATCACAATTAGGGATGGGTTATCAGGCAGCTGAAGGAGTGTTTGCCATAGACAGAACAACAGAAATAACTGCACCTATCCAGTCTGGTTTGGAAGCTTCCTTGATCCCTCAGTGAATAAGTCCAAACTCAAGGTCATGAAGACTTTTCCCTGCAACTCTGACTTCTGAAAAGAAGGTGGTGAGTGAGTACAAGTGAGTTGGAATTGGACATGGCATAACACTTCTCAGGTTGCTATAAATTTTACCTTCATAATTATTAAATCATTACTCAAACAGGTTGCTTACATAGCTGCCTACCCACAAAGTTCAAGTGTTCCAAGATTATTGCACCTTGTTATATCATTGCATGTTGGATAGAAGAATTCATGTCACAACTTCTGTTTGCTCCTTATGAAAATACTGAAAGAACATTAATCACCTGATTTTTTCCTTTTCAAACTACACACAATGGTCTTCTTGACTTGCATTATAAAGCAGGTAATCTGTCTTTTTACTATTCCTCTGCAAATCCACTCCAATGGACTATTATTGCTTTGTTTATAAGGCTTGTTATTTAAATATAAATGTGCAGCACTAAAAATATATTCCAATCATATCAGCATTCCCAGAAGGGGGCAGGGGGGGTATTAAAAAATTATTATACATAAATCTCATTGCCATTTTGGTTTTATTGTGGATTAATGTAGTTCTTCATACACAAACAACTACTGCAGATTTGCACTGCCTACTGAAATTAGAAAAAAATAACAGAAGCACCTGGTTGGTAAGTGGGCTTACATTGTGTTGTAGCAGGCAACAGCTGAACACAAATACATTATACAGTGTTCCAATTAGTGAAAAGACTATTCACTAAAAAGGTCCTGGAAAAACACTTTGATATTACGAGCAGTCTCCTGCTTTCACACCCGAGTCATAATACACTGCTCTCTCCATCACCTACAATACCAAGCAGAAATCCCTCACAAACTTACAAATGTGGGAACAGGATTGACCTTGTTTTACATCTTGCATGAAAGGTGCTAAGTCTAGTGCTAAAGAGACTGTTCATTATTAACTATAAAAACAATTTGACCAAAAAAAAAGGGGAAAAAAAAGAGGGAAAGCCCACCCCCCCATCCCTAAGTCCTCTCAACCTTTTGACAGCTCTACTGCAAGACAGTCCTTTGCAAATCAAGTTGAAAAGGACATATCACTAAAAGAAACCACTTAAATTAGCAGCTTGACTAATATGCAAAAGCTTGCGTACCCTTGACTGGCTTTTTTTTGTGCTGAGGGTGCAAAACAGCTCTGCCAGCCTAGCAGCTGTACAGCCACCAGCCAAGGGAGGTCAGCATGCTTGTCTTCCCCTCCCTGGACACATACTCCCACCTTCTCATTTGACAAACCTTAACCCTCCTTTTGCTCCACAATGAGCCAGTTCAGGGAGTTAAATTGCGATCTAAAAATAAAATTTAAAAAAGACAAACAGGAAAAAGGAGGAGGCAGCAGGGAGTCAGCACAAGGCAAAGAGCAGGAGCACATCCCATGGGTTGGCCTTGCTGTAGTGCACAATCACACTTCTGACTGTCACATGCTTGAGACCATTAGCAGAAAGCTGCTGTATTAATTAAAGGCCTCAGAAGGTTCCTAATAAGCAATTTCTGGCCAATCTAGCTGTGACAGCTTAAAACACTACTGCTCCCAGTGGGTTGTTCCTTTTTCCTGCAGCCAACAGCCTTCCCTGCAAAAGAATTGGAAAAAGTGTCTTTTCCCAGGAGCTCAGCACACCCTTGGCCCAGTGGGCAATGTCCATTCACTCTGTTGCTACTACAAGAGAGGAAGTTTCTCTAACCCTAATTTTTTTCCCAAACTAAACCAGTACCTTTTTTTGCCTTAACACTGAGAATATTCTGACATTAAATTTTTAAAATCCCCACTTTGCAGTTTAACAGTTATCAAAATTAGTCAAACTTCTCACAGCCCTCTATTAACACAACTTTACAATAAAAGATAAATGCATTTGTGCATCTGGCAATTCCTCGTGCGAATTTCTGGGAAGGGGGCCATATAAATGAGTAGCCACCTGATTAGTAACAGGAAGCAAGCAATAGCCTGTTATCACCAAAGATCAACATACTGTCACATCAAGCCTGCTCTGCATGTCTCTTCCTGGGTAAGGTGGGCAACTCATTGCTAGAAAACCTACAGCTGTCTCTGCAGACTGTTATTAATTGCCAGTGGTTGTAGTCTTTAGAGTTGCCCACAAAAATGTACGAGCATCCAGCACAGAGATCAAACACCTTTGGCCCAGTTACCAATTGATCTTCTTAACTGAGAATCATAGCTGGAAACTGGAGATTGACAACAAAAACATGCAGCTACATGGAAGCTACACTTCTCCTTCAGCAATAACCTTTTGTTCATAGATTTTGAAAAATGGGAGACCTTTACATGGTGAAGACCACCCAATCCGGTAGTTTATCAAGCCCATGTACCAATACTTTTGTTCAACTCTCCCCAAAGCATTGAACAAACCAACAACTTTTCTCATTTACATGGCAACTAGACAGCAACCTATTGCACAACAGATTCAGTGCAACATTTAAATGTTTGGCTTTCTCCACATGTTAGAATAATGCTGGCACTTTTCACCTTTACTATCTGAAAGTAGTATTTACTACTTAGGATAACCCTGCTGCTTCCCCTCAGACTTGGCCACTAGTAATACACACAGCTCAGATGTTTTCCGTCCTTTTGAGTGTAAACTCAAACAATTTTAAGTATTTTGAAGTACTGAGCTTGCCACTACTGCCACTGCCAATCCTCCCCAAACTCCATTTACTCTGTAAGAAGGGCTTACAGTTTCTGGACTTATCTGCAGGCTGTGAAGGGGCAAAGCTGTACACGTACTCCTTTTCCTCTTTACCACCACCACCACCAGCTGAAATCCACAGCACCACAAAAGGCAGGCTGCAGACTTCTAGAACTGTTCCAGAATACTGATGCAATATAGAATGATACATGTAAAAAGAAAGGGATATGGGAATTTTTGCATCAGATGCAAATCTGGTTGTGTAAGAAGCTTCTTGTAGTTGGAACCATTTGAAGCCTAACAGTGTCAGGCCACTACACTCAAAAATCCTGCTCCATTAAACCAAGTATCTAACTGAGTTTCCAAACAAAATCTGCAGTATTGTACTAAATCTGCACACTTCCACATTAACAACCATCTCCTTTCTTCCACCACAGTGTTCACTTTATGGCTCTTCAATCAAGCTATGTTACTAGAAAAGGGGTTGAAACTAGAAAATGAATAGATGTTATAAACCTTAAGCTGTGCTACTGTTGTGTTATTCTGTTTGGCATATCCATGTGAAATAAGGAATACTTGTCAGTCATCTCTTCACTGGTCCACAGCCAGGCTGGTAGGGATTTATTTACCTCCCCCACAGATGCCTGCCAGCACCTACCTATCTACAGCTAAGTCCAGTAACTCACTGGGAGCATCTACTATCTAGTTTTGACCCAAGGCGAATCTACAACAGGGATGGCTGGCACAGTGAGACCACAAGGCAATGTTTACTGCTAGCAAATTCACCCTCCACTCAGTTTGCTACAGGAATTGACACTTGCTGTTCATCCAGGCTCTTGCGCAAATTGTCTCTGAAACTGCAGGAGTTTGGATCAGCTATAAATGCAAACTAAAACCACACACATGCTGCACACATGCATGAATCCCTATTCCCTTTCTATAAGGTGACCTGCTCTATGCAGGGGGAGGAAATGGTGCCTGAACTCCTGGACAGGGACCAGAAGACTGCCAGACACAGCAGTGGGGAAGAGGCAGGAAGAAGAAATCAGGAAAAGATTGCCTCCGCAGTACCAGCCTGCCATTACACTGAAGAACTGAAAGGTCAAACCAGAGTCTTAAACTACTAAAGAAACTGGAGCCCTTCACAACAGATTCCCTTATTTACTATGCTTATTTGCTTAGCACTCTGTTTCCATCATGAGTGTGAAATACAGGTGACTTATTCCTTTAGAAGATGACAGGTTTAAGCTTCTGAAAGACCACAAAAAAAATGCACCAAAAAACCAGAAAAAAACCCCAACAAAACCCCACAAGCTATAAAGAATAGAATGGTGGGTTCAGAGTACATTGCTAAAGCTACTGTGTTTAAAGGTGTATTTTATTACAAGAGTGTCATTAGTTATACACACAGCTGAACCAACAACTGAAAAATTTGATTTTGAGAAACCCTAGGGGAAGACAAGGAGGACATAACTTCTCAGAACCTGGTAATCTGAGGCAGTCAACCTCAGATTCCATTTGCCTCATCATCATCATCTTCCTGCATGTCATTTGTTTACCAAATATTCCTGACACAACTCTTTCTGGGATTGCAAGATAACCTGGATTGAAGAAACACTGCATGTTCAGCTAAACAACACAAAAAGCCTAAAAGGAGACAAGAAGACAACATAAAAACACTCAACATGCTCCACTACAGGAAAAGAGAAGGAACCCAGAAGAGATCTGTCCGCAAAGAGGAAGCTCAGGAAGGAAGAAAAAATAGGTAAAAGTCTGTTGGGTGTAAATGGAAACAAAACAGGAACGGTCTCCTTCACAGCAACAGAAGTAACAACTGTAATATTATTTCAACAGTTCATGATGCTTGAAGAAGTAGTGAAATGATGCCTTGCCTTCCATGAAAGCCAGAAAAAGTTTGTCATCTTGGGGCTGTGTTCAGGCTGGAGTTTTTTGTTGGTTTTAATCTACAAAGTACCAAAGGCACTGAGTTCCCTGTTATTATGCCTGCACCACCAAGCTGCTCACCAAGTGTCTGAATTCCCTCAGCCCAAACCTACCAAATACTCTTCCAAAAATATTTCACCCTGACTACTCAAGTGCATATTCTGGAGACTGGTCATGTAGAAATCCTACTCATTTCTGAAGCTGGACTGTGCAGGGCACCAGGAGCAGGTACAGAGTAAGGGACAAGCCCTCCTGCTCCTTGCCAGCTCCAAGAGAGGAAGAGGATGCCCCTCTGGTTGTACCGGCAGCTGCTCATACAAGCATACTCTGAACAAGAGAAAAAAGTCTCATGCAGGTTGAAAATCTTGAAACCTGGCAAGCCTCAATTAATCTTCTTCTTGCTATTATTTTTAATCCTAAACAGCTTCTTGAAGCTACTCATGGTGTGACCCTGCAAGCCATTACGCCAGAACAGCGGAGGAATGAAGGGACAAACTAAGTGTAGAGGGAAGCAGAAATTCTTTAAGACAACGTGCAAGCAACAGGTTGGCCATGAAATAATGACTACGACCTCCCAGGATCACACCAGCAGTAGATGTCACCTAAATAGCTCAGCAGAAATAATTTTCAATCCTCTATTGTATCTCACAAAGCCCGAAATCAAAATACAAGTATCTCTGCCCTGACCAGCAGCAGGATGCAATAAGCCTTGCAAAATTTCTACCACTATGGAAGACAGCATCAATTTTACTCCAATATGCATGAAGAGCTAAGTGGGCATATTAGTTAAGAGTCTGAGTTTATGGCTTGAGTGGACAGAAAAGATTGTGGTAACCAGGGATGGGAAACACTGCAACAGGAATAGGAGGGTGTCCAGGAAAGCACCAGTCTCCTCACCCCATAAGGCTTCTCAGTGGAATTATAAGGTCATACAGAAAACAGGGATCTTTCTTTTGTTTGAAGGAGAACTGATGTTACTATTATTATATTTATATGGTTCGTTTCGGCTTGGAACTTGGATGCGAGAAGTGCAGAGGAAAAAAGGTTGAGGAAGCACTTCTGATTCTCTCTTTTAAGTGGCATTTTTAGACAGCCTGTTTTCATTCTTACTTCACAGAGAGGACAACTCCCAGCTGCTTGCATTCTCAGCATATTTTCTGAAATTGATTGGCTTGAGGTCTAGGATTTTAATCCACATTTTGTACATTCAGTGACTTCTAGGAAAGAGAAGGCACCTTGCTGCAGCAGTTATCTCAAAGTAGTCCTTTGCAACCAGTAGCCGCTGCACTGCATTGCTACGCAGTTCCTCTTCTCAGAAGCACGAACTTTACATGGTTTCATTCACCAAAAAAACTAAAAATAACAACAGTAACAGTAACTACCTTTAGTGATGCTTCTAAAAATAAGAACAGTAACAGTAACTACCTTTAGTGATGCTTTCCTTGAAACTGCACACACATACATAGTAGTGACATGGCCTGAGAGGCAAAAGCCAGAAGAGTCTTAAGGCATTTAAATAAATTCATCCACTGTAAAATAACAACTGGTTTTCCATGCTTTCCAAAACAGAAACGAGAACCATCTATACCAATAGGTGAAGCAAAGTTTGCTATATCATTGCTAGAAAGGAATCCACGCTGGCAAGTCCATTTATGGTAAGGCAGTAGGTGCAACCACACCCTACTCCTAACACAAAAAACAGTCTGAGACGAAACAGACAAAGAAGGAAGGCTCCACTTTAGTCATAATTCACTACTGACCTTTTCCTTGAGGGCCCTTCTTCAAAATCTGAAGAACTAACATCGTTGCTCGTTGAGGAGACTTGAGATGCATCATCCTTCTCATTTTCCAGCTGTTCTGATCCTGGTCCTAATCCTTTAGATTGGCCATTAGTGAGAAGTCCTGCAAACATGACAAAGGAGTACACAAAATTCAAAACCTGCAGTGATTTTATAAAAATTCACAAGTGACACTTACAATAGAGAGCTGACACCCAAAGCAACTGTCCTGCAAAGAGACAGACATAATATTGACTTTGCATAGAGGTATTTTGATAAAAATTTGCCAGCCTGCTTATTTTTGATTTGGTTAACTCTAAGAGCCCAATCTCAAATAACTACAATATGAGTGTTTGCAAGAATGTTTATAATCTTGTCACATTTGAAAAAGGGACACAGCTTAGTCAAATTCATCCATGTTTTACAGAATTCCTATGACTAGCATAAGAGTATTTTGCACTTACCTGTGGATTGATATAAAATTAAGCTGCCATGTGGTTCAATTTGACATTGTCTTGCTCTTCATTCTGGTGCTTTCAACTACTGTAATTTATGATCCTTTGAAAGAAATCCTAAATCCCAAAGAAGTGAACATCAAATGTCCATTCCCTGACTTTGATTCTTCTGGCCAAGTGTCACTCATCTACAGAAACTCCAGACTGGCAGAAAAAGCACACAAGGCAGCAAAGGTACATAGGCCACAGCTGCCTTCCCTTTTGTGTCTTTTCTCTCCTGGAGCAACAATACAGCAAGCACAGTCACACAGTCATACAGATGGAAGACAGCATTGGACTTTTGCAAGCATAACCTTTAAAAAAATTTGTGTATTCCATGCCACCAAGTAACTACAATATAATGTGACTCTTACAAACAACAGCAGATAGGCAATGAAACCATTCACACTTAAGGAAGAATTAAAACAGTAACATATTTTTCAGCAAGCTCTGGGATGAGAGGGAGGAAACTATTTTATTAGCTCACTATTTACTCGATGTTTAAAGAACTTATTACCAGAGGAGCAGCAATTTTATCCAGGAGAATGCTTTCTCATCTCTCCACCCAAAGAGTTTTACAAATGGCATCACAAAGCTTTGTTCCACAGCTGTATTTCCTCAGAGAAATGCTGATAGGACTTCCCTCCCTTAGCCATTTCAGTCTCTCTATAATTGCACCTTAGAAAAAACATGGTGGGGAAGTGAGGGGGCGGTGCTGTGCTGCCCCTTCCAAGATGAGCCAGGCAGTGAGGCCGGTCAGAGTACTGCATTGAGAACATTTACTAAGAACTGCAGTTCAAGAATTTCCACCAGCACTATACCAGTGCCACAGCATTTCAGACCTCCTTTTTCAGGAAAATCACCATCCAGCATCAGCAATGTACTTACTCATTGCATAACCAAGCATTCAACCAAGCTCAGCTCCAAAGAGACACCAAAGCACAACCAGAGCAAGAGCAGACACCTCCCCCAGTGAGCTGCTGCCTCTAAGTACTGGAAGGTTGGCCACAGCTGAAGCCAAATGTTCCTTCCCCACAAGGCCATTTATTCACTGCTTGCTTAGGCACTATGACTGCCAGCCGGCTCTGAACCTCCCCAACTCCAATCTAATTGCTCTGACTGCCCATATTTAAACAGCCTAATCCAAAGTCTGCATCATGTATCTCTCTCCTTTTGCCAATCAAAGTTTGCTCATATTCATTCTGAACTATACCAAATTTCTCTTGTCTTGGGCTATGTGGTAGCCACACGCTGCAGTTTTTTTGTGTATGCTGTTCTAAAAACTCCACCTACAAAGCAAAAACCTGTTCCCTTTTTTTTCTGGGGAAGAGCCAACGAACTGGTAGTTCAATTTTTTTTCCTAATACACAGCCCACAGAGCACAAGTTGAAACTACACACCAATTTTTGCATTAAATTGTCTCTTCTAGCCTGCATAAGACTATCAGAGAGAAGTAAAATGACCCAATTTACGTTTTCTCTCCCCTTTTGTTGAATTCCTTTTGATATTTCCTTTTCATTAAAGGGATCTCAAACTGTGACCCAACAAATAAAACAAATTTCAGTATCAGCACATGATACTACAAAAGGGTTTGTAGTGTAAAAACACAATATGATGTGGGGTGACAGCATCTCTTCAAAGCATTCCCAAGGAAATGAAGGCAAACTTTGAAAAAACACTGAACAGATTATATTTCTAAACTGAACTCACCCCCTCTAAAAGCCCTAGTGCCTCTAAGTTTATTCTTATAAAAGTTTCAACTTTTGCTTTGCATTTTTCCATGAAACCACTGCTGATAAAATTTACAATTTTTGAACTCCAGAGAAGTCTAAATCAAGCATATCATTTGAGGCCTGACACTCAGTAACTTAGCTCTTACAGCAGAATTTGATTAGGTTTTCCAAAAGCAATATTTGTTCTGGAGACTTGCCATATGTAAAATCCAGGAACCTGAAGTATATGAGTCAAGAAAATCACCTTTCAGGCTGTCAACTTGCATGTGCTTGGAAGGCAATTTTTATTCATCATTTCACCCTGCCAAACCATCAGCTCACTTGGGAGACAAGCATGATTTTTGTTCCTCAAGGAAAAAAGTATCGGTTTGCCTACCATTATTCATCATAACCAGCACCATTCCAAGACGCAGTAATATTGCCGATAACTGATGTTAGCTATCGTCCACTGCAACCAACTAAAACAACTGCCCTAAAAGAGAGGCATAAAACTACAAATGAGAGATACTGATAAGTACTGGGAATGGGTGTCATGTTCTACAGGTTTTCAGGGCCAGCATAATTGCAAAATCCACTCTGAAGTGATGAAAGGCACAACCCAAAGCCTCCTTTCAAGCACTGGAGAGAAAGCACATGCTGAAGCAGGCTGTTACAAAGTTTATTGCCACTCAATCATTTTTATACCAAATGCATTCAGCTTGCCCCCAGATACCTTTTCCTTCAAATGCCATTCCTGTTATCTCTAACTGCAATAAGCCACATTCTTTACTGCTGTGCATCAGTTGGGAGCTATGAAAGGTCTGAAGGCCCCAGGACAGGATGGGGACCCCACAGTTTTGCCAAGTGATAGTCAGGCACTCCTATCACCATTAATGAGTGGGCGCCAGTGCAGTGGACAGGACATACAGGTCTGCTGGTGCGCTTAAGGAGCATCAACCCATGTGGGTTTGACTCTCCAAGACCAGCCACACTACAGGAAGCAGCAGGCATTCATGTTTCTTAAAAGCTGAGTACTACAGTTGTGTATATATGTAAAGAGTATGTGTATAAAGAGAGAAAAGCAGTTGAGTGAGAAAACACACTTTTGCACAGCCTGGAAAGCTGAACCACTCCAAGGAGTGGCTACTTGAGAGCACTCAGCAAGAGTCAAGGAACCAGCAAGGCTTCAAGAGCCAAATCACATCAAAGGGACAAATAGCTCCTTTACTGCTTTTCTATGGCTGTGCCTTTCAACCTCTAAACCACGATGCCAGCAAGCCCTGGCTCCTGTCAAAGCCCATGACATTGTCAGCTGATGAAGACCTGGCAGAGGCTGCCTGTCCCTTGCCCACTAGGCTCATCTTAGCCCCAGTTCTCACTGCCTTCTCTCCCGGCAGCTGGACTCATGACCAACCACCAGACCTGAATAACTATGCAGAATAAATTAGGGTTGATAAAAATAAGACTTTATTCCTGTAATAGAAAGTGTTTGTTTTAAAAGTCAAATTAGATTTTTTAAAAAAACCTAAACCTCATTAAAATTAAATTTGAAAGTACAGCAGCTTGCATTATAAGTCAGTGTAGGATTTCATATATTAAAATGACTTACATGAAATAATAATTTATATATACAGAGAAGTAGTGCATATTTGCTGCCAAAGTTTAAAAAGAACTGAAACACTGAACAGTTCAAAGTCACTGAATAAACACTGCCTTAATTAAGTCAGTAATAATGAATTATTTAATTAAGTCACAATACAGGAACTTGTGTATCAAATGACATCTATGATCCTTAAATACACTTTTCTGGTTCTAACTGATCAAGACCAGACACCTTCGGAGAAAGGCCAATTACTAATTCCTAATAATTAAAAAGGGTAGCTTGAAACCAAACCACGGAGATCTTAACATACTCACTAAAATGTATCTTAGTCAATAAATGCCAACCTCACAGCTTTGCTGAATTTGTTTTTAAACTTTCACAAATGTTGCAACACCAAATCACAGTTTTAGATACATGCTGCTTAAAAAGATTAAAAAGAAAACATTTCCCCTTATCAGTATTGAGAAAAAGCAGCAAATGTCACTTTTTCATCCACTCTGTTACAAGCCAGAGAAACCACAAAAGCCCTTTCTGCATACTAGTCATTATTACAGAGACTTCTATCACCTTCTATTTATTTGCCTTCCACAGTGAATGTTTTCCAATCTGTCTGTGGCTACAAGTTTGTTTGTTCTTGCACATGTAGGAAGGGCTCTGCTACGAGAGCTGAGCTGTACCCTCTAGGGTGATCCACACAGAATTTGGATATTATGGCTTTACAACCTGCACACAGAGTGCTCCCTCCTGCTCCCACTGCAGCTCCCTACCCCCTTTGCTTCTTGGCTGCAGTTGTTAGCTGAGCAGAGGGTCTCGCAGAGCCTACTCCAGCAACCAAAACGTCTTGCTCACCAAAAACAGTGTGTAAAGAATAATTAAACCTGTTTAAATTAGCTTATTATAGAGGCTTGTGCTGACTCAAGTGGATTGCTTCTCGTAAGAGCCTAGCAAGTAAGACTCAACTATTCCAGCACAGGCAGGGCTTAATTTGCATTGGTACATATTTGCTGACCTTACTGTTTTTGGTGATACACACACACTCTTAGCAGCAATCTACAATTCTTCTCAAGTCATGATCTAACTCATCTCTGGTCATCTGGAGAGATGACTGACAGGCACACACAGGACAGGTCTTGGGAGCATCTGAGGATGTGATGCAAAATCCCAACACCTGGCAATGCACTGTACAATAAAACATGATGTTAACTACAACACACAGAAAAGGAAAACTGATGGGGAAGAGAGGAGCAGAAAGCAGCAATGTAAGAGAAGACAGCAAAAATGTAATGGAGGGTTTGGAGTTAGTTTGCTTTAAAAATAGATGAGATTGCAATTACTGGTATGCTCTTCATTATTAAAGTTACTGAATAATCAGGAAACCAAAGAAGAGCATCTGAGCAAATTTCAGCATCATGTGGTTACTTAACTAAGTGGTTGGGTGAAGAGACTTTCACAATGTTTCCAAAACACTATTTCCACATCACTTACTCTAATGCCAACAAGGCATCTCAGCAAGAACATTTCCATGTTCTTACAATAGAGCAACACCTATTTTAGCTTGCTGTTTCCCAGTCCTAAGGCAGCTTAGGAAAAAAAAAAAATACATTCAATTGTATTTCTAGTCAGTTCCCACAGTCAGAGGCAACCCACAAAGCCATTATGTTAGGAAAGTCAGCAGTCAACATCCCACAAACTCAAGCCAAAGATATCAAAACCATTAAATGACCTAAACAAAGACAATTTCAACATGCCCATATTCACAGCTTTCTATACAGGATCATTTCAGAGGGTCCATAGTCCAGAGGAGCCATCCTGCAGATCTCAGTAATATGTGAAATACATAACTCTGCTCCTGGGTGTTTCTTGACTACACAGGGATACTCTCTTCCTTCTGCCAAGAGATTCTGGGTAGGCTTCCCCCCTGGCAGCCCTTTCCCTGCATTCCTCCCTGATCCCTGCAAGCTGAACCACTCTGGGCTGGTAAAAAAGTCCAGTTTCCAGGGCAAGCAGCAAAACAAACACAAGTTACAGTAAGTCAAAAAAGGGATTTACTCAAGGCAGCATTCTCACCATGCCAGGATGACAATGTTACTTATGAGAGCATGTAATGAATAGCAGGGATTGTAGTTACATAGGCATGGAGCTAAAGCTCTGTTCCCTTATGGAGTAACATGCCTGTCCAAACTTCAGCTCTGTAGTCTTGGGATTTGTACAGAAAAACTTTGTTTTAAAATATAAGTGATTTCTTTTCTTTCTGCAACATTCCATTTAAGGGAGCTGACACAAAAGTTAGAAAGCAAAGGGTTTAAATACAGAGTTGTAAAGTCTGAAATGGTCTGGAAGTTCAGCACCACCTGAACATGCACAAACTCTTGAGCATAATCACACCGTGGAAGACCACCAACATGAATTCTATGCCTGAAATACAGAGGGGGAAAACATTCCTATCTTCATCTCTTTAAATATTTACTCTGGCCACCAGTTTCACACAGGTACAGAATGTTTCACACATATTCTGTACAAAAATCAAAACCAGCAATAAACTGGCGTCTCACATACACCTCTTGTTTTTATTCAATCTTGTAGATTTGCCTACCTAGACTTTAGTCTTTCACACCATTTCCCATGCATTTTGCTGGAGGAACAGGCTACTCAAGGCTTGGATGGATGCACTCTTTGCAGGTAAAAAACTGTCTGGATGGCTGGACCCAGAGAGTGGTGATGAATGGAGTCACATCCACTTGGCAGCTGGTCACCCATGGTGTTCCCCAGGGCTCAGTGTTGGGGCCAGTCCTGTTGAACATCCTCATCAATGACCTGGACAAGGGGACTGAGGACACCCTCAGTCAGTTCACATACAACACCCAGTTGAGCAGGAATATTGATCTGCTGAAGGCAGAAAGGCTCTACAGAGGGATCTGGAGGGACAGGAAAGCTGGGGTTGCTAATCAACAGTGGCGTAACAAGAGCCAGCAGTGCCCAGGTGGCCAAAAGGCCAGTGGCATCCTGGCCTGTGTCAGCAACAGTGTGGCCAGCAGGAGCAGGGCACTAATTGTCCCCTGTACTCGGCACTAGTGAGGCCACACATACCAAACACTGGGCTCAGTTTTGGGCCCCTCACCACAAGACACTGAGGTGGTGGGGGGTTTCCAGAGAAGGGCAGTGGAGCTGGGGAAGGGTCTGGAGCACAAGTCTGATGAGGAGTGTCAGAGGGAGCTGGGGCTGTTCAACGTGGAGAAAAGGAGGCTCAGGGGTGACATTGCGTTCTACAAGTGCCTGAAAGGAGGCTGTAATCTGGTGGGAGTTGGTCTCTTCTCCCAGTCAACAAGTAATATGACAAAAGAAAATAGCCTCAATGTTTAGATAGATTATTTAGAAAAATTTCTTTATGGAAGAGAGGGGGTCAAGCACAAGGCTGCCCAGGGAAATGGTTGAGGGAGCATCCCTGAAGGTATTTAAAAGATGTCTATATTTAACACTTTGGAACATGGTTCAGTGGCGGACTTAGCAGTGCTGGGTTAACAGTTCAACTTTATCTTAGAGGTCATTTCCAACCCAAACAATTTTGAACTACAGGGCGTTACAGTTTCTTATAAGCTATATCTTTATATATAAGTTTATTTGGATAGTATAATTAATTAACAGTTTTCACCATTTTTCATAAGTAACAGACAACCAGCTGCAATGCAGTATGAATCTACATTGCATTGCCTGTAATCCTAAATTTGACTTCTACCAAAACCACCCTTTACATGCTAGACTATGCGCTGAAACACTACCAAAATCTTTGCAGACATGCTAAATAAGTACATTAATCATTCAATGCTAAGTTTAAACACACCGGTATCTCTAAAACATCTGCAGTCTGCATTAATCAGCACACTGTACTGAGTTACTGTATTTAGCTGTTGTATAGCTATGCACAAAAGATAATTTAGTTTTATAGTGCAAATGCCATCTGTCACATTGTCACAGCATGACAAGGTATCACATTACATATTAAACAGACAACATGCTTCAAAAATAAGGCCTATTTTCATGCTCTGGTTGTCTCAGAGACTAAAGAATGGGGTTTTCATGATAGTGACAATTTTAAAACAAAACAAACCACATTTTTCTCTGGGATAAGAGATATGAATTCCCTGTCCACTTTTTCAAGTGTAGTTGTCATAAAGGCTATTTTCATCTAATTTGGTAATGCAAAACCACAACAATTTTCTGCCTCTAAATAAAAAAGCCACAGCATGAAACCATCATCGTTTATGCCACGCGATGCTCTGTGCTGCCACCATGATGATAATTAACAGTACGTGGGCTTTTCAGATGACAAGCCACTGGACATTAGGCTGATTGTGGTACATAACAGAGCATATGCACAAAGCAGTACCATTATGCCAAAGACTGTTAGCAAATAGCTTGTACAGTCTTCATAACTGACTAGAAGAGTGCTTTTATATGTAGATATACACCATTACTATGGAAGCCAAGCATGAATGACATTACAGCACAAGATGTGTTTGTCAGCCTGTCAAAGGACCAGATCACCAAAGAGAACTGAATAAATAATACAGGTTGAAAGAAGCTCCTTACTCCCATTACAGCTCCATCCAAAACCACTATAAAGCAACCAAAGACATTTTGTGACTTTGTGCCCTGCATATTAGTCGATTACCCATCAGCAGCATTAATTGAAATTAACTGTTCTGTTGTTTCAACACAACACTTTCTAGGGTATTTTGTTTTCATCTGGGAGTGTTTGCATTGAGGTTGGGGTGGTACTAAACTCATAGAAACAGGAATACAACAGTCAAAAACGAACCCAATTTAATTCTGCCAGGAAACTACCCCAGGCCATATGACATACTTCAAGCCCCAGTTTGATTTATGAAATATGCATCTGAAAGAAATTTAAAACAAAAGAAACCAATAAAGCACCCAAAAAAGGCCTGCCAATGTCTGCACTGTATAAATTGAGAAAAACTTCACCTGACATTTGTCCATACTTCTGTTATTTTAGGATTTGGATTTTTAAAAAAGTATTTAAAGAGACACACCTCTCTGATTAAAGATATTTCTCCATTTTTAAGGACACAATGAAAACTCTGAACATCTCATTCCTCCAAGTAAACACATGACCTCTTCTGGCACTTTATACTTCATAAGGCAGAATGGATGCCATAGCCTGGGCTCCGTGATGGTGTGGCCTGGATGAGGGAGGGAACAGGAGTATCAAACAGGCTGAGCAGTGAGGTAGGTGTTCATTGACAGGTGAAGGGGATAGCAGCAGTAATGCTGACCCAAAAAAAGCTGAGGGAACAAACTCATCTCTCTTAAATCGCCTTTCTACAAATGCAGACAACTAAGTTATACCTTAAAATCACAAATGCTACCCTTGGATTTTTAAAATATTCTTCTTAATTTTACAGAGGGGACGCTGGGGGAAAGGAAACCTAAGGAACAATTGCCCCCAGACCCAAAAGCCAGAGCTGTCCTGACTGAAGCAGAACAGAGAGGAGGAAAGAGACCTGATGATCATCACCCTACCAGCTGCTCACTGTGTATTATATTGTACCATTGTGCTATCACACTCCTATCAATTGTCCCTGGAGCTGTATGATAGATAAGGGGAGAGCAGTAGCATTTCTGGTAAGTTGGTACCAGGCTGTGTAAAGATCATTAAGTTTTGACAAACAAACACAGTCAATTTTATGGTACCATAAACACTCCCATTAGCACCAGGGAAACAAGCACCATGTAGTCTTTCTGTACTTTGTCAAGGAATCACACTATTAGATGCACACAACTCAAATCTACCTCAGTCCCACAGCCTTCTTTGACTGCAGTCACAAGCTTCACAGGAACCGGAGGACTCGAAATGCAAGCTACAGACTTTTGTTGCTCAGCTATATGGTCAGAGAAGGCATTAAGCTGTCAGCAGAAAAACAGGAACACCAACACCAGGAAGAGAATTTGGCTAGGACGCAGGGACCTGGACTCGGTCCAGATGTACCATGGCCAAGCAGATGCCCCTGGAGAGGCCACCTCCTCTCCAGGCACCTCAGTTCACCCAAATAAGGTAAAATAAAGGTAGTGAGCTCAGCTTCCACAGTGAAACACAGGGAGAGGTACAGATAGTAACCATGACACGAGACACAGGGTTGGTGCTACCCTCAACAGCATGAGATTTTGGGTAGATTTTGGTGTTGGACAGAGTGGCTTCATTTCTGGAGTAAGTGCCCCTAGATTTGCATCTGTCCTATAAGACACCTTCTCTCATATGCAACCTGGAAACAGAGTTAAACATGCATTTTATTAGAAATTACAGACACAAGCAGGTCCACAAAAAATATAATTTATCTCCATTTAGTTCAAGGGTATCAGCAACTGAAATATTACCATAACCACTGAGAGAGAAAAAAGTCTAAGTTCTCAGGTATTGACAAAACTATCAGTGAGGTACAAATGAATTCCTCTTTGGTTTTTATGGCAAAACCATCACGTCCTGTTTATCTGCCTTTCCTGGAGAATTTTACAGCTGAATGGAAAATCAGTGGGGCGACGCCCCATGCGAGAGAGTGAAGAAAGCCTGCAATATACCTTTGAAAGAAACAATTTCATTTTAAAATGTTTTGTTCTTTTTTTTGTTTTCACCTTTTTTGTTTTGTTTTATCCATTTGAGAGCTATTTGGAGAAAAGTTACTGACTCTGTTTCCAAAATATTTTCATTTGTCCTTCACAAATACCCTCCTCGTGAGGGAAAGAACATGGATTACACTGCTAAATAAGAATTAAGTAAAGCAAGCTAATCACTATTTCAGGTCTATTGACTTATGTCAATAGGTGAGGGCAATTCCTCCCCCTCCTGAAGCACTTTTACAGAGCTAGCTTAAGTGTAATATACCACAGCAGTCCCATTTTTCAGTCAAGTTATTTCCCCCCTACCTCAGCATCACAGGGCTATGCCTTTAGACTCATCCTGTTTCAGAGTTAAGCTTCCACTAGGTATGGATGGACAAAGGAACAATCAATCTACACTTCAAAAATATCCATACCTTGGCACCTAGGGACTAGATAGATTAGTAAAGATGAAAAAGGAAATTAAAAAAAGACATTATGGTATTTTAAGTAACATGAGAAAGAAAGCTACGCCAAGAGCATGTCTCTAGACAACAGCTATTCCACACTAGAAAGTAAAAATTAGCAATTGTGTCTCCACAGAGTATAACAGAAGGAGGAAGAAAGAAGGTGAAGGCAAACACAGTGAAGCAAGGAAGAGCCTGCTAATTGGAAGAAAATACAATGTATGAATGTGCAAATAAAACAACAAGGGAAATAAAAAGGCATGCAATGTCTCAGTAACAATGAATACTTGTGAGCCTGAAAAAGAAGAAAAGTGCTGCTAAAACCCAGAGGCTTAGCAACGCTTGGCTATATTTGTTAGGATTTCTAGGAAACCCTTACCGAGTGTGTAATTTGAAAACTGCATATCTGCATGAAACTGGGAACAACAGCAAAACAGCGTCTTGTTGAACACCTGCTATGTGCTTTCCCTCTAAAGAAGCACAGTTCCCAGTGATCTGTCATGAGGGATCACACAAACAGGCCAGGCTTATGATCTGGGTTGATGGAGATGAAGAAAAGCCCATTCCTGGAACTGGTGTCCTGGATAGCCAGCACCTACCCTGAAAAAGCAGCAGCAGGCAGGGGCCAGGCCAACCCTATGCTGCAGACTTTGGAGAAGCCTGGAGAACTGGCAGCAGGAGCTAAGAACGCAGCATGTCTCTTATGTAACATCCACACTCCTCTGATGGACTGGGACAGCCCTCCTCCATTTGCAAATGGAAAGCAGCAAGAACAGAGTGCCTGAGTTACTTCTTTCTCAAGTAAACCAAATGAAATACAATTATCAGAGACGTAAATGCATCGCTTGGCTTCTAAAAACACCTCGAAAGTAAACAAAACAGCAGATTCTGAAAGAGTAGGAGGGCTCCAGCACAGCAGTGTGCTCTAAGAAAAAGGATGGGGAAAAGACAAGAAAACTGCCAGAAAGCCCTTTTGGGGAGGTTATCCTCTGCTTAACTGTCTCTAATTCTGTGCCTCTGTGACACAAGCTGTGAAAAGCCAACGTTGAATGACATACTTCTAATTGCATAGTCCCACTTGATATTTTAATGCATGTCATTGAGGATTTGCCTTTCATGACTTTTGCCAGGAGCATGGGCAGCCCTCCAGACACATAGAATTTTTTTTCCCCCAATGTGACACGAGCAACGATGATCCTGTTTGTTGCAAGAATGCACAGCATGTCGATGCAGCAACAGTGATTGTCCCATGCAGCCAGCAGACAGGAGCATGGATTCAACCCTCTCTTCACTAGAGGTACTGTGAACTTTCAGTCAAAGAAAAGGAGAGAAAAAGTCGTCAACCTGTCCGGGGAAAAATTAATTGAGCTAAACGCTAGGTGTTCTACATGAACTCAAGTTACACATGCCAGATATTTGAATTAAACCACTTTAATTACTTTTGCTCCACATTTCCAATAACTTTTTAGTGAATGTGCCCTCCCTAACTCTGAGATCATCCATCAGTCAGCTCCAGGAGTCAAGATGTCAATGTCTTTTGCTGACAAAGATTTTTTTTCCCCCCTCTGGCATGTCACCTCATTCTACTAAGCACTTGAATTATGATCCCTGTGTTTACAGCAATTAAATATCCACTGACTTAAAAAAAAAATAGGTCACAGACACTTCCAACATAACACTCTAGCCTCTTCAGCAACATGCCAGACAGCCTTCCCCTGGTGCAGGCGGCCAGAGCAGTCTGGCTGGACTGCAGGCAGGGAGGCAGGCTGCCTCCCGCAAGGCCAGGGATGCTTCGCCAGGGATGCATCGGCACTGCCTGCAGCCAGATCTCAAATTCCCTGCCAGCCTCAGTGCTCACATGTCTGTTCAGAGCTTTAACACAGACTTGACAACCAGGCCAGCATAAGGTCCTGTGACATCCCAGAAAGAGGGAGGGGAGACAGCTGCCTGAGCAATTCTCAAACACTTTTTTTTAAGCTGTTGGTTTCAAAGGTCTTTGTCCGTACCCCTAAATGTCACCCATGATGCTCAGTGCCTCACTGCTAACAGGGAAATGGAACTCTCCTCAGGGGAAAACCAGAGTTGCTTTTCTTGGGGAAGAACTCTTTCCCCTTGGCACCATCCACTCACCATTTATTTCCTTTCCTTCACAGAAAGTATCTACAAGGTATTGTAAAGCAACATGAAAATTCAATCACCTGGAAAGCCTCCAAAAAACTCAGCCTTTGAAGTTTCAGGGTGCCTTCCTCCTTGTCACTGGTTTCTCATCTAGCTTGCTAAATTGATTATAAAAATGTATTCTTTAAAACACTTGACATGGTTCTAACACATAAAACAGCAATGTGGTCATAGAAAGATTTTTTTTTAATACCATACAGTAAGTAAACCTATTTCGACCATACTTGCAAAACCAGGATGCTTAAAAAAAATACAAATCAAAAAAATCCACCTTACTGTTGCATATCTGTATTCTTCTCTTCTCAGGGGAAGGGAAATTTTTTTCCTTTTTTATTTCTTGTAGGGGCAGGCAAGAGAGTAGTATCATTTCCTCACTTTTTAAAATTAAAGGTCAGAGGACTACATTCCGTGCTCGGGATGAAGAACTGCTCTGCTGTTGCACTCAGTCCCCTGCAATCTGTTTGCAGAGTTATTGTCAGAGGAGAGAAGGCTCGTGACAGTAAAATATTGAGACCAACTGCAGCAGACTGAAAGCACAAGTGCAATATGAAAGCCCGACACAAATGAAGAAATTGCTCTGCCACGGGCGTGCACGGCAGCGATGACATTCCACCTCTCTTCAAGCACTAAGCCCATGCCTAAAGTAGGGATTTCAGCCCATTCCTGTGCCGTCAGCAGCGGCAGGGGTTGGCGGATGTCTCTCTGATGGCACCACAGCCACCTACATGCTGGGAACGTGCAACGGAAAAGTACACGCCAGGAAAGAAATCTGTAGCTGGAAGACACTTAGGAGAAATTCCTCCCCTCTCAGACTAGATCCAGCACTGCAGTGATTGAAGAACAGGTGAGGGGATAAAGCAGGAGGATCCTATGCTCAGCCATCAGCTGAGCTCCGAGAACCTCACTGAAGGAATGGCGCGCAGGCCAAAGCGAGCGTGATGCATCAGAGATAACACCAACTTTGGCCACCTGACAGACTGCACATGGAGACTGTTCCTGTTTTCATTGCAGGGACAACTGATTCTTGCCAGCATTAACAAAGATCTCTGAAGCACCGGCACAGGAAACGTCAGTGCTGTAACAGCCTTTAAGGAAACGCTCCTCACAAGCCAAGCAATTTCCATCTCTATTTCCAGCTCTTGAGACCAGCAGCTTAACCTTTCTTTCACCTCCCTTTTGTGAGCTCTACAGGCAAACCACAGGGGGAAGAGATGAGAGCTGGGGTAGGGGGGCAGCCACTTGAAAACCTGATGCTGGAGAGAAGGCTTCTGAAATGTTAAGGAGACTTCCCGACACACCAGCCCCCAGGGGAGTTAAATTCCACCACCATGAAACATGCTGCTATTAAACAGCTTTTTTTGCTCATGTTTCAGGGCATCAGAAGAGGAAGTGAAACAGCATTAGCTGCTTCCTGACTTAATAGAAACCTTGGAACAACCATCAACACGCACTTACACAGTCAAGACTGTACAATACACTGATGTGCATTTAATGATTTTATCTTTCCAAATAAGCAAAGGAGATAAAGTACTATCTTGCTATTTTTTAAGAACACTCTTTCCTCCTCCCCAACCAAAAACTCAATTACACAGAATGCTTCTTTCATGCATTGGTGTAATTGATGGCTACCACCCGTTAGCATATTTCTTGTTTTAAGTACAGCATCAGAGAAATGGGAGTGAGGAGGTGGGAGGCACATGCAATGGAACAGCACAGAAATATATGCTGAAGAGGTAAATGGGCTTTCAAAATATACCCAAGAGACTGTGAGTATGCTGAAGTTCACCACTGTATCAGTACAATCAAAATAAAATCTCTGACCTAGGGCCAAAAGCGCATTATTGATAGTCAAAACACTGCCTAACTCTATTTCAGTATGACGTGAAGGAGAAAAAAAAAGGACAAATGGAATCCCTCTGTACATTCACAGTACCCTGTGAATGAAAAGCCAGAGACACATATTAAAATGAAACAGTTCAAACAAATCTTCCTGCAGTTAGAACATTCCCACTCTACAATGTTTCTCAAGCTGCAAGGTCTATTAAATAGTGTTAATGTTTAGCAAGTATTTAGCACCTTATATGTTCAGAGTGATAACAAGCACACACACACAACTAGCCAGTACTCCCCTCCCAAAAAAAGGGGAAAGAAAATTAAAAAATAAAAACCCCACTGAACAAAAGGCAGAAGAATTCTCCCTGTTCCCACAAGGGGCAAGGCTATAGCAACATTCTTCATTTTGCAGCTGCAGAAGACAGGACATAACCCCAGGTGGTGGGATGAAGCAGAGAGGATGGCATCAAGCACACTGTAAGTATTGGAAATACCTTTTCAACAGGGAAAGATGGACTAATCTAATGGGAAAGCAGCACTGACAGGCTTTGCTTCTGTGCATGTTCAGGCCACCCAGGTTGAAGCCTAGCTCCCATGTAGAACTGTTTATTAGTAACACCAAACAGCTACACAGTAAGGGTGAGAACCCATGGGAGCAAACCCAGCATTTTAAACATACCATCCCTCCCCGCCACAAAACAAACAAACAAACAAACATTTAAAAAATCCCATTTAATCATAAAAAAAAAAAATTAGGATTAAATGCAAATGGAGAGTAGGATGCAAGAAGGAATGAATGCTCACTTTTTATATTTTTTTTCCTACTGCCATGTCGAATCAGGAAAGGTTTTGGCAGAAGCAAGATTTATGTAAGTGGACCATAAAAGAATAGGTTGGACTTTTTACATTTAATTGCTTTCTGAACCTAAAATCTGCCTCAGAGATACTATGCAAAACACTTTCAAGTCTTTAAAAAAAAAAATCATCGGGGACATGAAGGCCTCATTGTTTTCCCCAAACTTTATATGTTAACACATACACACGCATTAAAAAAAAAAACCTTACCTCCCTTCTGAGACATTAAATCCACACAATGTTTCTTGGAGAGGGTATAAAGAAAATGTAGGTCAAGATGTTGAGATAGGGATTGCTTCTGAAAGATGAAAGTGTAAGAGGACTAAGCTTTCATTCCTTGTGTTTCTTTGAGATTTCAAACAGAGTGTTATTTGATAATGGTTCCTTTCAGAAAACTGGAATTTAATATAGCTAATTATAAGTTAGAGAATTAATGTACAGTCAGTACTCCAACAGAGCTGGTATACCATGCTGATGCTGTTTACCAGCATGTCCCCAGTGTTTATTATAGATCTTTTCTCCAAATACTAAGGCCAATCTGTTCCCACATTAGGCTGGATGGCCCAGGAGTTGGGGTGGGGGAAAGGAAAAAAAAGAAAACTCCACGGCTGTACCACTGAGCCTGCAGCAAGCAGCCTGGAGTTGCCGGCACGGCAGGGCACTGTGTGGCACAGGAACAGACTCTCACACTTCAAAGGGAGCCCAGAAAATAAGAGGACAAAGACAGAATAAAAACCACAAGTAGCTGTAGAGGAAAGTACACTGTGAAGCAGCAACACACCTTTTCGTCCTTCCAATTAAAAGGGAGGAAAAAGGTTGTCAACAGAAGACGAAGAGCTCAGATAAACAGAGAGGGAGTACTCCTGATTGTCTGGTATTAATATGGAAGTATCTGAAAATTATTTGTCCTATGAACAATCATAAGCTAAAAATCCTGACCTACATTTCACAGAGAGCAAGGAGTATAAATAGGAGTATCTCTCACAACAGGCACTGGCAGCAGACGCCGCTAGATTTGGACCAGGAACAGTTTCTCTACAATTCTGAAGGAAGCCATGCAGCAGTGTTTCAGGGACCTATGCAGGTTTGGGATGCTTTGTTTTTAGAGATGGCACAAATGCGTTCAGCAACATGTGCTGCACAAGCTGGTTAGTAAGTACAGCAAAATTGCAACTTGTGCAGACTTAAACATCGATCGTACTCTAGTGAATTTTGAGAGGCAAAATGTATACTGTGAGAAACATCCTGAGGTTCCAGCAGCTCTCCTTTTGTTCTTCACTATAGTTTCTAAGACAGCATATTTCTTTAAGTTCTCGGATGAGCTCTGTATTGAGGTGTCAATCAGAAGGGCGATACCCCAGTTTTTTCCTCAAAATGGTGCCTACAGTCAGTTGAGCTGCAAGCTTTGGGGGGGCAGAAAGAAATGTGTACGCTTTTGAAACGGGTTTCTTACACCTTAGCAAATTAATTCCGCTGAAGTCGTATGTTCATTTGGCTTGTCATTTTCATTAGGCACGTTCCTGCCTAGTTTTAGAGCAGGACCTATGTAAGTAGTGCTACCCTCCAAATAATCTGCTCTTGAAAGGCAACATCAGGACAAAATCTGCCCCCTGTAAGCACCTTCTCTCTCCTCAAACTGCAAGAATTCCCCAAATCCTGCTGAAATTGCCACTACCACTCACTCCCAAACCTTGGGGCTGAAATCCTTCTCCTCTGAGCTGCAGAACAGCATTCAACTTTACAGCAAACAGACACACCAACAGAAGCTCAGTGAGATCCCTCCTACTGTCCTTAGCACTTCAGGGAACTAAAGTGCTAACTAACTTTCATGACAAGAGAACACCAAACCAGTACTTTTCCATTGCTTTTAACCTGAGTAAAGGGAAACAGCACGGAAAACGCCATCTCTTTCAGTCTATTCTCATTCCTGCTGCCTGAAGAACTACCTAGTCAACAAAGGTCAGGAGCGACATCAGCCACAAAAAAAAGCGTGGAAGTTATTTTCCTAAAACCTAGGTAAAATTTCTGAGTCCTTAGTCTGTCCTGGAAGGACAAAAGCACAGACTGAAGAGCAGACTCTTTCTCACAAGAGTCGGTCCCTTTCTAAGCTTCCCTGCAAATCTAGTTTTCATAAGACTATCCCCACTGAGTTCAAAATGATTTGAGAGGCTTTAAATAGAAAATTACTGGGCAGTTATAATTTTGATCCAGCCAGATAGCAATCCAGCACCATCTCAATATCCAGCTATGCCATAGAAACTGAAAGTCTGCAAAACCTTCCCCATAACCTTCCCCAATATTCAAGTTTGCATGAAGTATTTTAAACTAATTTTTCTAATCAGTCAACTATTTCTAGAAAGTCTGCTTTTCAGGCTGCTAATGGCAGAAGCCTATATCCACAACAGAAAGAAAGGTGTTTTTCTGTGCTAAGCAATGCCTTAACTAACGGCCCATTTATTCTACTTTATGAGCAGAGTACTTGTATATAACCCTGGGTAATGCTGTGGATGTTAATCAACCTTCATGACTTTGCATGCCAGTTTTATTGGAGCGCCTTCCATGCTGGCATAAAGGGGACTTTGTACCAAACAGTCTTCCTCCAGCCTAGCAGAGATCAGCATCAGCTTGCAGCTCAAAAACCTCTCTTTCACAAAGAACATTTACTCTTCAATTCTGGTCTCTTGTTAATGAGACTTTAAATATTCAAGGACAGCACCATACTGTTCGAAGGTAATCCACGAAAGAGTGCATTTAAATCTACAATTGCAAATGCGCTGTGTTTATCTACTTAGATAAGACAGCCTTGTTCATTTCAATTAGAGAAGGTCAGTTCCAGGCAAATGTAAACTGTCATTTGAAGTTCATCCCTGCAGGACAATGAGATGAGGTAAAGCTTCTGGGACAGCTTTCCATCTAAATAAAACTTGACAACTAGTCCCTAACCACAGACCTCATTGTTGCACAAAAGGCCATCTTCAATTGATTTTGGGGAGGGGGAGAACAGCAGCAAAAACCCATGTTTCAAGAGGACTTGGAATTCAAGCCACATTCCTGTAACTTCTATCCCTTATTCATGACTTCCACCTGAAGGTAATTGCTGTTGACCTCCCGAGATGCAGAGGTAGAACAACTACTCTAGAATGTACCAGACTTTATTATCTTGGCAAAACAGAGTTATTTGCTTAGTGCCCCATCAGATTGTCATATTAAAGAGAAAAGTTAGGTGTCTTCTCCTTGGCAGAGAAACAGCATGTTTCCAGACAGATAGACCACAGGCACCAAGAGGAGGGAAGAGAAATGAAGTCCTGCATGCAAACTGTGTAACAGGAATATCCCTCTCTCCAGCCCCAGCCCACTCCTGTACCAAGCCTCCGGTTTGTGGCTTCATGCAATTTTATCGCTTCCTTCTGGCATATGGAGCCACAGACTGAGAGAGAGCCTGAGGCTCTGAAACAAGATCTCAACATGCCAGCAAGGGAGCAGGGGTCAGGGGAAAAAAAGGGGATGAAATTCCCCTTCAGCCCTCTCTATCTGATACACCTGTATGTGCATGTGGCAGTACAACCAGGATGCCTTTTCTCAATGAGAAAATACAAAGATATGAAAGGACACACTTCTATCATTGCACCCTCTTGCTAACATTGTGACAGCATTTCCACCCCAAACAGAAAGAAATTTCCCATGTTGTGAAAAAAGGAAAAAAATGTACTGTTTCTGTGCCATTTTCATCACTTAAGCTTCTTTCAACCCATCCACATACACAGGAGGCATAACTTAAGAACACTGGGGTGCTTGCAGAGCATCTTTAAAAACAGTTGGCCATGGAACACTGTCACCTTTCACAGCACAAGAGACAATAACCACTGTGTGAGGGAGGTATTTTAGGGAGAACCTGCTTTTGAGACAAGCTGGCTGGAAGAGAGCACATCAAGATGAGATTTAGATCTAACACGTCTGTTAACACATATGCACACACACACAAAGAGTAAGAAGAGGCTCAACTGAAATATTTTTAAGGTCAACCACTACTGAAGCTGAGTAAGGGATGAAAGGAGGAGGGGGAAAATGCAATTAAATACTGGTGCGGTCTTTTAGGCATTACTCGGAATGGCTGGCTGAAGCTGCCAAACCTTTAGCAGGAAAAGTGGCTTATCTCCTGGCTTCCCAAATTGCACCAGAGGTCAGCTGATGAGGTTTCAGGAGTTTGCCAGCTCCATCCCTCTGTGGAATCTTTGGCAGATTGCTCCAGCTGGGCTCCTTCCAGCTCTTCCCTTTTTTCCATTTTAGCGTATAGCTTGAATAAAGAAAGTAAGATGAAGGCTTTCAAAGATAACACAGTCTTTCACAAACAGATGCAGAACAAAGCACAGGAAATTCTGAGCAAAGTAAAAAATGAATGTTGTCTGTTCAGGGCTTATCTGGAATGAGTTAGCCTCTTAGTGGACAGATCTGAAACATCACATGGTCCTGACTGTGACTGCAATGCTCACTAACAGACAGTCTCGTAAAGGGAGGAAACGGGATGGATAAAGGTGGAAATTAGCTCTCAGAGATGGAAATTGCTTCAGATATACCAGAAAAAACACTTGTGAGTTAAGCTTGTCACTGTTATCCTTGTTGCCCTAAGTCCAAGGCTTCTGTATCTACACCTTAGATTTGACCAACAACCCCCCTAGTACTAAATTCACTTAAATTGGGAAACAAAGGGCACAGAACGCAGATTATTGAAAACATGTATTCAACTAATTCTGAATACAACATCACCTTAACTGATAGTAATAAATCTGCGCTAGTCAGACACACACATACACACAAAGATTTAAAAATGCAGGCACATTTATTACTACGGAAAGCAATCTGCTATGACTTAACAGTAAACGTACTAGGCTATATTTATTTTTTGGAAGATGTTCACCCACAAGCTCTGGAACATATCTGCTATGTGATGAACCTCTCATCATCATCAGTTACTTAAAGAGAGCAGTTATTTCAGAAAGGCTTCTTGCAGATTTTAAATCAAAAAGATCCAAATGAAACCAAACCGAAATGTGGAGGCATGCACTCAGGGCACACACCAATCTGTTATGAGCCATGAAATGAATGTGACCAATTCCTGAAGAGTTTCATTGCTCTAAAAAGGTGACTGATTTTCTTGCTCTTCACATCAGAAATTCTACATTCAGATGTGGATCAATGACACTTAAAATACCATGACACCAATCTACTGGTGCTTTCTGTTTACTCCACATCTCTACAAGGATCCCCAAACCCATTTTGACTGGCATCCCATATTCTTTACAAGTGAAGGCCTCTGAACATAGGTAACATAAGGCATTTGAAGTGAAGAGTATGGTACATTGGCAGCTGTGTCAGGCAACTTGCTGAATTGGCTACTGTGCCCATCAGCAGTTACAGAATCTCTGCTTTTTCTTTTAAAACCACTGTACTGCCAGGGTTAACACAATAAGGCTTACAGCACACATGACACCTGCTCCAATTAAACACAGCCTAATGGCCTTAGAAATGTCCTGCTGGAGCAAATAGTTCTAAAACTCTTTCAAACAGAAAGTAATTTCTAAAACGCCCCCAACGTCAAATAAAAACTGCTGTGGTAGTTCTAGGACACAAGACAGCCCCTTGAAGTCTGAAAACATATTCTTTCTAATACTCGGAAAGCACTCCACAAATGTAGTCTTGCACCAGAAGCTCAAAGCTGTAGTGTAAAAATAACTAGCAAGGGCCTTATTCAAAGCCAAGCAGAGACAGTTTCAGAAAATACAGTTCCCTAGGATTGACTACAGTAAACTGCATTATACAGTCTGTGTGTATGAGTGAAACTTCTCTCTGCATTTACTTGTAATACTCATTTTATTTCCCATTATATTCTAATTTCTTAATAAAATGGAGTATGCTACTTTAATGACTGATTTAGTGGTATCTCTTACCCTCATTTCTAAAACAGGCAAGCTAGAATTGACAAAAGGTACAGATTTTGACAGAGCTGGCAATCCTGTGATGTAAAAACACCACCACTCTTTTGGTTGTAAATACCAGCCAAAAAGATGCCATGGTACAAATTTAGGCTGGAGATTTTATGGTTGATTAAGAGAGAATTAAACAGTTTGCCTGTCCACACCTCAAGAGTGCTTTCCAGACTGCTGACAGAGAAAACCCAAGGCAGCAGCTACGCAGAATTACCCTGAGTCAAGGAAAACAAAATTGTTTTCTCTGCTGGTGTTAAGGCCAAGTTTTGTATCATGGAGAGTCAACACAACCAATTTCACCACTATGTAAGAGGTGATTTGGGGGTTTGTTTTGGGTGGAGCTTTCTTGGTGTATGTGTTTGTGGGGTTTTGGGGGTGCTGGAGGTGGTTGATAGAATCATACGATATCCTGAGTTAAAAAGGACCCACAAGGATCATCGAGTCCAACTCTCATCCTTGCACAGCACCATCTCCAGAAGTCACACCATTCCTGGGAGCATTGTCCAAACGTTTCTCAAACTCTGCCAGGCTTGGTGCTGTGATCACTTCCCTGGGGAGCCTGTTCCAGTACCCAATCACCTTCTGGGTCAAAAACCTTTTCCAAATATTCAGCCTAAACCTTCTCAGACACATCTTCCCTTGAATCCCATCACTGAGCACCACAGCGAAGAGATCAGGGCCTGCTCCTACTCTTCCCCTCACAAGGAAGTTACAGACTGCAATGACGTCTCCCCTCAGTATCCTCTTTTCCAGGCTGAACAGACCAAGTGACCTCAGCTGCTCCTCATACAGCTTTGCCTCAAGGCTCTTCACCATCTTGAATCCTTCCTTTGGACTCTGACACCTTTATATATCTCCTATATTGTGGTATCCAAAGCAGCTCACAGGACTCGAGCTGAGACTGCAGCAGTGCAGAGTAGTGTGGAACAATCACTTCTCTAGACCAGCTAGCAGTGGGTTGATTTTTGTTGTTAAAGAGAAACATAAACCTGACAACTTCACTTGTGAAGCACTTTTCAATGAACTTTTAAGCGGAACCTTTTTTTGCTCATATTCCTGGCAATTGCTGTCCCTTCTAGCATCCGAGGTTGTGGTTAGACAAGATGACTGCGCCAATACTAAGGCTGTGGTTAGACAAGATTAATGTGCCAAGTCAAGCAGCTTGCTACTATCAAAAGGGATGAGGAGTCTGCTCCTCCAACTTTCAGTCAAGGTACTCTGGTCCCCCATTTCCACCAAATAAGCACATGGTGCTCACCTGACCTCTAAATCAACAGGCGTAGTTCATTAAACTAGAAAAAAAAGACCTTTTTAATTTTTATTTTTTTTTCCTGGGCTAGCTTTCTGCCACATTTGTACTCTTTACCAGCTGAACTGCATGGGCAGACAAATGGCAGAGCCAGCACAAGGAGGGAGGCTGGACCCATCAGCTGCTGCTGAATTCTTTCCCACCTTTCTTTACCTTATTTATTTTAGGCCTACAATAACTCAGTCTGCTATAGATAATGCACACGCCTCTGCAGACTCTTCGTTGCCATTTTCATTTTCTATTACCTACGATTAGCAATATGCAAGGAGGCAAGATTATTTTTAGAACTTGTTTGCCTAGAATTGCACTCAGGAGCAACAGAAGCTCTTTTAAGATGGTCATGAAATAAGTTTTAAGAAAATTAATTGTGCAATTTCTCTGTTTCACAGGTTAAAGAAATAACCGTCCCTGTTACATTTGAGAGGAAAAGGAATATGGGTGTCCTGTGAAAGAAAATTTTCTATCAGTCTTGCCAACCACAGAAATTTTATTAAGACAGAAGTACAATTTGGACGGACATAATCAAATTTGGTTGACATCACTGAGGGCATTATTTGGCCTGCAAAATTTTTTATAAATGGTAATGATGGAAAAGGCAAAGAAGAACCTGTATCAGACAACAAACAAGCAAGACCCTGGCAGGCTCAAAATTAATTCTGTTCTAGAAAACAAAGAATGGAAAAGAGAGTTGGAAATTTTCAATGAAGCCCAACTCAAACATGCAGTTATTTATTTGTTAATCTTTAAATTCACTTGACAACAACCACCAAAGTGAAAGTGATGGTGAGTGCCATGACAAATTTGCTCAAATGCTTATTTTCTGAGCCTTTTAGCTGAAAACATCTATATTTAATCACAGTTTAAAACTAGCCAGAAAGGCTGTTTACTCAATGTAAAGGGAAAATAGTGCAAAGTTGAAAGAGGTATTTCGGTTTCTGTAAATGGGTTTTTAAAACCCACTAACAGACAAGGGTCCTTGGCAGAGTCACAATCCTCTACTAAAGCTTAGGAGACAGACAGACATTACCCACTGTCAACAAATGCAATCTCACATCACTGATGGAGTGAAAAGCTCCCTAGACAAACGTTAGCATAAAACCTTCCTGCAGTACTTAATTGCAGCCTTCAGAAATAAGAGAGATGAAGTTATCAGTATATCTGAACCACCAGACTGAATGAAGAGGGCTGCTTTCCTGTTCAAGACTGAAGGCTGAGTAGTGACCCAGCCAGGGAAGGGGACCCATGCCGCTCTGGGCACACAGTGGCGCAGCTGAAACAACAGCACTTCCCTCCCAAGGGCTGCTGTGTTTTCATCTGCAGGAGTCAGAAGAGAAGAGACGCAGTCTAAAGGAAGCTGGCAGCTGCTGCCATCCCCTCTTAGTTAGCTTTTGGCAGATAATACATGGCACTGAGCTGAAGCACCCAGCTTAGAGCGTTTAGGCATTTCTGCCACATCTGTTGCAATTTTCATGCCAGGCCTGGAGTACCATCTACATGGCCAGGGAAAAGAGGTTTCACCAATAAACTGAAGTCAGATGAAGACAGTCCCATGCCACCCTATCACTGGGCACCTTCCTTTCAACATGGTTCACTGGGGAGCATGGACAGAAACCCCCATGCAGTGAGCAGAAAACATTTGAAAATGCATGCATTAATGACAAAAACAGCTATTTTAAGAATGCACTGCTGCCTGCCCCAGCTGGCTTGAACAGCAAATGTGGAAGCCCAGGGATGGGCAGACCCAGGAATCAGAGATTGCTGCTGTCACTGGGTCTGGCACCACAGTCCCACCAAGAACTGTCTTAGAGCCTCCTGCCTCTCAGTGTGCAGATGTATTATTTGTGGAAAAACCAACTCACCAACAAAAGTCATGTGAACTTTTGTGTGGGAATAGCGGAGGGCACAAGCAGACCAGTACGAAGTGGTGCAGTCCCCATCCCTGGAGGTGTTCAAGAAACAACTGGACATAGTACTTACTGCTGTGGTCTAGGTAACAAGGTAGTGATCAGACAAAGGCTGGCAGTCTTTTCCAACCAAAATGACTCTGTGATGGGAGAAAGGGGCACCAGAGACTTTATGGTCCAACCATCACCTCCATCCATGTGATGACATGGTTCTCATTCCATTTAAAGAACATACATAAAATAAGTTCCTTTAACAACCTTAAATGTAAGGTGAAATCTCTCAAAATAGCAAAATTGCATTTTTTTCACTTGTCTCTTTATTTACTTAGTGAACAAGACTTCAACTTCTGCCTTGAACCAAAACGTTCCCTCACATACATTTGATTTCTCAAATAGATTATGCCTGCTGTGAGCTTAACCTAGATGACATATTTGCCGTGACACCTTTGTAGGACAAAGTATAGCCGGTGAAAACAAACTATCTACTTGAATAATTCTAACGTCTGGTTTGTCATCTCTGTAGATTAACTAACCATCTTAAACAAAAAAAGAAACTTTGTCACTTTTTCCACTCAAGAAACTTCTGCATCACAAATTTCTTTACTGCGAGTTTTGAAAAACAGAACTTAAAATCTTAGGTCATAAACGTTTGCTTTATGATATAGTCTTTTGAGGGTACTGGATTTACTCTCATCAACAGAATGCAAGCCATTATTACATCTTTCACTGCCTTTTTTATAGCCCTATCTCACATTTTAAGCTACACAAGAAGAAAACAATTTCCCAAAGTTCTCCTTTTAGATGAGAATCTCTGAAAATTGGTATCACTATTCCAAACACCAGTCCTCATTCTTAAAATCCTAACACAAATGACAGGCAGCAATAATCAAAACCACTAAAGAGGTCCCACTGGGTTTCTCCAGCACACGACCTTGTTTCCATAATCAGAGTTCCAGTATCCCTTTTAAGGCTGCAGAGAGTTTCTTGACAACCAACACAAACACCTCCTTCAAATTTTATATTCCCAAGGGCTGAAGAGGAAAATGTAGGAAACAAAGGCATACTGTAGGGTGTTGTTCTATATTCTGCAAATACCAAGAGTCAACACAAACACAATGCAATATCACCACTGATACGACAATCAAAATATAACCACTCATCTTTCTCTTTAATCAGAACCACTTAAGTAACAGGGTTTCAGACACAAACTGAAAATGGCAGGGTTATTTTCAGGATAACAGTAGATGTAATAGTGAGACAGACAGCAAAGGTATAATCATACATAAAATTGTCAAAAGTAATTTCAATTTTTATTTATTTCAGATTTTATTTTTATTATTCAGAGAGGCATAGAATTTAATTGTCTCTGCACCACCACCAGCACATAAGAGCTTGCAGAAACTTTAATACAGAAAAGACTTCTGTTACTGGGTTCATCTTCCACATTTAAAATTACTTTGCTTTTCACACTATCAATCAAAGAGGCGCCATTATTCCAGCCACCAAATCATTAATGATACTACTGAACTCACCAGATGAAATACAATTGACAGTCATTTTCATACAAGTTTAGCTGCAGCTTCACAAACATTGGCAAAGGAACTTTTGTAGCATGTTCATCAAACTTCAGCTGCTCCAAATGCACAAAAACTTCTTAAACACACAACTTGCAAGGAGCTGGTGTACCTTTTACCTTCCTCTATTGCTACAAATAAAAACTTTCTACTAAAACAATTCACAGATTGCAAGGCTATGAATAAATAAACTTAAGGAATGGCAGTTATAAAACTCGACAAGACAAAGTCTCTCTGCATTACAAATGGTGGCACCAAGATGAAATCCTGCTACCCAGCTATTTGCAGTCCCCTCTGCTACTAGAAGCACATAAGACCAATCCATACTCCTGCACAGACCAGGGAGTTCAGAGAGCCTGGATCCCCCTCACCTCCCTTCTTTCCACTTCTGAAAATGGTTACATTTGCCAGGTACTAAAAGGTAACCTATTCAATTTTCAACAGTTACATAAATAAATGAATAAAAAATAGGTCACTCACATAAAACTACGTTTAACCACATGCTACCCTTTGGAGCAACATGCAAAAAACAACAGATGTGGCTGAAAATTGAACGAAGGACAGATACAAGGTAACATTTTTTTCTTCCCAAGACTATGAAATCTGGGATCCAAGACTCAGCCATAAAATACTACACATTTCCCTGAATTCAAAATAGCTCCGTAATTTCTCTGGATGACCTGCTTTTTTCTCAGTCCATAGAGACTCATGGATTTGAAAATACATGGCTACTTTTTTTTTTTAATGTAATGAACAAATTGCATGTTCAAATTGATTTTCTTGATGTCACTGCACAATATCAATCCTCCTCCATTTTTTTCTGCATAATGAAACATTCTTCCAAATATCAATGGCTTTAAAAAAAAAAAAAAAAAAAAAAAAAAAGAAGCTTTTGGACAGAGATGTTGAAACAGAGCAGCAATGAGACAGGACTTTCCAAAAATAATTTAGCTAACAGAAAGAGCAACATGGAATTATCATTCTGGCTCAAATAGAAAACCTAAAAAACCCCAACTCTCATATAACTGGTCATCTATTTCTGTGAAGGAGTAAAGCCCTGAAGATGTGAGCTCTGCTGCTGCCAGGGGAAGCTAGCAGCACACTCCACGTCTGGTACCTGCATTGACACAGCATTCCCAGCCAACTCACTTTTTATCTAAGCTGCCTTTGGAGAAACTAGACACCATGAAAACTTCAGTCATCGAGTAACCTGGCACATCATCAAAGCCTCCTAACACACAATTACTGCACCTCATGCCTTTGGACTTTTTCCCTTTGACTAAACAAAACCCTCACAATGGAATAAGAAACTTTCCAAGAGAAATTGTGTTTGACAGAAGATCAATGATGCAAGAGGTGTTGGAGGGAAAAAAGCCAATGCTGTTTTGTGTACACCTCCAAGCCTATAAATGCCTTGCTCTGAAAGCTAGATGCCCCTTCCCATCAGATCAGCATTTGATATTATTACTGAACACAGAAGTCTGAGGTCTTCTTTAATCACATTAAGGAGTTTGCAATTTCTTATGCAATACAGTGGCTTTATCATGCTGCCTGTAGTTATCCAGTCATTCCCCTAGTTTTTTGCCTTGTCGGCAATAATGCTCAGTGGAATCTGACTCACCATGTCAACAACACAAGCTACATATAAATATGAATAACCTACCAAGCAAGCACCCAGCTGCTGCTTTAATGCATTAGCCCATGTATAGTTATGCACATGCCTAAAAGGAACAGCCATAAACCTCCATAGAGAAACAAATAAGCTCTTGTGAGTGAAAACTGTAAGCCTGCCCAGAAATCTGAATCCTGCTAGTCATCACTTTCAAGGCTCAAGCCAGCATGACAAAGCCTTTTCAAGTAAGGGTCTACGTGAATGTGAAAGAGACATACTTTATATTCACCTCTCAGGACACCACGGCTTTTTTAAGCAAGCTTTAGGGGAATGGGAAGCAACAAATAATAACTGATGAGAGCATTAAAGAAATAAAATTCAATTCCTTTCAAGCTCCTGTCATCTAAGCTTGTCTGCATCTCCTTTTAATACCTTGAAATAACTGCTCTGTGAACTACTAAACTAGGGGAGTTCAATGACACAGCGCTTGTGTCCTCTCAGCCCTTTAACTCTGTATTCAGATCCTATGCTACTTCCCCTGTTGACCTGGATGACTCCAGAGACAGATGCTAGTAAGCCAGTTCCTTGCATCTAAGTGACAGTATGTAAATTTTGTCCGAGTGTACTTCCCCAAGGTAACTGAAGCCAATCACCTCTAAATGGTTACCTTCTCTGCTGACACACTTAGCAGATCAGGAAACAAGACGGATTAGAAGGGCTCATTTTCTCCAGATTGGCAGCCTGTCCCTGTCCTCCCACCTGCCCTCCACTCTGATGCCCATCTCAATCAGTTAGTCAGAAACCAAAACTCACAGATTCTTCAACCCGCGTATTTCAAGCACACCAGAAACAAGTTCCTCTGTGCAGATCAAAAGGGCACAGTGTATGCCAGATGGTCTCCCTCCCTGCTAGAGCATGGAAAAAGGACTGAGTCCTTCCAGCAGTACCACAGAGGTGTCTCACCGTTCACTGCCTTGAGGCTCCCGCTAATGCCATCGCTGTGCTGCCGCTTCTGTGCATTCTTGAACTCCTTCAGTGATAAATAAAGGACCTTCCGCACCACCCTCTCCTCCGACCAGGGAATCCCATCACTGTCATCCTAAAGGAGATGGAAACAGAATGGAGACACGTCAGTGGCATGCACCTGAAACAAAACAAAAACCCAAACAAATCCCCAAAGCCTAAGGTACAGATTTTTTTTAATTCAGAAAAAAAAAAAAAACAAAACAAAAAAAAACAAACCAACAACAAAAAAAAAACTACTATGCAAGAAAATGCAACCTGATCAGCTCTAACAGAGAACGAAAACATAAGTATTATCATCAAATCAGAGCATTAGTCTCTTTAATCCTTTATTCTGGAAACAGCAGTAGGCATGTACCAGGTGTTAGGCAGGAGGTAAAACTTAATTGTTAAAATCCTTATAATGAATCCCTCACGGAGAAATTTATCACAGCCAGGAAGTCTTCTCCTTGGTAATTAAGAGGAGGGAAGTAACAAAAACACTAAAACGAATTGAAGAAACTGAAGAGGCAAGTTTGGTGAACCAACTTCACTTTGTTGCCATTTTGGCCTTTGTGCCTCTTGGCTCAGGTTATTTTTCTTTCCTGTTTAGCGATTTGCATTAATTGCAGTGTTACAATAAGTTGTATATTGATAGCAATGAAGTTATTCTGAATTTATCTCAGCATAAAGCCAAGCGAAATTTGGCTCATGGGGCATACATTTTCTACCTTATTTTTAGGAGACATGCTATTTTGTCAAAAGGAATACTAGTCTATGTCAAATTTAGTACTTGCTTTAGTTAAAAGATTAACTCCCTGGAAAAGCATTTCCCTAAAGTCTTTACCATTCAAATAAATTAAGTCAGCAAATTGATATAAAGGCAGAAGTGACACAGGTAAGTCATCATATTTTCATAAGCCCCATAATTGTCTTGGGGTCTTTGGAAATCACTATTGGAGCATTCTTGCCCTTCAATTCATCAGGGGCTACATCACTGTCAAAGCAAAAGATTAACATTTCTAGGCAGACCTGAAGTGCTAAGTGTACCACAGCGTACTGTCACTGCCAGCTCACACTGGAAAGTCCACAACCCCATCAGAGATCCCCACCAGGAGGCAGGAGAACTGAGACCATCCATGTGCCAAAGAAAAGACAGATATTGCCAACATACAAATAAATAAGCAGAGTTTACGGTGACCAGCAACAGCTCTTCTTTTGCTCCTCTAATGACACCATCGGCATTCAGCTGCTGAACTGTGATCAAAAACGTTTCCATCCCTCACCCTCCTCCGCCAAAAATTCTAGGACAAATTACTTGGCAGGGGTTAAAAAACAAAATAAAACAAAACAAAACACAACAACAACAACAAAACTCAAAACAAAACAAAACAAAAAAAACCACAAAGAAAGTAACACAATGAGTGCAGTGAAAGCAGCCAGCATTTTGGCAGCAGGATGCGCATTTCGCACGAGGGACAAGCTACTACACTTTGAAGACGGCTGAGCTATGCCCAGAGAGTTTTAGAGCACAGGCAGCTCTGGGCCAAGAAAGCAAACTTTGTAACCAAACACCCAGAGCAACCAAAAAAAAGACTAAAAATCTCTGGGCGAGCATTTTAAAAGGACTAGTACATTCAGTTATTTTGTTCAACAAAGGTTTACACAAACAACTCTGGCTTACCATTTTGCTGCCAATGGCAGCTTCAGCCCTAACCAGAAGCAACACTAAACACCAGAGGGCTGCAGCCCAATTTTAACAAAGCTTGCCCAAGGACACCTTCATTTACATCCCCACCAGGAAGGGCCCAATGGGACATCATGCATTTCTGTTTACACGGGAACTACTTAACAAATCTTGAAGAGAGTCAGGCTCAGTTAGGAAACAGTCATAAGTACCTTCAGCCACTGCCCATGTTAAGGACACAGGCCGGTGGACACCACTCACTCCCTTCACTGGCATTCATACTGGAAGCTGCACAAAAACACCCATCGGTTCCTGATCTCACTGGCCCATTTACCCTCATAAAAACTCATTCAAATTTTTAAAAATAAAATTAAAAAGAAAAAAGAAAAAAAAATACAAAAGAAATTAAATCCACTCTGTCACAACGTCTCACTTCTTCAGTAGTGGCAAGGTGAAACCCGCTGACAGGACTGGTCTTTACATTGGCATGTGCTGAGCACAGGACCTGTATCCTGGCACCAGCAGGCTACAGTCCCACCTGTGGAAGGGAAGGAAGGCACTCACCACCACACACCAGCAACCTCTGATCTAGGCCACCTTCCTGTGAGGAGCCTGGAGTCATCTCCATCACCCCAGGCAAAGCAGGATGCAATAGAATGTTGTGCCTCCAACTGACACCCAATTTTCTGGCAGCCAAGGTGTCTCCCTGGTGTCAGCTGGAGGCCCCAGCAACATGCAGGACATGGTCCCACTGGCCTGGCAGCTGCCTGGGCACTAGTGCCACCAGTGAAGAGATGGGTCCCAGAAGGTGGGAACAAAGACCTCAGCAACCCCTGAAGGAACTTCACACCACACTCAATTCCTGGAGCTGTAAAACTGCAGATGAACCATATTGGCTTCATTTGCCCTGTGAAACAGCAATGTTGCCTCCAGAAGTGCATATGGAGAGTTTCTCCACACCAGAGCCCCCACTAGCCCAGCTGTGTCCAGGCTACAGCTGCTGTCCTGCCTGCACCGCTCTGCTGTGGGCTTCCCCTGCACATACCACCCAGCTTGAAAAAAAGTCCTCAAGTTCTCCAACACTGGGTGCTGCCCAAGATCAGCAAAATAAGGGGCTAAGCTGCTGCTAACACCTATATTCGCATAGCTCCATATTGCAGGAGCAATAAAAAGGTTTCACAGTCGCCAAACACATCTTCCCTGGAGCCTACAGCACAAAAGCAGTCACATACAGGAAAGTAGCTGAGCGAGCCCAGCTGAGCTGCAGCTCCAGCTCCTGACACATTTAACCAAAATTACATGGGTCAGATTGCCTCTGCCTCACCATCCCAGTGGAAGGAGAGCTGTTGTGTGTCCGTGTGCCTGCTCTGCACTTACACCACCACCAACTGCAGGAGTTATCTCACTTTGGCAAAACATACACACACCCAGAACCATTTAGAAACATGGTCAAGTGAAAGCCTTGAGGAATTTAATCTATGCAACTTCTCAACACCACCCCGTCACCCCCACCCCAAACTCAAAGGGACTGACTCAATTGCTGCCTTTAAATATTTCCACAGGGAGTAGAGATTTGTTAATAGATGGCCCTCAAGGCTGGCAGAGAGGGGTATAATATCGTCCAACAGCTGGAACTCGACTCAGAAAAATGTAAGACAGAATTAAAGAACAATTTCTGCAACTGTGCAAGTAATTAGCCATTGAAACGACTTATGGGGAACTAATGGATTGTCCATTATTGACTCAGATGCAAAAAAGGACTGAATAACATCTTAAACTGTAGGTTCATCACCACAAGCCCACAACCTTCACTGTTCAGGTTAGCTGAGATGATTTCTGCCTTCCAATACGACAGTTAGATTATCTTATAAATTCAGAATAAAATTAACAGATGCAAACAACCAGGGAAACCCTAGGGCAGAATTAAGAAATACAACTGCACCATTAACTTTAAATTTAAAGGAAAAAAAAAGAAAAAAAAGAAAAAAAAAGAAAAAAAAGAAAAAAAACCAAAACATGCCACCTTCTTGGTTATGCCATTTCAGGGAATCACACGTACATTTATGTCTGAACTTCAGCAATCATAATACAGGTTTAATCAATATATAACAATGTTTATATATATATAATACACATCGATACACAATGCATATATTTTTGCAAAGAAATCAAAATGTGCACCACCTGTACCTTTCACCATTCACCTACAGCTCAGGTGTTTGTTCCCTGCAGTGTAGCTGCCTGGTGTGCATATGTAGCCTGTACACAGCCTTATTATTTCCAAGTTTATACTCAAATCTTGATTTTTAAAAAGCAGTGGCAAGGGGCAGGCTTAACACCACCTCCTGGGCAGGTGAAATGGAAGCCTGAAATCACAAAAGTTGCTGAGCTCCTTGGGTAGCAGCAGCAGCATGACTCAAGCGTCTCCCTTCATTCATTGCAGATACAGCATTCTTCAGCCTGGCCCAGCCTTGCCTTAAGCAAACAGGAGTTATAGTTCACAGGGTAAAACAAAGCTGGAACAAGGGAGAATGCATGCAGCACTCCATGTTATTTGCTTTAATTTTTATGTAAATACTTTTACAGCAGTGGTGGTTTTATTTGAAAAGTCAGGACTTTGTAAGGTACAAAGATACGTACAAGCATGTGTGTTATGACTCAGTGTGGCTGGCATGTTTCCAGCTCTCTCTTTGGGTCTTTCCCAAGCACACATCTCCTGACCTCATTCTTCATGCCAGGTTGCAAAAAGCAACACAACAAAACATAAAGTCCCTCTTTTTTCTTTTTCCAGCACTGCATCCAACACTCAGTTAAAATCACTGTGGCACCCAATGCCCTAAATGAATATGCTTTCATGGTTCAGCAGGCCCCAGAGAGCCTTTCCTGCAGATGTAAGAAGGTCATTTTGAAGAAACAGGAAAAATAAACTACAAGTTTCTACCCTTTCCTCAAGGATATTTTTGAAGGAGAACTATTTCAAAGGGTGGTTTTTACTGCGTTTATAGCAACATAAAAAACCCATGTCCTTTGCATGAAAAACAGACAACACATTTTCATAGATCATACAAATTACTTTTCAGCTAAAGGACGGAGATAGAAATGTTTGTTTACTAGATTCAAGGCTTGCAACAGATTTTTGCCTTTTGGCTGTACATTATCAATGGAAAAGAGTTATACCTGTTTTTCTCTAAAAGTCAGACCAAAGAGGAATTGGCAGAAAACTCAGATTCACCTTCCATGCAGTCTTGGGCAAGTTACTGCTGCTAAGTGTGATTAGCACTTATTATCAATTACCTTACTCATTTACAAAGCCTAATTTCTCGGTATGTGTACGGCACAGAGCGAACCTCATGAGAAAGTGCTAAGTCTTACTGCTGTACGAACAGAGGTAATTCCCCTGCTGCGTTAGCAGAGGTCTCCATGGTATCACAGAGTTCCATCAACCTCCTCACCACCACCCCAAATGCACATTGCAGAGGGAAACCCCACTGCTGGCCCTTCAGTGTAACCTCCCTCTCTGAGTAACCTACAGGACCCAGTGGGCTGTTCCATGACAAACAGCAGAAGCTCTTCTCAGCACAAACTCCTAGCAAACGTTTGAACTTCCAGGGTAACAATTTGAAAACAGACTGTAATATATTCAACTGAAGCTCTATAAATAAGGATTTTTGGCTCTTTCTGGCAGTTATCATGACGCTTGGACTTCTTACAGCCAAGCAGAACATGGTGCAAACTAGTTATACTCAAATATATCCACAGTAATATCCTTGTAGTCTTTCGCTTATTATCAAGGTCCCTCCACTCCCTTCTCTCAGAATAAAGTTCACACTTATTTAATATTTAACCTTTTAATCAAGTTTAACTATCCAGAGAGGATGTAGCAGTTTCTCATTTAAAACAAACTGCTTATATTCAGTGAGAAAAAAATAAAATCTCATGAATGGCTTAAGTTGATGAAGATTGATACAGCTTGGAGACTTTATAGTGGAGTGACTCATGCCTTCTGGAAAATGTAATCTGTTCTGTCTAGTTTAGGAAAATAGGTCATGTTTTAAAAATGTGCTAACTAACATGAAGAAAAGGGAAATTTCCTTTATTAATGGCTCTGTTTTAGCATTTAAGTCTCTCTGGTAATTATAGCTACTTTTTCCCCTTGTACTTCCAGAAAACTTCCCCAAAGAACTCACGTTACATTACAACTCCCAACTTGAAGGATGAATGTTATCACGGCAAAGAAACAATGGAAGAAAACCAAAAATCTCTCTTCTTCCTGTTTTAGCACTTCTCCTACAGCTTTCATCCCTTGCAATCTCCTATTGGTCTGCACTCTTTCACTGCCTTCTGCTGCACCAGGGACTGCATTTCCTCCTTTCAGATGAATTCTGAAGAGCAGCATGAGAGAGAAATGCTCTGGTTTTTGGGTCACTAAAGGCCTCAGGCACTTTTAAGCCCAGTGAGCTTCAACCTGCTCTTGCAAAAATACATTATGGTAGAAAAGTTACAGTTAAAATCTCCAAATACAAATCATTCCCAGAAGTGAGGCATAAAAAAAAGTTCCTAAATTTATCTTAGGCCTAATAATGAAATATTTGAAAACGGTTGTTTCGTGTGTTAATTGTTTCTTTTACATAAACTTAAGAGGCCTTGAGGATGTTTCTGCATCTCTAGAAAACTATTACTCAGTATGAAAGTAGTGAAAGCTTACAAGCTGTTAACTGTTTCCCATACTGGTCTGCCAAGACAAACACTAAAAAAAAAAAAAAAGAAAGAAAAAAGAAAAAGGCAAAGCCCAAAAAAATCGAGAGTAAAGACAGGTCTAAAGTTTCTTAATTTATCAACTTGCACTACAACTCAAACCATCTCACTGATAACACTGACTCCACAGCTATGACTTTCTTTGGCCAGATTAGGAACCTAAACAACCATTTTGCACCCAAAGCATCTGAGCTTTGGGACCTGAAATGAACCGAGGGTGGTAGTGTGCTGGTAGAAGGAGGCATGGAGGTGTAAGGTAAATATTCAGACTGTGGGAGTGGGTGCCTATTTGATCCGAAGAGTGAAAATCTCATCCCAAGACAAGAAAAATTACTGTCTTCATCCAGATCAACTTCCTTATTTCTAACCACATGACCAAATAGTGACTATTGCTGGGGCAGAGAAAAAAGTGGGGCTGTCCCTTTGCACAGCAACTCACACTCGGAGGGATGCAAGCCCATCACGCATTGAAACATGACAACCCTGATAAGGGAGGGAATCACAGATGGTATTCAGGAAATGAAAGCAACCTTGCTGTAACGTAACTACTGTGAGCCTCAAATATCTCACTGTGTTCTGATAAACCTTACCCACTTTTTCAAAAACGAATTATGTACTTTAGAGAAGTAAAAGGGAAATATAAAGATGTGGCACGGCATCTGTAACAGGGGCAGGGCCCGCAATGATTCAGGTAGGTCACAGCCTGACAAGGTACAATTTTCGGTCTGACCATCATTTGTAGACAAATTAGGCCTGAGCAAAAGCTCTGACTTGAAAAATAGGTTCTTACCTGGTGCTGTCTTCAAATGAAGGGGAATACCTCCTAAAAGGTACATTGCATGATCTTTGAAAAGGTATGCTGTATACAAATACATCCCTCCCAGGCAGAAACCAAAATAATTTAAGCCTCATTTCCTGTGTTGGTGAACTGGTCTGAGTCTTTCTTAAAAGAAAAACAAACAAACCAACCTGATGGGTGATGTTTACACTACATGTCTTCACTTCTCTGAAACACCATGAAATAATGTATGTTTATCTTTGATTACATAGTACAAAAAATGAAAAAAAAATACAGCTGAAATTGGATTAGAAACTTCTGCTGAAAAACAATTTATTGCATAACATAACTCTGACAGGCTGGGTTTCTGGCCACCAACTGAGCCTTTATAAAAATCTGCTGGGCAGCTGCCAAATCAGCTCTTTGAGTCTTGGCATGTCCGACATCTGAGACAGTAGTCAAGGCAGCCACATGTCCCGTGCCATCCACAGCCCCGCGCTTTTACAGTTAAATGGCACCGTCAAAGAACAGAGCAGTATGAGCCATTAAACACACAAAGGTAGAAAAATCTCCTGCAGCTGTGGATCTGACAACTCTGATCATGCTGCAGAAGACCAAGAGCCACAACAGGATTTCTTCTTTTTCACAATCTGGTATTAATTTGAACATAGAAGTAGTTTATGAAGAGGGAGAAAAAAGAAGCAAGAAAGGTAGCAAGCTCCAAAAAATGTCTACAGTCCTAGCTGAAAATCACTGCCATTTATAAATTTTACATTCCAAATATTCTTACTCTGTCTCCAGTTCTAATTAAAACTCTCCACCAAGTACACTTCAGATAGACACATAAAACCCAGTATGCAAAGAGTATTCAGCACCTCAAGATAATTACATTCAAATATATTCTTTCTAATTAATTTCATTTTGGTTCAGTTTGTATTTTTATAAAGGTGTTCAAGCTCCAGAATGCAGTCATATTAATACAGTCCAATAAAAAGCATTTTCTGCAGTTTAAATGTCTGCTAATAAGACCTACAGATGTGTATGGCTAATCAAATCCTGCTGCATATTGCTAATTATTTAAAGACCTTTTTCCACCTTCAACCAGAAAGCCTGATTCTCAAATTGAAAAATACTAACCACTTTTGCATGCCAAAACAGTGTATAGGTAATAGGGAAGAGAGAAAGATAAAACTGGTGTGTCATAAATTTCCCTTTAGTATTTAGATGGGAATTAAAAGAGATCTGATCTTTTGATGTCTCAGTGTCTGGAAGGCTGGTGAGTGGCATCAATATTTTAGAGAAGCTGAAGAACTGTTGACGTGTTTAGCATCTATCCTCACATGTACAACAGGAGGTCAGTGCTTACACCATTTCTTTCATAGCACTGTGTCACCTGGATGCTGAAGCCTTGCCTGCAAGACAGGAAAAGATCTGCTCATCTATCTGCTTTCTAGGAGTATAGTAGTGTGTGTGTGTGTGTATATATATATATCTCAACACGCACACATATATCTCGGCAAAAATGTGCATCTGCAAACACAGAACTCAGACTGCTCCCTCAGTGAAATAAGTACACCAGCCCAAAGGCTATGCAGTTTAGCTACATTGTTTAACGTAGCTGTACCCACCAGGAACTGATGCCTTCTAGGCTTGAGGCTGTGGGTGGAGGTCCCCTTGAAAAACTGGGAAGGACATCATATCCCTGCTGGGTGACCCTGTACTAACCCCCCTTTAAACCTTTCCAGTATGAATGCATTTCACTGGTTTAAAGCAACCAAACAGGATATTCAGGCTCACCTGACTCGCTTTGATGGCACTGTAGCAGCTCATGCCTACACAAGTAGCTCCACCACCAAAGCCCTTACAAGAGGACCACGGCCAGCAGTGAAGAGTGTGGCATTGCCAAAGCTGGGGTGTGACAAACTCTACCCACAAAGTAACCTGGGCGGTGATGGACCTGCAAGTTTGCATAAATGTGACCCAAAGCAGGTCTGGGCAATGCAAGGAGTCTCTTGTCTTAGATTGGAAATATTTAACTTGATTTCTTCCACCTTCACATAAGTCTACAGGATGTCTGTATTTCAGGCAATCATCAGGTTTAAAAATAGATTTAAAGAAAGAAAAATCTGCTCAATCATTTAACCCAGGGAGGAGTAATGACAGTCAAATATGCTGACCCTATTGCTGGGAAGCCTCAGGATACTGGTGCCTGAATCAAATTTACTGAACCTGATAGGGAACCAAACAAGCTGAATTGACACAGGCTCCCGGGACGGACACACCAATACTGCACTGGAAGTGCAACATGGTGATCTTGCTTGATGTATTACCCAAAAAGGGAGATTTCTATCAGAATCATTTTGTCCTTGTTTACATTCCCAACTGGAAAATATTTTTTAAAGCTAGGAGGGAAGTATCCATTGAAGCTGGGAGATGGAAACTAAACCCATACACTCTGCTCCTAACCCAATTAAAGGACACGTATGACGAGACTCTAAAGCTACTCTAAATGTTATTTGCAGATCAGTGTAGTTCTATCAGTCAGTAAGTTTTCTGCACAAAGATAAGCTATATATGCAGTGGACACCTACACTCCAAGCTCACTCTTCAGTATTTGATACATCTGACTTCCAAAACATTACCTAGCAAACAAGTCCAGAATTTCAGACCAAGCAACACCAAAGCACTGCTTTGCCACTCACAAGATCCATGAGACCTGTTTGGGTTGGCATTCAATCCCCCCATCCCTCCTCCACTCCCTGATCAATGGCAACAGTCAAACTTTACTGGAGATATTACAAGTACATCAAAGACAACCATTAAGCTTTTAAGTGCACTAATTGACATTTTAGCACTTACAAATCCATCTATGTGTTCAATCACTCAATTTGAAAGTCTTGATATCCCGCCTGGTAAGAGTTCCCTGTATTTTTAGAGGGTAGAGGATTTTCAAAGCTATTTTCTTTTCCCTCAAACAGGATTTTAGAGAATTCAAATTACAAATATAATGCACTTCAAAAAGTAACACATTTCACAAATTTAAGAGCTCTTCCATAAAAGCTGTAAATGGCATCACAGCTATAACTCACAGGCTTCTAAGCTCCAATGAATTCTGCAGCTGTTGCGGCACATTGAAGCCAAATCATTGTTACCTTCACACCACCACAACTGAAAACCCCAGCTATGATATTACTAACTGCATGGTGCTACATGAAAAAGAGGAGGGAAAAAAGGAACCCCTGCGTGATTTTGCAGCTCCTTCTTTCTTTCTTCACAAAGCCAGCATAAAACAGATGCTAAAACCGTGAGGGACTGCTTTAGGTTTTCCTACAATGACTATCTACAACAGAATCCAGGGAAGCATTTCAGAACAACTGTCCCCATGGATGCTGTAACATCAGAGAATACAGCACTCCCCTCCCCAGGTATGATGACTTAGAGCAGACAAGCCACTACCCACGGCCAAGCCTAGCCTCTGATTACAGAAGAGCATCTCAATGACAGCAGGTCTGGACTCCTCTTCTATTACTGTCACATACCAACATGTTCACCTTCTGTTCTGTTACAGAAATTCTCATTCAGTCCCAATATTTAAGGCAACAAGAAAGATCAAATTAAATTCCCAGGGTTTTAAGCCGTTCAGTTCATTGCTAGATCTATTTTAGGGTCTGAGGCTGCCAGCCACCCCCACAGAATCCGCATGCTAAACAAGGCTTTTGACAGGCTTGTTTATACCTTCTGCAGCAATCAAAGGCAAAACATTACGAATCAAAGAACCAGGAGACAAATGCAGTACTGTGCGTAAGAGAAACCTCAAAAAGCTAGCCAGCAGCAAACCTGCTGCTCACCGAGCCCCGCGGAGCAATATGAGATAACACAGGAAAACAGAAATGGATAGTTAAGTAAGAACAGGCTTGTGCTGTACGTATGCAAACATCTGCAGGCAGGACCTCTGAAGCACACATCCATCAAAAGAAGCGGATGCAGAATCACAAGGAGTAGGGAGAAAAGTATTCATTTTCTATAAAAGTACCACGGAGGAAGGCCATAATTTAAGAATTCCAGTTTAAAGACTGCAGAGGACTTTAGATTTTTATTGGTACCAGAAAAACAACAAAGAAAAGAAGCAGGCACGGACAATGTACAGTATTTCTGAGGCTAGGATTTAAATGGAAATGGCAAAGGCTGCATTTTGGGGCCTAGGCAGTTACACCACACAAGGCAGCTGTCTCCAATGCATGTCCTTCCTTAGAGAAGGCAAAATCACATTTTCTGTACAATTCTTCCCTCTGTGGAACATGTGATATGGATGGAGTCCATTTTACTCACTATGAACTGCACAGGCCATACTTCAACAAACCTGCCATGTCAGGGAAGCATCTAAGATGTATGTTAGAATTACACCCAGAAGAAATTCAGCAGTACACCTTTGCTACTGTGTTCCTTTAAACCTTTCACCTCTTAAACTGCAAGTTCAATGTCAGATTATAAACATCGTAAAAGCTCATAAAACCCAATCATAAACCTGCCAGCTCATTTCAAGATTATTTGCTCTTAGCCTTGCAAAAACATCATAAGCGGTACAAGAATTGCATCATTTCTCTGCGAACTCTCCAACCCTTCGGCGGCATCAAGCTAAGCAATGGGCAAGTGTTACAGCCTTACCTCAGAGAAAGACCTTTGCATGTGATTTTCACAACAAATCACCTGTCTGCTAAACCATCCACGGCAACAACCCCAACATCAAATTCTGATGAAATCACCTGCTACTTCACCTTTCTCTTGCAAAATCTAGCTTTGCGTGTTACCACCACAATCGACTGAGACATAGAAACCTTCTGCAACTGCAGCAAGAACAAACACAAAGGTGAGATTTTGGGACAACTCTGTGGGACCCCAAGTAGCAATGCCTACGTCCAGCCCTCCCGAAGACTGAGCCAGGCACCACTGCAGCTGCCCAGGGAGTGAGCAGAAGCACAGACTGATATACACTTCCTCACACATCATCAGCATCAGGTGCTGGTTCTTTGCATTAGCCTGCTGTAGGAAAAGAGGGGGCACTTCATTATGTGGGCTGGATTTCCTGCATGACCAGCCACATCATTTCAACCTTCCCAAGAGGAAAGACTGTGGGCTTGATGGAAGCTGTCTATTGCTTCTCTGTGGAAAAGGATGTTTTTGGTGGAATGAAATTGTCATGGGGGTCTAGACAGAGCAGGGCTTATCAAAAACAGGTTTCTGCCAAAACACTGCAGGAACTGGCTAAATCTATCTAGTAACACCACAGTCATGGTTATGAAGGCCATTTGCAATCAAGTCTGTGATTTGACCATACCCACAGCACTGACAATAAACTCAACCTGAACTTCACACTTTAAGCACACAACAAACCACTCTGGTTTTCAGCTTTGCTGTGTGCTTGCAGAAGGCAAAACAGGGTAGCCAGAAGAGACAAGGAAAAAAATTAAGACTGGATTAGAGCAGCCCTATATTTTTATGTGTGGATCAGCTCTTGCAGTCTCTTGGCAAATGAGGTGGCAACAGAGAATCATTCAGGCAAGCTTAGGAGCTGTGTTTCTGTTTATTTTAGTTTGCAGTCTATTGAGTTTACTGTTTTGTTAGCTCATTCATGAGCAATGGTGGAACTGGAGGCTGAATACGATGATGGACTGGGCAAGGCAGACATATCCACCCAAAGAGGGAAGTTCCTCAGCTACCAGCCTCTGCTCCCTGCAGAACAAGCAGACCTGTTAGAGCCCAGCATCATTCTTTTGACACTGTGAGCAGTCAAAAGATTAACCATCTGTAATTTCAGCCCACTGCAATTCCTTATCAAAAGGCCATGACAGATACAAGGAGGAGGAACAGAACTGTGATCATTACACTCCATGTTGTGGGCAGGCACAAAATCGGTAGCTCCATTTTCCTACTGGAGCAGTTTCAGGTGCACTGGACACGTGATCACATCCAGTCATGTTACATGAATGCAACACCCTTTAGAGCAGCGGCTCCAATAGGATGCAGGGATGGAGCTATGTGTGCCTTGGGAGAGCAGATCGTGCTGAATCCTAATTAAATTTAAAAAAAAAAAAAAAGTGTAACTTTTTTAAATGCCTTTGCATCACTAGGTCACCTACTCCTCCCCGTGACTCCTGCATCCTAGCCATTGCGAGTCGCTGCATACAGATGTAGCAGCAATGGTACGGCTTAATCAGTCAATGTTTTCACAACACATATTTCAAATATTAAGCACTTATTGAAGACTTAGAAGTTACTGTGTAAATATTTGTATTATATTATACTGCTAATGCTTCCTCGCCAACTGTGGAATTTTAAATCTATCTCGTCTGATAAAGCTTTATTTACATATCACACTGCTCTCGATACTCAACAAAGTGAACTGACTAAATTTACACCAACTCCACTGAAGGAGTACTTGTCAGAAAAGAGCAATTCAATGATTTTCTGTCTATGTTGTGTGACCAAACTAAACCATACGCAGTCACATGGCTTGTTTTGGGTTGATGTTAACTGTTTTCACAAGGCAACAATGCTCTCAGGGAAAGCATTGCACAAGTGCACCTTGCTCTTAAAATATGACGCAACCAGCACAGTCTACACTGAGAGCTGTACACTCCTAACACAAGAGCCTCTGCTCAAAATCTGGGAAGCTGCTGGTGCCCAATGACCTTACATTCACAGCACTGCTGCAGTTAGTTTAGCCCTCTGAGGCGTTCCCAGGATGCTATAATTGGTGCTCAGGCACCGAAATAATCCCAGGGGTTCCGGACTGGAGAAGCAGGATTTCAGCCACCAGTTACACGTGGAGGCAAGCAGAGTTTGTCACTTATTTATTCGGGTCAGATTATCACCTCCCACTATTTTACAAGAGGGGAAGGCCATGAGAAGCTGCTAACACTCAGACAAGCAGTTAATGCTTGGCAAAACGCAATCAACATGCAACCAACAGCAAATGCAAACACCATTATTTATATAGTCCCAAAGTACCTTATGTGGAAAAAAATAACAGCCACCAAAATGTGGTGAAGTTTTCCATTTCTGAAAAAGATGACAGATTTAAATGGCCTGGTTTTCCACCCAAGCTTTAGGAAATAAAACCCCTTCACCTGTCCGTCCCCTTCTCCCCCACAAAAAACCCTAAAAAGCAAAAGAAAACTTACGGGACTTCATATCTACTCCAACAGTTGATATCAAGTTGATCACCACAACATCTTTGAAAAATCTGAGTGTCTAAATCACTCACAGTATTGAAGAAAACCCTGTTGTACGATAATAATCTGTTTACTCACTGAATCTAACTCGCAGATTTATTCTTTGTTTTACATACAGAAGGAGTATTTACTCTCTGATGAACTTAGTCAGACTTGCACAATCATATGCTGAAAAGAAAAAAAATGGAGCTGAAGTTGCATGCTACCTTTCGACAGCTCTGTCAGCTGGAAATATGCCATCAATTGTCTGTTCCCTACGTGATTCGAAAGCAGAGGAGTCTGCTTAATAGAAATTCACTCAATTTCACCTTGTTTACTTCAGGTTTAAGAAAACGGCCGGGAAGAAGATAGATTAAATATTTTTTCTTTTACAAATATCCTCCTGTCTTTCCTAGTAACAAGCTTTTAGTTTCAGACCTAATTTATGACATTTCTAATCTAAAGTGTTGTAGAAATTGGAAGAACAGAGTAGAAATGGATTTATTAGAAGAATTTTCTTTAGTTTCAAATATGAACAGTATCACACTAAGGAAAAAATATGCATTCCGTCAGTACGTGTGCATTTCTGCTCTGGAGAAATACGTTCTGCTTCCATAGAAAGTCACAGGCACACATAAACAAATAGCAGAAAGTAACAGATTTTTGTCAACCAGTTTATTCGAGAAAAACAAAATTCAGTATGTGTCACTTTTCCACAAGCCTTTACCCTACTTTTTGCTATGTACAGGAAAGGACAGACAGACACATGACACGTATTGCCCACGAGCTGCTGTGTCTCAAGCCTCAGGCAGCACAGCTGAAGCTCTCTGTTGCTCACAGTCCCCTGACAGCGGGCCAACTCACTTGCCCCAGCCTACTACAGATAAATAAACACGGAGCATGTTGTACACAGATATCGGTCTTTTTTTTTTTTTCCCCCACCTTACCAGTCAAGAAACGCTACTAATACAACAATTACTTAACCATGTAAATTTGAGGTTAATAAAAAGACCATGCTTTGACTGACAATATCTACTTTGCCATCGCAGAACTCTTTTTTCCCTACAAATAAATGTTATTATCCAGAAATTGAACCCTGAGTGGTGAACTAGTGGCTTTCTTTCTTAGACACTTCAATACATTAAGTGCTTTGCATTATGGACAGATCAACTGCCCATTCACTAAGGAAGGTTACCAAAGTGATGCTGTAATCTCATTTAGCTCCCCCAGTGTTTACCTTCCACAGCCAGTCTTGGATAGCAGGGGGGAAAAAACAAACCATGCAAGAATAAAGCTGGGACATTTCAAATGTGGAATGAGAAAATATTTACTTCTCAGGTTAGAGATCCTTTTGCTTCAGCTACCTCACCAAAAAAGTATGGTGCCAAAAGTATGAGGAGGTAGAAACAGATTTACAGATTGGAAATGTTTTGAAATGCAAATGAAAAAGGCAGCAAATCAAAATGCCGTGAAAGTTATTTAACAGTTAAACAATCTAATGCAGTTTACAGCAAATGTCATTGGGTAAAAATTTGGATTCATGACCAAAAATACACACAAGAGCAAGGCAAGGATAAAAGGAGGATAAAAAAGACATAAATCACGAAGTTTGAAAGCAATCATTCCATTTGCACTTTTTTTCTGTGTTTCTGGCCTGTAACGCTTGCCAGGGATGGCAATCTGGTAAGATTCTTACAAACCCCCCCCCTTACTTCCTATAATAATGAACACTCTTAATTCCTGTTGCCAAAAAAGGTTTTAAGTTGAAAACTACTACAACTTGGAAAACGGACTGGGAAAACAAAAAGCTCAAAATTCATCTCCAGAAAGACTGAGAAGGTCAGTACAAGAAAAACAAACAAACAAAGTTACTAGTGCAAAAATATTTTGCCTCAGTCAGGTAAAAACCATGAAATACTGATTTTAAAAATACAGTTAAGAGAAATAGGACAAAAAATCTGGCAGTGAGAGAAGGCTAACCAGAGTCTTCACTTTAGCAACCTCACCAACCTGAGGAACAATTTTTACCTCTGGACAATAACCAACCTTTAGTGTGCAGTGTGCTGTAAGTGGAGACCCACAGACAGGGGAAGAGCGGGAAGGCAAGGCTGGGTGACAGGCGCAGCCTTGGGAAATCCCCAGCATATATCCTGAGTGTGCAGAACTAAGCCTAAAAAATGAAGCATTCGCAGACCAGTATTTAATATTGCAAAGTTGCATACAGTATGCCACTGCTGAATGCCATGTCCAATGTCACCCAAAAATAAATCGTTTTTACATGGAATTTCTAGAAAGTAACACATACTTGTCTGTTTGTGTTGAAATTGGTCCTTTTCTTTGCACTGCAGACATGCCTGACCAGAAACATGGCTGGGCCAGGATAAGCACTTGAGGACGCAGCACCATCTATGATGCAGATGGTACTATGACCTCATTGCATAATAAATCTTATTTTAATTTAGGAAACAGTTTTAAGATCCTGGACATGTTAATTACTATGAGGAAGAGATGCTCAGGGAGAGAGATCCATCCGCTGTGCCTGCAGGCATTGGCACCTTCACAAGAGGACCCCGCATACAGAGTGGGGGGCAAATCAGCCAAGCTCAGGGGGGATCAGCGATCACCCAGGCAGTGCGACGAGTTCATGACAGACACTGGCACAGCTGGAGGTAGTTGGCATGACTGCTTATGTTCATACTGTAGAGTGCCATAGCCAGGGAAGGAAGGAAAGACAGACATCAAGATGGGAATACAGAAAAGGCCACCAAACTGTCTTCAGGACTGGGTACAGAACATGGTGAGGCTGTAGCTGCAGCAGTGGTCCTGGACCAGCATGAGAAGACATTAAACACAGAAGGATATTGAGAAGAAGGAGACTCATGTAGAAAATGTTTTCACCATTTTTTCTCTACAGTGCATCTCGAACACCTCAAATGGGTTAATTCCCTCAAATTTATGTTACGGAATTTCTCTTACATGAAAGAGAAAGAGATGTGTTTTTGCTTGAGCAGTAACTCAAGATGCCAAACCACCTTGGGACTAGGGCAGTGGTCACTTCTCAGGGACAGAAATTTGCTTATCCCCCTCAAAAATATGTGTATTCCACACAAACTCTGCAGCAAGCAGTCCCAAGGGCCGCCATGTTCAGAAGGCCACTGTGTCTGAGAGGAAGAAACCAATCCCACCACTCAACTCCAACACTGCTCTGCTCCCAAGCCCAGTTGCATGGGGCAAGGAGAGGCAGGGTGCCCATCCCACTGAGGCAGGTACCATCAGGGAGGGAGGCTCACAAAAACCTGCCCTGTGTACAGAAGAGCACCCCTACAGAGAAACCCACCAGTTTGTCCAAACCGGTACAGGGGACATGAGCCCAGAAAGGAGGAGACAAAATGGCTTCACTTGATCTTTATTTTGTTTTCCCGACTTTCCCACTCATCTCTACTGCTACACATAGCTGAAAATAAAGGGAGGTCAAAAGCAAAATCAATTAGTAAACAGAACCACCTCGTCCCCACTTTAGCCAAGCATTTAAGCAATAGAGGTGGGGCTGTTTAATTACTCGTTTATCAGAGTCAGGTTTGGGTCCTGCTCTGGAAACATGGGCACTCTCCCACTGACTAGCAGGGAAAAGGCAGGATGATGGTCTCAGAAGAGCTTCCCCAGCTGTCAACACCAAGTGAAACACAAGTAAAAAAGATCAGCTTACTCCCTGTGTTCACAGACATAAATCTGAGTTAACCAAACAAGTTGCTTTGTGAGCAGCTGAATTAATGAGATCTGACAGCGTGTGGACTCCTGTGCTCAGCTTCCCACTCACTGTGCTTGTTGCTGGCCAGCACACAGACCCAGTGGCCAGGAAGGGCCACCAGCTTTCCTCCCACTCCTCAGTTCAGCTACACCACTTTCAGGAGCTACCTTTGCAAGTCCTACCCCTTTGTGCAATTTTCTGGACATCTGCTGATAGATTACAAACTGGCTGGTGAAGGGCAGAAGGTCGATGGGAGCATACTAGTCTACACCCCACTCATGATGCCCTCTTCCCTTCGTGGTATCCTTGCCTTGTTGCTCCGTGCATTCAGCATGGCCAAAACCCTCACAACGGCCATCAGCCCCTCAGGCTCTTCACCAGCTTTCCTCCTTGCTAACAGAGCACAGTGGATTTCTGCTCATATGCTGCCAGTCTTCACTGAAAAAAAACTAATCAAGATGTCCATGAAGCAGCTTACACTTCGTCGTAATTTTCCCAGATTTTCTTCCAAAGGCTTGGCAGGCATCTACCAGCATTACACCTCCAGGAAAGAGGAGGAAACAAAGAGAGGAAAAGCATGCAATTGCTAGAAAGCTCACAAAACCAATGAAATTACATCAGATCATCTGATCTCAGCATTATCTCACCCCCACAGAACAGACTGGTGGTCCAGCCCAAAATAATTCAGTAGCACAACTGCAAACAATATCTGCAAGTGTGTACTCTTGCAAGTATTTGCTAAGTCAGAGATCTTACAATTTTATGAATGGAGGCCACAAATTTCCAATAACTTTACCTTCTTTCTGATGTATGCTTGTCTAAATGCAATTTATGGCTGTTGGTTTTTCACTTTCATCTTGTGTAAAGTCCAACTTTTTTTCCTTCTCAACAGAAGGGAAGAATACAACATTTAAAATACTACCCTAAGTTTATAAGCAAGGTGACCTAATCCTACAAATCAAGTACTTAAAAACCAGTGCTCCTTTTTCAAATGTTTCCTGCATATTCTGAATCATCTGACTCACCTTTATGGACAAAGTACAAGTATTAGAAGCATCTTATTCCATCTAAGCGGGAACATGCTTAGATAGTCCTTAATAAACTGAACACACAAAAAAATCCACCACAACAATGATATCCACTTTAAAATGCATCATAGTGCTGAGGTCAAAGAAACTGGTCAGTTATGGAGAGGGGTCTCTTATTCTTGAACCTGGATGAAGTGGAAAAGTAAATCAAAATACCAGGGCATCTGTAAGGTGGAGTCCATAAACACTCCATATACATAAGGGAACTGATGTCCAGTCTGTCTTGCAACAACTATCACAGTCATAACTTTTCATAACTTTTTTTAAGGTTTCAGAGCTGTTCTGGCAAGACAGTTTCTGGACAGCATTATCTAAGAAAGTCAACTAACACAAAACTGAACAATGTGTGTGTAGCACAAATGAAAACAACCTTCTAGAAGGAAATATAAAATAAATGGTTTCCATCAAATTGTGGTCTCCAAAAGGGAGGATACATGGGGTTGCTTTCAGTGCACTGATTAGAAGAGTGACAAGTGACATCAGAATTGGTGTACAGAGCTCATTACTTGCTTTCCAGCACCTACCACAATGCAATAAATTTTCACTTCCCATAGGAACTGTGGAAATTCTGAAGGCCTCTGTAACAAAACCAGGATTCATCTTTCTGTTATGACAGGTCCAAACAGCTTTCATTTCCGCAACACTGGAAATGTAGGGAGGCACATCTCAAGCAGTCATACTAGCAATTTGACATTCAACAACAAACACTGCAAATTCACCAGGAATGGTTTACTAAAAACTCAAGCAAGCAAACAGCCAGCTACCTAAAAATAAGTCTTTTCCATTCTGTAAAAACTTACTGTTTTCAAAGGTACACCTTAAGTATACGAAAAAGACTTTTAAAACTATTGCATGATAATCTAAATCAAGAATCACCACCTCTAGCTGAAATGTAAGATTTTATTTCTGTAAATTAGAACACTCTTCCCAATCCTTTTACCAAGAATGAATTATTCAAATAATCTAAAAAAATGCCTTTTTCCATCCCTCCCCCTCCCCGGTTCAGCATTACAGGTGAACAGCACAGCTTAGGCATTAACAGCCTTGAGCAATATTAATAGCTGAATAGCAAGATCAGGAATCAACTGGTTAGTGCGATTGAAGAGAGATATAAAAAATCTGGGGAAATGAGGGCATTTATCAAGGCCAGAGAGAAATATAACCTGTTTCATGATCTCCTTTCCTTCTGTCCCCAGTTCCCAACCCTTTGGTTCAGCTGATCCCTAAGTGCAACTTTGGGGGCTTCGTTGTTTTTTTGTCTGGGTTGGTGGTTTTTGTTTTTCCAGTAAGGAAGTACTAAAACGGATTTCATGCTGCTACTCCTGACCGAACCCAGAGAAGTTCACCACAAACCCTTTTTTTCCATCCATGTTAGAAAGTAGCTGACTTGTACGAAGATGCAGACCAACATTCCAATCTAACCTGAGGACTGAGTCTTACATCCATGCAGAGGCTGAGAGCTGAGTCAATTTCTCTTTTAGATACAGAATGAGCTCCCTTCAGACCCACATGTAAGGAAAAATTCTCTTACTGTAAGCAACCATCAACTAGTGTCTCGTGCTCCTAACTAAAAGAACCTTTGAAACAGATCCTCACTATGTCTGTCTGGTTTTGTAAAGGTTTTTAACCAATTTAAGTAAAAGGGGCAGTAAGGATGTGACAGCACAGGCGTCAGCTTTAGCTACCAAACCACCATGACATATTTTGGGTGTACCCAGAAGGCTCATATTCCAGTTGCTCACCCAGGCTCAAACTCAAGCTGCTGCATCCTCATGCATTTTGTTTTCTTTCACATATTTACATCTCTGCTGGCAGGCTGAAGTCAGAGCAAGCAACACCCACCTGAGCTGAAATTGCACCATCCTGTTACTACACAGACACACAGCATTACAAATACAATCAAGTCTGGGAATGTAGGCACAACAGCCCAACCTCTCATGTAAACAGAACTGTAAATCAGCCCCTGTAATCCACCTTGTGTTTGGGAGAATTATTTTATGTTCCCATCTAGGGCTTGCTTGGAACTGCGGTTCCATGCAGACTGGAGACTCTCCAGCCCTGGTACAATGGCTGCAGCATGAAGGCTGCTTCTCACAAGCATGTGAAAACTAGATGGGCTACAAAGATGCTCAAGATGCACCAAGGTACACCAGTGAGGAGCCGGAGCCACAGGAGCGGCAAGAAAAATGATGGAGGTAGACACATATCTGCAAATGTGATTAATGTTCCTGATCCCGTGAATAGCAATGCAAAGAGATTTCTTACTGTGGAAACAACGTGATTAACAACAAAGGAGGAGCCTGGGAAGTTGAGAATCAATTTAGCGATTTTGCAGTGTGGTTATGACAGTTCTCTACTATCTTACTGCTGAATGATCATAGGCATTGCTAGAACAGACAGATAAAAACCAAAGTCCATAAAGTAGAGTGCAACAAATTTAGTGTTGTTACTCTTCAATTCATCTGCAAATCCTTTCACATGGTGTAAAATTAAAAAACTCACAGACACACCAAGTACCACACACACATTTATCACCTTAATGACTGGGAGTGGGCGTGGGAGGAGATGGTTTTCACTTTTCTTAAATCGAAGGCATATACATCCAAAAAATGCACACTATAAAATGATAGATTCTTTGGAAGTCAAAGACAGATGTCAAAGAGATTTTCATCTGTTGGGGATTTCACTGAGAAGCATATATATATTGCCATGAAGTCAGGGGAAGCAGATATGGTGGTTATATTCAAGTAGTTCAGCAGGGAGTCAGGCTGAAGAGAAGCAGAGAAAGTTAAAAAATTACACTCCTCTTACTATACACTTGCTACTCAGAAGCAATAAAGCTGACTTTAAAAAAATTTAAAAAGCAGCAATGAATTAAGGAGGATATCAAATGCATTTTATCTGCCCAGTAACCAAATGGGCAGGAAACAGCCTGTTACAAATGCTGCATTCAGAAGAAGTTGTTGCAGAAGGCAGCCTGGCCAGCTCTCTCCTCAGCCAGGTAGCTCCAAGGAATCTGCACACCTATCCAGAACAGCACACTGACTGCTACACACTGCACCTGAATGATCCCTGAGGATGTCTACATGGCTGTAGTGTTCACATCCCAGAGCAGCACTTCACTAGGTCTGCATGGGAAGCAAGAGAGGCAGAGAGGAGCTCAGCTCAGGAGAAGCTATTAACGCTTTTTTTGCCTTGGCAAGTGTGACTTCATCAAGTGAACTTCGTTACATAGGATTATTGCCACTGGAAACCCTGTGCACTTTAGAGGCCTCTAGGTGTTGGCAAGGAAACACAGAAGGATGCACAAGATTAAAATCAGAGCTGGAAATTGAAAAGTGCTTTTTTGAGTCCCTTGCATATTCTTCCCCCTTTGCTTAGCTGATCCAGAACTTTGGTCTGCAAGGAGGAAAAAAGAAGTGTTGGCATTTTTTTCTCAGGCCTAATTTCCCTTTATGGTATTCTTCCTCTCATTCAGCTGTTCCACAGGAGATACTCTTTGGTCTGACAAGCCAAGACCTACAAACTTGGTCGAAAACTACACTTCTAAAGCCAATTGGTGTAAGAATCCTGTTTTATTTCTATGACAACTTTGCTCTTCTTACTATTTTTTTTTAAGTCTAGCCTTTACATCAAACTATTTGTTGGAAATAGGTAAGTATTTCTAAAAAGGATACATTTCACCTCAAGGCCTTTCTTCACAAATCCACCAAATTAGGTAGCTTATTATGAGGAATTAATCAGAGAAGCATGGTCAGGCAGAGATCTGGGTTAAAAGGAAAGACATCTGGAATCAGTCTGGTTCTTCCAGAAGTATTCTGAATTTCCCCTAAGGCTTCAGTAACTCCAGACACTGCTTTATTAAAAAGAGTACAAATCAATCCTCAAATGTCTTTACCTTCCATCAGGAGTTTTGTGCAACAGCATAATGCCACAAAAAGGTCCCCAGGAAGTCCCTGTGCACTTTATTCTGTCAGCAAGGCAGGGGGTCAGTAACTGTGCAGGACAGGAGCACCAGAGATCCCAACAGGCAGGCTGGGAGGCAGCGGTACTACTCCTTGTTCCAGCCTGGAGGCTGGAACACGGATGTGAAACTGTCCCCCAAGCCAGAACACAGCATGTACCGGGGAAAATCCCAGTAGAGAACGTATTTCCTCTGGAAAAGGCTAGCTAGTCTTGATTTTTACGAATACTTTCATAACTTATCTGTGAAACAGAAGACACAGAAAAAGATTTTTTTTAATTTTTTTTTTCTTTTGTAGAAGAATTCTTATCATTCCATGGAGGAGCATTTAAAAAAGCCTGCAGTATTTGCAACTGACACATCTTACTTTTGACACCAGAAGGAACAAAATAATCTACCTAACGTCACTGCCTAAAACAGCTGGAAAGAGAAAAGGTGATAAATAGATTTTAATTACAATCTAATTATTCACAGCTTACGGCCCCCAGCCAGATCCAGCCAACCAGAAAGGTTACTCATTTGGGGCACCACAGTATGTACCCTCTCTGACAGGGTTAGCTTTACTTAGCAGCCCATGAAACAAGCAGGACAAATATAATCAATTTATTACCAGAAAAACCTTGGTGATCACAGAATTGTAAAATATATCCAGCTGAAAGGGACCCCTTAGGATCATGCATATTTTTTACACTTCTAAATTATTTTGTTTTCTACAAAACCTTGTTTCCAATATTCACATCATTGCATCTGTCTGTGACACATATACCTGTGATTATTTTTTCATTCCCAAAGAGATATACTTTGGAAATGACTACTTTTCACTCAACCTGAAAGTGGTCAACTGTGTCTTTCAAGTCCAAAAAACCTCTTTCACCCTGATTAATGAAGCTAAACCTTTCCACTTCATTTTCCTTTCAGTACAGCTGCTTCTCTTATCACTCCAGCTGTACTTTCCTCAGAGCTGCAACATGATGCTCAGGTCTGGAAAAGCTGAGAAGTATTTATTTTTTAGCACACAGGCTTGAGATTTTTTTCCCAGTAGACATAAAATACCAGACTGGAATGATCCTTTACATCTTTCCTCCAAAACAGATTAATGAATAGCTCTTTGTAGAATTTTACAAATTTTAAAGACCAGAACTTCCGCCTGAAGAGGTTCAAAGACTGCAGAACTTTATCAGGCAATTTCTGAAGTCACCAAATAACAGGGAGCAGCTGTGGGTAATTTTTAAAATTATTATCAAATTTATCCATTCTCAGTAAGCTTCTGTGATAGAAAATACACTACATGGTTAATGTTGCTAAAATGTACTTAGATCAAATAAAGCCAAAAAATGACTGTAGCTGAAAATAATGCCTAAACAAGTTAGGGAAAATAGTCACAATTTCTGGTAGGCTTTAGAGGCTATGGGGCTCTTAGCATTTAAGTTGAGAAAAATGCTTCAAGAATCTTATGGAACACAGAACATAATGGCAGCAATTTACATTTTGGAGTTAAAAGAAAGAAGGCAATGTATGTTACACAGAGGGAAAACACAAAGAAAGAATTACTTCAACAGCTATGAAAATCCCTTGGGAAAATAGTATTTCGGTTTGAATGTGCTCTTCCTATTTCTTTCCCCTTCTGGAACAAATTACTACTTTTTTTTTTTCTTTTTAACAAGTATACATATATAATATACACGTATGAACTGCATTTAAAATTGTTCAATAAAATTACTACATTAAAGAAACCACACACATTTCCAAGAGAATCAAGAAAGACAGACAGACCCCATTCTCACACACCAGAAATACTGCCAGATACACAGGATCACCCAAAGTCTCAGAACAAAGAAAACTCACGCAGATGAGCAACATGTGGCAAACCTTTAATCAGACATTTTTTCTATGCGTGCTAACACCAGCAAAAGCTAGCACCGGGAATGTCAATATTTCACAGAGCAGAACAAAACCAGCCCTGACAGCACGGGGGCATCTCACAGCGCCAGCAAACCACAGCACTGCACAAGCCAAAGAAGAAACACCTTTGAAAATCAAAACCATAAAGCATCTTGGATGACGTGCTCAGATGATCTGGGATCTTAAAGAAAGAAAAAAAAAAGAAATCACTTCTATCGTAATTCAAATAGGCGAATGGCAGGCAGCCATCCCTGACTGCCTACAGAAGACATCTACTGAGACACAGAGACAGCTCATCAAAAGGAATTGTGTGACTCTGCTTCTCCCAAAAAAGTAGGACAGGTCATCCTTTTCCCCCAAAGGTCTTGCCATCTCTCACCTGTGCTGAGATGGGACCACACACACAGAGCACATAGGCCCTGCCCAGGAAGCCTGTATTTCCAGGCCAAGAAAGAGCGAGTGGGTAGCACAGTCTCAGCTTCAGGAGAGCCAGAGCAGCCCTCAGCCCCACAATCCTCTGGTCCCTCCTCACCTCCTCAGCACTCCAGTCAGCTACACAACACAGCCAATGCTTGTGCTCCTAAATGAGGTTACACAGAGTGGTGGCTTTAGAAAGAACACGTTTTCCTGCTCCCTCCCCTGCCCGCCCTCCCAAAGCTGACAGAAAAAAGGGTTAGGGAAAGTACTTCACAGATTTTAAAAGAAAAGTAAGAGTGCAAGGGAGGGAGGTATCTGTAGCCAAACATGAGTCAAACTGGCCATGATGACAGAGAGAAATATTTCATAAAGCTGCTGCTGGAACTTTTGTTGTACTTTTAAAAATTCTCCTGAAGGCAAGGCTTTGTTCAGTTTTTGCTCATTAGATTTCTGCAGTTTCTACCCTATACTGGGCTATCAGACATTGTACAATGCTCTAACCCACACAGACACATCAGCCGTGCATGAGAAACCTGAAAGGAGTGGCAAGATCAGCCTAAATTGGTTTTTGTGCTGCAGCTTTGTTCTCTCTTTTTACCTCTGTTCGGGCAAATTAAATTCTGTTTAGCCTGAGAGTTGATACTGTTACTGATCTGCATGTACTTATTACAGAGGCATATGTGGACTGTCTAAGAGTGAACATTTTTCAGAGTGATCTGATGAAGATTAAGGTAATTTACTTGATAGATCCATAAGCATAAACTCAAAAAAAATTTTAAATGCGTATTTCACTGTCAAAGCCTTCATAGTATTTAGATTCTAATCTATGTATTTAAGCATTAAGTAGACCTGCATTTTCGGACTCAATGTTTTCATCTTCCTCCTTTTTCTCTGTACACTCTCGGCTGTACTAAATTTCTTGGTGAGAGCTTCTGCCGCCCATTAACAGCTCAGTGCACAAGATCACGGAGTTATCACAGCCATTTTAGACAGCACAAAATTCAAGAACAGAGCTTTAAAAAATGCACAAAACCCCAACAAAACAGGGAGCCTGATTTAGAGAAAATGGCTTAACGTGCCTTATGAGCTTTTGTTTGTCTATTTTAATGAACAATGCATTGCAGGGGATGAAGGCTGATTTATAAAGAGACACGGATGTTCCTGCACAGAAGGCAATCAGTTCCCAGTTTAATTATTCACTGTGAAAACAGAACTCCCTTTAACCATTTCAAACACGGCCTTTTCATTTTGACTTAAATGCCTCTGTGCGTGGCATTTGCCCCTGCCCTGGTTAAAGGATCATGTCAGAAGTCTTGCCGGAGCCATGAGAGAAGCAGGACGACCTACTGCACAGCAAGGTTAAAGACAGCAGTGCTCCATTTACTTCTCTACTGCTTATTATGTTGCACACTTCTGCCATTTAATTTCTACCCATACGTAAGTGGCTTACGCATTCCTTCATTAAATCCACCTGCCTACACTTTACAAGCATTTTACCTTTTAATCTCAATCTCTTCAATTCCACCTCCCCAACAACTTAAAAAAAAAAAATTCTATCCCTTTATTCATTGCATGATTCATTTCCAGCCAGCTTTTTATTGCGTCAATATTCTGAGATGAGCAAAATTAAACAGTTTTAGAGCTGACGTCAGACCACCAAATTCCGTAAAAACAACGGAGAAGTTTCATAATTATATTTCATTCTGTTCTATGCTATTTTATTTTATTTCTGCCTGACTATTGTCACACTGTAACAGAACATGAAAAGGTTTGTGAGAGCCAGGCTGGGTGATGCCCGTGTCTTTTTTCCTCAGTAGTTACTGTTAATTTATAACCCAGTAATGTGCATGTCTCATTCAGATTATTCCTTCCAACGTGCATTACTCAAAAATTAATTTTATCTTCCAGCAAGCTGTCCATGGAGCCTACCGGGGCTGTATATCACATAAGAGAGGAAGGAAGACACTTATTTGGTCTCTGGGCTACAGCTTGTAACTGCATGTCCACAGAATCCAGCAACAGCACAGGGTGCCTGCAGATAAGGAGAGTGGGGCGCGCTCCAAAGCCGCTCTGGAACAAGCATGCTTTATGGCACACAGTCCCTCCATGCCTTTTTGGGGGAAGCAGGGATGCAGGAAGGCACACTGCGGAGATGGGGCTGCAGGCTGGCAGAAACCTCACAGATGAAGAGCCCCTGGCCAAAGGGGCCACAAGCTGTCAGGGGCTTGTTGATGTGATGGGATCTGAGACCTATTTATATAACCTTAATCCCACTCAACTTTAAAGAAGGTGTGAGCTTGGCGTGTTGGTTTTTTGGTTAATTTTTTTTAAAGTAAATCTGTGTATACACTTGCAGAGCTCTATAAATAAAAAACGTGTGCATTTATCTCCAATTAAACTCCTATGAAAATTTATATGCAAATTAAGTGCAACCCTCAGGCTACTGGCAAGGTGCCAGTTCAGCTCAGCCCCGGTACAGCAAATTCCGCATCACTGCTGGGATGTGACCTGCCACTTTTAAGTTTAGCCATGAGAAGGCAA
>VXBB01021741.1:580959-641420 GCA_013399915.1 Illadopsis cleaveri | reverse complement strand
GCCCTGCCACTTTTGAGTTTAGCCATGAGAAGGCAAGCTTGGATGGTCCCATCCAGGGGGGGACACAACCAGGAGGGACTGCAGGTTTCAAAACCTCGGAACACACTGGCGCCGTCGGAAAGAGCACACACGTCACTCAAATGCAAGGGAAAACGAGACTGAATGTGTCATTCTGTGACGAGCAGATTTCTCCCGAGCTCCTCGCCTCCCCACCCCCGCTCTTTGATGCTTCACCCAAGCCCACACAGTAAGAGCCAAAACCTTTTTGTAGGCTTTGTATACAGGTGCAGTAGCAACACCCCTCACAAAAACACCACCAGGAAGACAAGCAGTATAAGGGAAGGAGAAAAAAAGAAAAAAAACCAGATTTGAAAAGCACATTAATCTGCTTGACAAGCCACATTGCCACTTTAATTAGAAGCAGAATCTGTGGAAGCAGAGGGAACACAGAGGTGCAAGCATTTATAACAAAAAAGGGACTTGTGATTTAATGACCTCCTCTGCTAGTTTAAAAATTAATGGGGCCAAATCAGATTAAAGCATTTTTAATACAAACCAGTCCGACATTTATCACTGGTGTTAACTCTAAGGTGGTTCCCCCATCATTTCAGCAGAGAAAGAAATTCTGCTCCTTTTTCATCTAGGCTGGCTCCAAAATTAATTCTTAAAGCCACCTTGCATTTAAGATGTTTCTGCTGTGGTCCAACACATACTGCTGATTTTCAGTCTCAAATCCGTTTTTTAGGATGACTCTTCCCTGTCTCACTACTTTAGGTACAGCCTAGGAAGGGAGACTGGGAAACCCCAGCCCACCTTCAGACTGTAATGCCAGAGGAGGCAGCTCTCTGCACATCTGCAGGTCAGGGGTTATTTTCCCTCCTCCTCACCCCAACACTTCTTGCTCTGAGGGGCTTTTTTCTTTGCAATAATTCTTTTTAAGCCAGGCCAGTGCAATGCTCTGTACCACAGAGCAGCCAAAGAAGTAATTTGTGGGCACAAGTGGGAAGCAGCAGATGCGGGGCTGGATGGACACAGATGGACGGATGGTGCCCACCTAACCTCAGGGAGACATCAAAGCTCCTCACAAACACTTTGCATTTCTTTGCATCAAAACCTGACCTTGATTTAAAGTTTGTGATTTACCACCACAACCACAGAGAAAGGGAAGAGGCACAGCAAGTGATATCCTGATGGAGGGAAAAGAAAAATCTTTTTAAATGTGGCATTTAAAAAGTGCTTTGAAGGCAGAGTCAGCCTGGAGAGATGCATGTGCCAAGAGCGTGGCTTTCCACATTAAACCTTTCAGAAAAAAAAACCCAAAGCCATCTTGCAAGCACTGGTCAATGGCAAGGTGATGGAAGAGCTACAGCTGTAACATGTTGGTGCTCTTAGTCCTCTCCTCCTGCCTCATCACTTTGGTTCCAAAGAGAAAAAGGTATTAAAGTAATCATCTGAACATCACTCTTTCTCAGAGAAAAATTATACCTTATTCATTAGAAAAGTAATAGACTAAATTTGGCATACAAAATTTTGGAATAGCAGGTTAAAACACTGAAAAGGTCAGTCAACTGTGAACAAAAGTTAATTTCCTTTGGACAGGCATACAACAGCCTCTACAGTCTAAAGGCTAATGTTACAACTTTATATAACTCTTTCCAACCAAGTTACCAAGACTGTAGATATGAACCTCATTTATAAACTCAGGTGCTTTATTTCTCAAGCACGTAGAATTTACATTTGCTTCCTTAATGCTGAGGATCAAATTTTCCTGAGGCATATGAGCTGTTATAGAGAAATAGTCTTAATTCAAGGCGCAGAACAACTTGAGTTTTACTTCTTACAGATGTACAGTGCCTATCAAGAAATGAACAGCACAGAGGAGGCTTTGAGCTACTGAATGAAAACCAGATTAGATCAATCCAACACATTCCTGGGGTGTACAAAATCACTGATGAGAAACATAAATGAACTCAACCCCAAACCTTATATTTTGCTCTCTCCTGCAGCCAGGTATTGTTATGTCTCAAGCCAGGAAAGAAACCCCTCTGCCTGTCCCAGCTGTGGCATGGGATGGACTCTGCTTCCCAAAGAGCAACTGATCTAAATGCACTCACCCCCAGCACACCTGGACACCTCTGTGCAGCTGCTTGTGCTGCATCTGTAAGGCAGCAAAATTAAACCTACACAAGTCTATTAAACAGCAGCAAGTAGTTAAACTGCAGAGAAACAGCCCATTACACCACTCTACCTAGCAGGTAAATGATCTTATCTCCTCCACTTGCTTCCTTGGAAAAACATGCAAAGCTGGGAGAGGAGGAAGAAGCACAGGGAGAGCAATTTTTGCCAGTGACAACTGTCAAAGGGAGTTTGGTTTGAAAAGAAATATTAAAGGCTTTTCCCCACTTGGACCTTAACGGCGCGGAGAGTGTTTCATGTTATGTATTAAAGCAACATCTATTTTTCAAAACCTAAGAATATAGTATCAGTACATACTGCCTCGGGGTTTACATCAATTTCCTGCTTATTAATTAATTGGCTTGTTAATACAACAATTTGCAGGCCTGTACTGCCTAGTGAGCTCAAGGAGCCTGTGTTCTCCCTGCCAAGATCAATGTGCATTAGTCTTAACTCTCTGATGCAGAGCAGACTCTGCTTCTGTCAGAGATAACTGAGAAGCGACATTAACTCTTAGAAACATCTGCTCAATATTGGAAGGACGAACGAAAAACAAGGCTTCAAGTTTAACTCCCAAATGCCACCATTTAAAGGGTCAGATGAAATACCACTTGCAAGATCAGTACAAAAAACAGGGGCCATGGGAACCCCAGAAACATAACACACACAAAAAAGCCCTTCCTTTGCCAGCAATTCTATCAGTGAAATGCAAAAACCAGAGATCTACAATGTCCTGCAGATCAGACATAAAACCCCCAATAACTCCTACATTCTTTACAATCTGGACTTCTAGATAACACAAACCTCACATTACTGAAGTGTATCAGTAGAAAACACTCACCTGGCTGAAATGTGAATACAAATAATCCATCTTTAAAGAACTTTCCCAACACACAAGCTTTGTTCTTCAGGTCACATTAACATTAGCCCAATTAGGTCCTGTCACTGAGCACATAGCAATGCCCAAATATTCATGGATAAATTTAAGAGGGATCAGGATGCAGCATATTTATGTATTGTTTGCTCCTCTCTTTATGAGTGTCCTTAGCTCTTCTCAAGTCCTCTCTATCAGTTCAAACTAGCCACCCCCACTGACAAATAGAACAAAATACCAAACAGCCTTCCAGAAAACAACAAGCTTAAACTCCACTTGTTTACAATTGTTGCTTGCAGCTGGGGCTTTTTTCCCCCATTAATTCATTCATTTACATAAATACCTTTGCAAGAAAAGCTTCCAGGGATGCTAAAACTTATGGTTATGGTTTCATGCTTCACTTAAGCTGATCTAAAAGCAGGCTGTTGGTGACAGGGGCACTCCTGCTCTGCACTGAAATATTCCTACATTTATCTGTAGCCAAATGCTGACTAGAACACAGGAAGTAGGACAAACTGCCAGTGAGGAGGAGAGAAGCAGATCTCAAACTCGCATATATCAGTCAGGATATCCCATCCCAAATCCTACACCACAATCCTTGCACCTCTTCCCTCTGGCCCCCCCATTCATGCACCAACCAAAATGAAATTCTGAACAACTTGTACTCCATGCTGCCTCTGCTTGTATCTCCAGCAGCAGGCAGATGTTTTCTAGGTCAATTCCCCAGTACCAAACTGCCAAAGAGGCAACTGTTTTTTTCAAGGCCTTGGCTTTCATAACCTGCAATCGTGCAGGGAAAGCAACACACGAGAAAATCCAGAGACAGAGTACATGGGGCAGCCAGCGTTCCTCCAGCTGACCCATACTGCAGGGACATCCTGTTGAAAGGAAGAAATTTGGGAGGCTGGATTTGGGTTGCAGAGCCACATAACTGTTGAGAAAAAGATGGCAAAGAAAAAGCATGTGCACATATATCCGAAACCATCTCTACGAATACCTATATATACATACACTCATCTGCTCAACGGGCTCTCTTTCAGATTATGGGGGGAAATAACAACTATAGCTTGTTACCAACATTTTCATCAACAGCAGAGCAAGAATTAAAATATCTCATCTATTCAGATTTTAAACTTGAACTTCTCCAACTCTGGACACACAAAACTAGCAGAGTTCTTTGCCATGAGAATCAAAAATGTAACTCACAATCTTAAAATTACTCAGTGGTGAATAAATTGCTCCTAACTGCATGTCAAACTTTAGTTTCCAAAAAGTAATTTTATGGATAAGACCAAAAATCATTTCTAATAAGAATTTCAAAGGATAGCACTGCAAAAATCAATTATGAAGTCATCGCACAGAAGCAGACACGTTGGTTTTACAGTATTTCCATTACCGTCCTCTACATGAAAACACAGAACATAAAAAAAACCTGCAGATTGTCCTGGATTTCAGTTCCTCTAGGCCAGTGCTTCACCAGACAGTGCAGGGACCAAACACAGTTGTTCTACTTTTGCAATACCATCAGACAAGATACAGGAGCTCTTTCACTGCCTAAATGGACGAAGGGGTGGGCCAAACCACCGGCCCTGCAACACAAACTTCATGCAATGGTTCCTTGGAAAAGAACAACAAAATGGACTGGCATCGCAGTCCATATAAAACAAAACACATTTAAGTGAGATTGAGCTGTATTAATTGGGTATTGACCCCAAAGCCTTTACTCTTCAGCATGGACTTCCTGCACTCCAAGGAATGAAGCCCCAGTTTCCACCCTGGGTTTCAGCCAGTCAGCGAGGGAAGCACCATCCCCTGGCCACCTCCTGGTCAGAGCAGTTAACACCACCACTTATTAGCCCATTAAGGCCCAGACCCCTAACATAAAAACTGTACCCTGAATAAGACTTGGTAATGCAACTAGAGACAAAAGACAGATCTTCAAGTCACAAGAAAGGTGGGGTGAAAAAACCATGCTGGGGAGATGCAGCCCCCTAGAGAGTCCACGAGAGAGGGACAGAAGAAAGATGCCAAATCACTTTGCAGTCAGAAGGAATATGCCTACAGGTAAATACTGAGAGATGAACTGATGCAGGGATTGCTTCAAGGATGCAAAAGCATACCAAAAGTGACCTGGGTTTCTAAAGTAGGGATTACTAGGTATAAACTGCTTGGCTAGAGTAAGAAGGCAAAATAAAGAAAAGTGAAAAATAAGAAACACTGACGACAAGTCAAATGGCAGACATTACCAAATGTTCTGCCAAAATTACTTTTTGCCACCAGCTGGAAACAGAGGGCATGACCTGCCCTCTCCAGCATATACATTGCAATTCCTTTTTTTCCCTACACCATAAATCAGAATGAGGGGGGGAAAAAAACCCCACTCTAGTTGACTGTTCTGTCTCCAAGACGGAAACTCAGTGGATTTGTGAAGCGAGCCAAGCTGTCCTTCAAGCATGAAGCAAAGGTTTAATCAAATACAAGGTGTGCCAGCTTAGTGGAAGCTGCTCTTTTACTGAGATTATGTAAAAACACACATAGGAAAACACCTCGGAAGATTTAGAGGATTTGTAAATTGAATGCCTGATGACACCCTGAAGGGAAGGAAGACTTATAGATGTGAGCTTGACCTTACACCAAAGGCATCCTCCAGCAGAACAGAAAGCACCATATTTGAGGGAGAGCAAAGACAACAGTATCCCCAGCATTCTGCCATCACCTGGGATTAGTATCACCAAGAGTTCATTTCATTTGTGCACTTACAGCACAGAGAAATACAGGCATGTTAATTCACTGATATCCAAAAGAGTGGAAGACGTCACCTTAGCCGCCCTGGGCGTGAGCCCTTACCAGCTTCTTGCTCTAGAGTGTGTTGGCCTACCCACGCCTCTGCACCTTGCGATGCAGGAGCTGCCAGGAGCAGTGCAGGAGTCTTCCAGCAGAGACCAGCACAGCCAAACCATCTCCCTGCCTGTGCCCTAGACAATCTTTATAACCAGAACACAGCACCCTAATGGCAGGCTTTACCTTTCAAAACATGTAATATTTTCCCAACAGAGATGAATTCAAGCGTCAGATGTTTCAGTGTCTAGTCTCCTGCCAAGACTGAGAGCAAGTGCTCTCTCTACTTATTGAAGAGGTTCAGAAAAAAAGCTCTTTTAGGGCTGTCTTACTATACATCCACAATCTCCTTGGACAAGGCAAAACCAGCACTTCTCATCTCAAATCTTAGACAATGTCCCCAAGTTTTTCTTAGGAGAAAAACGCCTGACTGAAAGTAGAAGTTTGCATAAATCCAAAAGTCACAAAGGGTCACTCTTCAAGCAAATTAAGCAAACTGTATTTACAAAGTAACATGGAAACCAGGGATTTTAAACACTACAGCAGACTGACCACAAGTATTAATAAAGTTTGTGTCGTGCCAATATTCCCCTTATAAAACTTGTATTTTCAGGGCTATGTTCCATGTCAAGCACATAATTCACAATTTCAGACTGCAGTGCATCTAGCAAGGATGCTTCAGGATAGCAAGGAACAAGTATTTCCCAATTTAAAAAAAAAACAAACTAGTAATCCTTACTATCTTTTCTGAATGCCCAAATCTTCATTATTTAACTTTAACTACAGTTGCTACAATCTTCTCAGAGCTGAAATCTGACCTCAAAAGTAAGGTTTAAGGATAGCAAAATGTTTACTTTTGAAATGTAATGATTTTCATCCGAGGCTAAACCTGCAGATCAGCCAGTAGCAAACTGTTGAAAAGGCCAAACAGTATTTTTAGTCCATCTGGAAAGATACAAGAGAACAAACAAGCAATATTCCAAGAAATACTAAATATCTTCTGGTATAATAAGATGAGATAATCCTTGCTGTTTTCATAGGTTTCTTTTAAAATACCTGAAAAGTGAAAACATTTGCCTTGTTCAGACAAAACAACATGCAGGATTTATATTGTCAGATGTATCAAGTATTTTTATTTTAAAAGAGGAACTTATTGAGAACACAGAATTTTTCCATTTAAGATTTATCTAGCACCATACATAAGGACATGTCTGAAATACTCAAAATACTTCTTTCCAAGTACTTCTCCTTTCAGTCAGTATACCCCCGCACCAGCTATTGAAGTCAGAGATCTGGAGCCTATCTATACACAGGGTCATGAAAAAGTTGTAATAGCTCTCTCAAAACGAAAGTCCATTCAAGGCCTTTAAAAATTCACCTATGCTTTTTAAAATAATTTATGTACCTTGCAGCCTCTTGCAAAATAAAAAGTTAAAAATTAAGCTGGTGGGAGAAAATTGGAGAAAGATTTGTCAATTATATCGGTTTCAAAGGGAAATGGCAGGAGGTAGCTTCTGCTGAATTCAGTGAAAAATTGCACAACAGGAAGCATGCATTCAAATTGCAGTATTTAAAACAAACAAACAAAAAACCCACCTAAAAATGCCCTAAAATAAACCCCAAACAAAAAGACCGAACCAACCAACAAACAAAAGCACAAATGAGGACCCTTAACATAACAATATATACATGGCTTATACCAACTCAAGAAATGCCATGAAATACCCTTTTCATCCAAAACCACACCAGAATCATTCTGTGAGAAATAACGATTATTCATGACCCCAAACTCTTTACTCATCATTCCCCTCAGGCACAGCCCCTTTCCCCCAGCTGTGCCCAGTTTCTGAGCGAAGTGGTGAACACATGGACAGAAGGAAGATTAATTCACCAAAACCTGGTTTGCATCACAGGGATCTGCAGAGGCGGTGTGAGAGAACTCAGAAACCACAAACACTTTTGGATGGGTGGGGTTTTTTTTCTGAAATGCATGCTGAAGCCTACACTAAACCTCCTCGTTAACTTACTGAGAACATGTTTTGGAGTTTCCTTGTAACACAGATTTGTGCATTACACCATTCACACAGTTCTCACAGGAATAGCTGTGTATTAGCTCACTGCGAAACCCGGGCTGCCTAACTCAGACACAGAAGTCTGAATTTCCTTCGTGTCTTATCATCAACCACAAAATGTCTAAGGGCTCTGCAACATGCTGAAGACGTTGAGAACATTCTTTTTTACACGTAAAGATGCTGCATTCTTTTCACTTCCCCCCCATCCCCTTCCACATTTCTGAATATGGGGCATATAAACAGCATACATGAGAAGAACTCTTGCTATTAAATAAAAAAAAAGTAAATATAAAAACTTAAGGTATCTTCATTAAAGAAGTCCCAGGAATTTGAGCTATTTAGAGTCCCAAGAGATAAAAGACCATTTCAAATCATAATTTGACAATACTGAACTCTCAAAGACACATCCAGAGGATTTATTCCCTTTGAAAGGGCCTTCGCTAAACATGCCATCTGAACAGTGACTCAGAAGCCCTGCAGTGACTTGGAGGCACGGCAGCTTAATCTTGCGAAAACCTGAGCAGCTATTCTTGCTCTCAAGGTGCAACAAGTCCTTTCATGATCCCCAGCATGAACGAAAGGAGCTGTCTCTGGTGCAGCAGCAGCTGGAAGTAGAGCCAGCTTCAACAGTCCCAGCCAAATTCAGCGCACAGTGCCCCTAATTACCACTGCTCTCCTCCAGCTATAGGCCCCTTAGGGTTTGTTTTTCTGAAATCAAGAAACACAATGGGAACCAGACTGAAACAAAACCCTGTCCAGCCCTTTTTCTGCACCACACCAAGCTGCTGCAGTGAAATATGTATCAATAATTAGACAGACATAGTATTTTTGAATCTATCTGTCACTTCTCTTTTTTGATTTGGAGGCAGGAGTTTGCCTGCTTGTGACCATCTGATGGGTTGCTTTTACCACAGGACTCCATCAAGAATGCATAAAAACTTGCGTCATGCCAAACATCTTGTAGAGGCATTTCCAGCTTCAGTGTCCAGCTGCAAGTGTTTGCTTTGTCTGTTCAAGTAAAAAATGATCCCTTGTCCAAGAAGCTGACAAAACTATTTTTCTTATTTTTAGCTTCTGCTCTTCCATCAAGTTTTACACCTTTTCATAAGCCTGCTGGGTTTTACAAAGACTTGAGCAGGATTCCTTCAAATCAGAAAAGAGGCTCTTTAATAAATACAATTTCAACATCTAAATGAGCCAAATATACTTCTGGATAATGGAATTTTTATGTGTAAAATTTTAGCAAGACTTCAGTCCAGGGATTAAATTGAAATGTATGTAGATAATCACCATCACTGGAGAAAAATACAGGATAACCCACATCTTACAGCTTCCTCTTATAATTGTAAATACTGGCCACTGTGTTGTATCAAGAGCTGGCCACACATGTGGATAACTCAACCATTCCTGTACTCATGCAGGCAGGATGTATGCAAGGTGGTATTAATGAGAGCAAGAGCCTGAAGTATAGCTCACCAGACCAAATAACCTCCTGACCACACAAGTAGAAAATAATTAAAACAACACACCGCTCTCATTTGGTTTTTAGGACCAGATGGTGGATGCTCAGGCAGCCAGTGGGTGAGACAACAGTGATGCTATGACAGAGGATGGAAGAGGAAAAGTAGCCTAGTCCAGGCTGGGCATATGTAAATACAGATAGCCTGAAGGAAGCAGTGTCCTCCTGAGCACAACACCTTGGAGCAGAAGCCTATTTCAGGGCAATCGATTTCACTCAGACACGGCAGGTGGGAGTTGGCTGCCTGTTAAAGCCAAGCCATAAGATCTTAAAGTGAGGAGAGAAATGCATGTCCTACTTCTGAGTTGGTGCCTTTAGAGCTGAGTATTTAACGTACAGGTAAGTACAACAAAGCAGATGAGGGTGGTTTTGAGAAAAAAATATCCTGCTCATTCTGAAAAACCACTTAGAGTAGAAGAGCAGCCCTCGAGCAGAGCAGGAGGAGTGGAGTCAGGCTCAGCCTTTGCATTGGGGCTACGTGACCCTTCCGCACCAGCTCCTGCAGGAGGCTCATAACATGGGGAGAGGAAATCAAAATGGTAGTGTGATCTTCACAGGCTATAGACAGCTTGAATGCAGTTTAACCCCAGCATTAAGGATGAAAGCCTAGGCTCATGAAAGGCGGGCATTAACTAATCTGCTTACCCATACGAAAGGGGAAGAAAAAAAAAAAGCCACATACACACCAAAAAGCACGCTATGGTTTACGGTAAGCCTGCCAAGAATGTAGCAGCATAATCATAACAGAGTTTACTTCAACACATCACCACAACCATTCCTAAACGCTGTTCTTTGTACTGGAGCAGGCATGGTGTCAGTTATCCCTGTAATGCCTATCTGGGAGGCGCTGCTCCCGCAGCCACCACGCTCCATCCTGCGCTCCACTGAGCCTGGCCAGTGCCAGCCGCTGCACTCCCCTCCCAGAGCCTGCCCTGCAGTATCAGTCAGAGCCATCTATGACAGAAAGCTGTGGGTGGGGAGAAGGGATTACCAAAACAAAAATTAAAGAGCATTTGCTTGTACCCCTCTGCCAACTCAATCAGCTGAAGGAGCAGGAGGAAAACAAGGCATGACAGGAGGAGAGACGATTATTCTCCCCTTCATGAGTATTTTCCTTCCCTTAGTGACCGTGTTCCTTTCCTGCCTTCCAACTCTTTTGCATCTTACATTCCCCTGACAAGGATATCCCAACTAAAACCCAGTTTTTACTGAAAGATTTTGGCATAGAAATATGTCAACTATGGACATGGCATAAACACATTAAATAATGTCTCCTTATCTTTCTTACATAGAAATCCCTCACCCTCAGTCTCTTCAGTCTCTAAATGAATTTGCTTTCGTCTATTCAGCAATGCTTTTCGGCTCGAGTTTAATTAAAATTTCAACCAGCCTATATGAGTGAGATGGTATCTTTCCTTTCAGAGACAGAAGACAATATCCTCTAAGTATTTCATATCCTCATTTCTTAAAATCAGCTCATCAGAAAACCACACTCCTCAGCAACAAGTGTTAGATTATCTTTAGCCACCAGCATCAGCTGAAAGACTGAAGTCAATTTATTGCCTGAGATATTATTGTACATTTCTCTTCTCTGGTGGATTTCTCTGCCTTTCTTTATTCAGTGTTATTTTATTACACCAGTTCACCTATTCAAAGGATTCCTTAACTATGTACAAGGTTCACACACTAATACTGCATCTCCAGATTTCACATAGACCGAAAAACTGAAAATATTCTGGGCTCTGCTCTGTGTGTGTGTGTTGTTTTATCTGCCTTTTAGTTCAGCCACAGAGTTGACATTTTCCAAACTTCCCTCTACAACCACAAGATCAGGTAATGCTGAAAATGAAATCTGATTTCCCCACACAAGTGACTACTTCTGGGATCCAGAAGATTCTAAAAACATCCACACAAATACTATGCAAATAGTTGAAACTGTATTCCCACTAAGGGATTTTGCCTCTGCCCAGAAAAACCCAGTTAGGGTGTACTAAGGTGCAAGGATGGGTGCCAGGTATGAGGAATTCTCTCAGTTAAACCCCAGCTTCTTCTTTGCTATCTTTTCCTGCATCCCAGGGCACATCTGTTGAACTTAAGAAAAACTCCAGGATCCTCTCCCAAGCCACTGCAGCAGGGCACATCTCTCTTTGGAAAGAGAAGGAAAAAATGCCAATAAAGCCATTTGCACAATCTAACTGAACAGGAATGTGCAGGATATGCTGGAGTCCAAATTCAAATGCCTGTCTCCAACTGCATTTAGAGAGGATAGTGACAGGGGTGAAGAGAGAACTCTGATTATCATTGCTATCATTAAGAGCACTTAAATTTGGGAGGGAAGGACTCAACAATGGACTCATTTAAGTTCAATCAGGATCTTCTACAAAAATACCCAAAAAAACCCCCCCAAAAACCTCAACAAATCAAATTATTTGTAGACATATTCATGAAGTTCCCTGTTTACTATCACAAAAAGTATTTGCATATTTGAGTATTATTTTTAAATAAGACTATTTCCTCACTTGACAAGGCAGCTTAATTATACTGCACAGCAGAAACTGCATGATAGGTCGCAGGGTTAAAGCTGCTCCATCAATAGTTCATTTTCAAATATACAGTTTTCTCATTTCTACTGTTTATTCTAGAGAGACGGAAGTCAATGGATTAGGGTTAGTTTGTTATGTTAGTTTTTGAACAAATACATTTGCTGAAGATGAGAGTGGCTCATTCATCTGACCAGGATCCCTCATCAGGACATTGTCTGGTGCTATGGGAACTCCTAGAGACACTTCAAGAGAATATTCTACACACAAATTTGTCATTAAGATTACAGACGTAAATAATTTTTTTATTATTCATAAACATAGTGAAAATTCATCATGAGGTAGAACAAAAATGCCTTATATTTGTTATTTGCATACAGGCATGGAGGCAGTGCTTTTAATGCATTCATTTTTTAAGCAACTTTCCTTAAAATGGCGCAGCAAAAATTAAGCTGAATTTCAGGTGGTTGCTACTGTGATCTTAATCCTAAAGTGGGTAGGCCTCCCACTCATGCAAGTCTTGTTCTTTTACCTCCATCATCACAACTTTCTGAAAGGTATTAATATTTATCTTAAGGCAGAGCAATACGGTCAAACTGCTGCTTTCCCCAGAGGCCCCAGAGTCATTTGTCTACTTTTCCTACCCCTCCCTCCGAGGTTCTAGACTGCATCCTTTGGCTGCCGTCGGGACACAGACCTGCAGGATGGAGATGTTCAGTTACCATCTGCTGCTGCTTCTAAGAAAGAGTTCATGCAGGAAGCTCATGCCATTGACCTCATTTGATCCAGACAAAAAGTAATAATGGAGCTCCTGTGGCTAATTGCCAAGAGAGAAACACTCCAAAGGACTTATTTCCGACATCCTCCTCTCCCCTGATGAAGATCTAAACCACCAGCTCCAGACAGGCGTCTGATTAGATCAAAGCAAGAAACATTTCATGTTATTAGCCACATAGTTTCATCTTGTTTATGAACCGCACCATAATGGACCCCAGACAAGTTAAAATACAGTAGCTTGCAACACCCATGATTATTATTAGAATGTAATTATTCACATGCAATGTGTATCCTTCTAATAAATGCTTGAAAATATTTTCTGTCCCCAACTTCATTGGAATTTAGGGCAGGTTAGCATCAGGTCTTCTAGTTTATGATCTCCCCGATACTTGGAAAGACTGCTTCTCTAAATAACCAGGAATGTTTAAGAAACCAGTTTACTATATTTGCTGTAAAGACATGATATGATCTCTACAGGAAGAGACGTTTTTTCATAAACTAATTACCCCACATCTAGTTGTCTAAATAATGCAGGAAATGTCTAGTATATAAAAAACATCCCAACAACTAATTGTCCATCTACCAGCACTGACATCGTGCTGTACAAGGCAAGAGACAGCAATTCTAATTAATGAGAATTAAAAGCATCTTAGAACAATTGCAGCACCACATTTTGAGACGCCACTTGTCTCCAGCTGAAGCTGGTTCAAACAAAATTGGCTGCCTTTGCTCCTCAGAGGAGGCACAGGCTGTGGTTTCAAACTGCTGTGACACAAGGCAAGGCAACCATCCAGCAGCAAAGGTCCTTATGCCTATTGATGGTGCTCTCCTCCAGTGGGACAGGAGGCTGAAGATGCAAGGACTAGCCCAGGAGAGTGGGGAAGCCAAAGTTTCTACACAGGGCGCGGCTGTATGTATGGGTGACAAAGGCATTAGAAAGCCACTTCTGCTTCCCCAGTGCACGGCAGGCAGCAATATGCTGAGACAGGGTGCTCTTTGTTCGCCACTAAATTTCTTCACCAAAAGCCAGAGATGCCTCTGTCTGTCACGCTTCCGCCAATTTACATCCGTGAAACATTGCCTCCACCTAAATCCTTATTTAAAAAAAAAGGAAAATTGAAAGTATTGATTAAAGAAATAATTCTGTGCATGTATTATATTTTGTTTATATATATATATGTATATGTAAATATATATAAACATAAGAGTTCTCTGCTTCAGCTATGCAAGGTCTTTACACGCAAGTTACTTTCTTCTTTGCACAACATATGGGCAATCTCCCAATACTAACTTTTCATTCAGGCTCTTCAGTAATGCAGGAGCTTTCATCTCTTTTTTCCTTCCTAAGCAGCAGCCTGATGTTACACCTAATGAGAGCCAGTAGCCAGCCTGAGCAGGCAGCGAGCAACAACGGGCTGCCATAAAACATCTGAACAGACCAGAAACAAACACGCCGTCTAATTCTCCAGCGGCAACAAGACCCTAAAGGGAAGCCTTGTCTGAGCTGCTTCCTTACACCTCCTTAATAACACCAGCCCTAAGCCAAGTAACAGCCATGGAAAACAGGATGGAAGGTGGGTGATTTCTTGCCACTTGCTTCCAACATCCTTTGGTCAAAGCAAAGGCATCTCTGTGGTCCTTCACAAGATCAAAAGGCAGCAGCTCTATTTACAACATCCTGAGCAATTTAGGCATCCCACTCGACATTGTTTCCTACCTCCCGCCCAGTTCCCTTTTAAATTGGATGGTTTCTAAATGAAACCTCTACCCTTTATGAGTTTATAGCCATGGTGAGCCAAGGAGTCCCATGCAGACAATTTTAAAAGAAATTAAGAAAAATTTCTCCATCTTGAACCTTGCTGCGCGTGAAATGGTAGTGCGTGAAAAGGTAAAAACAAATTGCCTGGCATTTTTTAATTACTAACTTGAAGGATTTATGCTGGTATGCATTTTATGGTCTATCTTCATTTCCCAGTGACGTGTCCAGTACCCATGAGTGTGCAGCTTCTAAAGTAGCTCTCTTTTAAGGGAAGAAGCATTTATGGGTAAGGAAAAAAACCCTTTAAAAATTAAGTGTTGGGTAAATGCACAGGATGTTGCAAGCACCGGCTTTCTTTGCACCTTCTTTCCCCCTCCCCTCTTTTGTGGTTCTTTTTCGTTTTCTTTTTTTCACAACCTGTATTTAAAAATTTAGGGCCACTATTATGCCTGTCACTGTTAAGTGATACAACCCATAAGGGAAGGAAGGAAGGAAGGAAGGAGGATACGCACATGCTAAGTAGTCCCCTGGAAGAAACAGCGAAACAAATTTCCCAAAATACAGCATGCAGGTGTTAACAAGCCATGTGGACACCACACTCCTCTCCCAGCAAAGCAGGGAATCCCAAGACCAATGGCAAAAACCTGTGCCCAAAGGCACGCCCAGCCCAACACAGGCTTCTGGCCAAAGGCTGGGACATGGCATCAAAGCCCAAAGCCACCAACCCTCTCCCAGCCCATGATCCCTGCATGGCACCTACTGAACATAGGTAAGAGCTAGATGCTCATCTGTCCCCTTTTAACCAGAATACATTAGGCAGAGGGACTAAGCAGCACCCCTATGGTCCTCCAGAAATACATTTTCTTCATCCTAAGTCATATCTGCTTATAAGCATTGGACGCTTTTCAAAAGACAGTCTTACTTTTCAAATATGTTATTTGTTTTTCTCATTCCCTTTTCTACCTTAACTAGTAGTTTAATATGCTTCATATATGGTCAAGTAAGATATGCCTGCCTGTACAAAAGCAAACAGAATTAAAAGTCACAAATTATTTCACTTTACATAAGAAAAAGTTATGATTACAGTGTCTTATAAAACTTTAATTTCATCAGCTCATTATATGTCATTCTTCAATGCAGAGAGCACTCACAGTATGAAGAGTTCTTAAATCAAAAACAACTGTTGGGGAACAATCTTCATTTTAATGATGCTCAATAAAAGGGATTAAAATATTTTATGAGTCACAGTTTCCACTAAAAAAAAGCCAAAACTAAAAAAGGACAATGGTGATGAATTTGTTGAAAGTGTGGGACTTGTTCATTAAACACACGAGGAAAAAAAGGGTTGGGAAGACGGAAGCAGGCATCTGAAAACTTATACACTGCATTGTACTTAAAAGGACCAACTACTTTTCCCTTAATTGGCTTCTGCAGATCCCAAGGAATCTGAAAACCCACCAGCTCCACAGCACAAGCAGCCGCTGTCCTGGCTGCTCCAGACAGGGGATGAAAGAGCCCTTCAATCTACAGATCTATTTATATTCCTTCACATGGCAACTATAAAAAGGTTTCCTTTCAGGCTGAGGTTTCTCAGCATTAAAGTTGGTAACTTTGAATGTGAAAAACCCTATGTACACAGATTTTTAAAACAGGGGTGACGCCTTTGTGTTCGGGTAAATTTGGTTTGAAGCAGCAACGATGCAATCTCACACACCTACAGACTTCCTCTGTAGTGCCTCTGCAAAAAGAAAATGGGACCCGGATTGAACTGAAATAATGCATTAAATAAATGATGGCACTGATTCTGAACAACAGTAATTTCTGACCAAATGTGCTCTGTCCCAGTCACCTTTGTATTTCCCCCGCCTCCATCTCCCCACCAAGGCAGCCAGCCCAGCGAGACACACCAAGCCATTCCAAAGAGCCTGAGAGGGGCACTGGGTGCTGGTGTTTTTCATCCGAGCCTGCCCTGGCTCTTCTGGCTGGCCTCACACAGAACAGCTCTGTGCTTCCACTTCCTCCTGTGTAAACACCAATAATTATATTTCCATACCTCACAGCATGTAGAAAGGAATGACAGCTCATACCTTTCCATAAAAAAAAAGTCTCCCATTCTGCCATGCAAGCTGCTCCAGAAACAGACTTGTGGTGAAAACAAATTGCTTAAAAATTAAAAGGCATACAATAGAAACTTGGAGCCAATTACTACAAACCCAGCTCTAACATGGGAAATGAAAGCACTGCTTTTAAAGTCAGCAGAGAAAGAAGCACTGTATCTGGCTAATGTGCATGGTCCTGGTCTTCTTTTAAATTGGCTATAACAATTTATTCTTTCCATTAGCTCAAGAAAACAAGCCTAAAAGGCTGATTATTGAGGGTCTGTATTTTAAATTTAAAATAGAAAGTTTTAAGATTGAGACTAGGCCAAATGCAGCTCTCAAACCCACAAACTTCTTCCTCAAATTCACCTGCACCAGCAAGGGCCTAGCAAGGCTTCCTAAAAGCAAATGAAAGCACAGCTCTGCCTTGGGATGATCGTGACACCATCTTAGTGTGAGAATTGCTACCTTTTTTTTTCTTCTTTTCTCTTAATTTATAATGCAGTGAAAAGAAACCAGGGTGAAAAGGTCCACACAGCTCCCTACAATACACACTCCTGCTCTACCCATCACCACCTCCACGGCCACTGTACACCAAGCCCTGCATCCACCCTGTGTTACTTACACCTCTAATTGACACCAGAACTGCAGAGCAGCCTTGCCCAGGGCAGTTACTGCCACCCCGGGCACCAGACCTGCACAGGGAGCAAATGTCGGAGACAGAGGTGTAAGCTGCTATTATGGCCAGAGATGTAGTTTTCCCAAAAGATAATTATTTTCCAGCTTGAGTTATAGAATTAAGAGTGGGCTGGCTGGGCAGCCCAACAGCCAAGCAATGGCCAATGCACCTGCTCCAAAGCTCTGGGTTTCTGTACCAAGCTTAGCCATACCAATGCTGCCCCCAGCTACAGCAGTGGAAAGGCCATGTTCTGATCCCTAAGAATTACTGCCAAGACACAAAGTGCAAGAGGCAGGGGAATTTGTTTCTGAATTGTTTCAAAACCTGGATGGTTCCAGTGCAAAGGGATTTTAGAAGGAATATGTATCCAGTTGGCACAACTAGAAATCGAGAGGAAAAAAGGGGGAAAAGTCTGTCCTATTTCTGTTATTCATACCGGAAGAAAAAAAGGCAATGTCCATACAGTTTCTCCTAATGGCAAAAGATGGTTTCCCCATTAGTAGCACGTTAGTTAACAGAAATTCAAAATCATACAGAAACTCAAATCCACTGCAATCACATGGCAGCCTCCCTTTGCAACAAGCATTAGCGAAAGAAATCAGGACTCATGAATTTCAAACTTTTTCCACTCCTCCCATAGTTGCTTCCTGGTCTTGCACACCCTACCCACTGCTGGGGGAATGTCTTTAACAGGAGCAGCCAGTAATGGGTCATAATAAACAAGCCAGGTGCTTTCATTCCAAGCAGAAACATAAATTATTACAGAGTTTTAAATACATACCCTGTTCCAAGAGCTCTTTTATTAGTTATGCATATTTTAAATCAAATACTGTGGAAAGTAACTTAAAGGACATTGCAATCATGAGCTGTGCTGGCCCAATAAAGCATATCAATCTCCTGTATTCAGTGAATAAATGGCAAGTAACAGCTGTTATGCTGCACAAAACTCTTTTCTGACCCAGACTGAACATGCATTTGATCAAATTGTCTCCAATAATGCCAGGAGTGCTGCCAACCAAAAGATTAAATATTCTGATTTCATTTAAAAAAAAGAATCCCCAAGATGCGATAAATATTTTTAGCTCTGAAATAGAGGAAAGAACATTCTGTTATTCCCATTCTTTAAAGTCACATTCAAAAAAAAATTGACATCTGTCCTAATATCCAGATTATGTAAATCCTGCTCTGCAAAGACACAATGCTCACCCAGAACCGAAAAAATAAAAATGGAAGAAGTGTTCTGGGTCAGTTTGAACTTCCACGTTATCTACAGAGACAAATTAAAGAAGCCAGTGTTGCATTTTGTCCTGAAGCAACAGAAAAACCTCTTTCTCCCAACAGGTTCTTCTAATGACAGAGATGTCCAGACAGAAAGAAATCCACTTTACCAGAGTCCTGGCATGCATCAAAAACAGCGTCTGAAAAGCAGGTTTTGTCAGAACTTGTAAATCAATGGAAAGGTTCGCTGATTCACACTGCCTGATGCCAAAGTGCCTTTCCTCTAAAACTGCCTTTAAGGTAGCACGTATAGAAGAAGAAAATTGGCAGTATCTACAGAAAAATTAAATTATGCCCTTTGTTTCTCTGCAATACACAAAGAAACCTTGTCAAGAAAACTTGGAGGGTGGATTTTTGTTTAAATACACACAGAATGTGAGGTCTTGTTCTCCCCTAAAAGGCTCCTGGCGATTACAGAGTGCAGAACAGCAGCCTATCCTGTGGGACTAAAGCTGCAGGAACGAGGAGAGAGGAGTTTAATCTACAGCTGCATGCTTCTTTTTCCCCCTCCACTGGTGACTGATGAAGGCGTAGGAGTATGAATGCCTTCACTGAAGGCTCCATATCCCTCCCAGTATTGTAAAATGTTTGAGAGGTTTCAATACACATTTAGGTTCTTACCACAATTTTCTGAAGCAAAACTAATGAAAAATCTGCTTGACTTGATGCTTTGGGGACTGTTTTTTTTGCTGTTGTTCATAGTTTTTTTTCCCCTAGGAATAACTAAAGGAAAAAGCCAAATACGACTCCCTTCTCATGAGATACAACGGAGAATGGTGTGCACAAGATCAAAATAAAATCTTCCTACATAAAGTATAAGGGACAAGTTTTAATAGCCTATGAATGTGGACCATAAGGTTCAGCCTTTCTGAGGTCTTCAGAGCATTTTTAAAATAAAAGCTTTCCTGGACTTCAAAAATATCTTTGAAAATTCACAAGCAACAGGGGATAACCACAGAAGAGAACTATGAATACAGAGAGAACTGGTGTTACAGATAAATTCCCTTATCAGACAATGGGACAGGTATCTTAAAAGCAAGAAATAAAAAAAGAATGGCAAGTTACTAATTTGCTCAGTACACTCTGAATCTCCCTGCTAATTCTGATAGTAACATGGGGAAGAATCATATAAATGCCTCCAGCCATTCTGCAGGACAGATGACTCAATCAACCATGCTGATGGATGCTTGAAAATTGGCAGCAGAAAATTTCAGCTTTAAGGTATTAAGAAATGATGTGATTCACCACCTGCTTAAACCTCCATCAAGAGGAATTGTAATGCCTCCTGGATGGAAGCCTGGGAAAGGTAGGATGGTGCATGTGCTCCCTTCTCAACCTGTGCTCCCAAGCTCCAACCTGAGGTGCTCTACAGAGAGAATGAGGCACACAGTCTTTCCAGGAACAGCACCTCCAACACTGCACTTGCCCAATATTCAATGAAAAGCACCAAGAAGACACAGCTGGGAATGAGGTGGAATGGCCTTAGGAGCTAAATGGCAAAGGGCAGAGGGTTAATTGCAACCTCCTGGAAGGCAGAAGAAAACTATAAGCAAAATGCAGCTCAATACCCAATGACCTCTCAAGATCCAGAGTATTTTTCCCTGTTCCTCTGCTGACACACACTTCTTTCACACATAGATTCCTTTTGCTAAACCAAGCAGTTGTAACATCTCTGGTGAGGAGGACTGGACAGGCCACTGAGGTGGGCTGCAGGAGATAGGACTGACTGGCCACAGGGACAGCAGGCCTTCCACAGAACATTCTGCCAGCCTGCCACACCAAACACCCTTGGAAAAAGAAAGCCCCATGCTTGCCTGCACAGATGTCTGCCAGGTAGTACCCCAGTTACTTCTCAGGTACTTCTGCACACATAAAATCATGGGAGCCAATCCTAAATCGGAGAAGTGGAAGTGACAGAGCAACCCAAAAGCACAATGCCCCTCCAACAGCATCCTGGAAGTCTTTTCCACACATGCTTTTTGGTGAAAGGATGACACCATGCTATATGATGGCTGGTCTACGTAGAGAAACAACCAGAGAGGATGAATTTGAATTAAAAGAAGGCTCTTTGACCAAGTTGCACACAGACAATACAATATAAACTCTTAATACACCTAATATACTGGAGTAATGGTCCTAACTAAGAAAAGGTTCATGCTGTGCTGAACAAGTGTTACTTTGTCTGTTCTCCTCCTCCTAAATCACCCAATTTTGGACATTCTTTACACAATTATCTAATAACAGTCCCTGCTTATATGTTTGGCTACACATTTTACATATAGCACTGCAGAACAGAGAGGTACTGAGGTAGAAGGTATAAATGTGTGAAGCTAAATTATACATATTTAAGCAATCACATGCCTACCTGAAAATCTTGCACTGCATTCAAATTCACATTTTGTAGGAAAGGCCTGGCGATATTTGGTCTGCTTAAATAAATATTTATTAATCTCAATATAAAAGATCAGACACCAAATTTATATGAGCTGAGCACAGTTCGGGCAGAAGCCAATAATAGCTGCTTTCAGAATTTGCAGCGTTGGAGTTTGCCAAATGGAAGTGACAAGTCTGGACCACTAAGAAAAATGAAGCCATTTGGTAAGTTATACGCTGCGTAATAAACAGTCTGTCAGTTTGCTTCTAATCCCCCCTCTTCCAGAAGGGTGGGTTTTTTTCCTTTTTTTTTTCTCCTTTTCCTTTTTGCTCGATGCACTCTGCAGAGCACGTATGTATTATAAATTAAACAGAAGCTACTTTGGCTCTCTGGACCACACACCGTGGACAAGTTAGGTCATTGTTACCTAAACAGAATTTGGTTTTTTGTTTGCATTGTACATCTCCTTTCTGTTTTGACAGCAGGTTTTAAAAAGAGGATGTTACCCTCCTTAGAGCTTTGAATCATTTACGAAGAAAAGAGAAAAAGAAGTTCTGTGACAATAGCACAAAAGTAAAGCCTTGCAATTTTTCGTTTCTTCCCATGACATCTGTGGGTAGTCCTGTTCATAACGCCTTTGTTCCAGGCTGATTTACCGCAGTTTGAGACAAGACACCATTCAGAGGCTATTCCAGGAACCATGGAGGAAGTAGAAGGAGGATGCATCTAATTTGTTAGCTACCGTGACATCGCCACTTATGATTAATACATGGCATTGAGTGAACAGAAAGTATTTCCCCCAAACATCCTCCATCTCAGTGAACGCTTAACAGGGTGGGGAGAGCAAGACTGCCATGACAGGTCTGCTACTTGCAACACAGCCTGTCAACTGTGCAAGGAAGGGAAACACCTTGTATTTCAAAAGCCAGCACAGGCAGCCAGCTGCCTCTACCCAGGAGAGAACTACTGGCGTAAGTGGGCCAGCCAAGAGGGACTGCCAGAGGAGAAGGTCCTGCATGAAAAACCAAGGAACAAGAAGCAGGTTCACAAAAAGTTCTTGCTTTGTTTGCATACAACTCCCAGCAAGTTACTGTGCACACAGAACTCCTTATTTACAGTAACATAGTCATACTCCTTCCTGCCTGACAACATTTGTGGGAGAAGGACTTAAATGTCTGCAAACCCTTGAAGATCCTTTCATGGCAGACATTGCACAAGTACGAAGTTTTGAACACTTTGAAGGGAGGAGCTGGCAGAAACCATTCAGTTCAAAACTGCTAAACCAAACAAGAACTCCAGAGCTAATCCTTATCCCTACTGAGTCCTCCCTCTGGCAGACTATGAGACCTTACTTTGGTGATGGGGAGCCACCCAGCTCGCCATGCCCACCCACCCCACCAAACCTAAACACGTGTATATGCTGGAAGCATCACACTTAGGTGGCACATAAACCACAGAAGTTTTGTTTGCAGCACACACACAGGTACTAGAATAAATTCCCACCCACCCACTGATCTCTCAGGGTACCAGCCAGCCAAGGGAAAGTCATGCTGCCAGAATAACTCAATCTCCCACTTTTTTGGCTTACCTTGCCCCACTCCCTTTCCCCAGGGTACCTCTTGTAAAGGGCTAGGAACAGGCTGCAAGCCAGGTAATTTGCTGTGGCGGTGGGAGGCTGTTCCTGGCACCCACCATTCCCACACACCACCATAACAACCAAAAAGCTCCCCAAGACAGCTGGTAATGAGTAAACTGCTGTCCCTATACATCTCATCAGAAAAAAGTCCACTTTTGCTGGGCCTTCAGCACAAAAGTACAAGCACCTTGACCCACACACTTAAGGTCACCTGAATTATTCTGCAATTTCCATATACTGTTGCCATCCCTCCCCAATAAGCAATGTCCCTGCTGCAAATACCAACCTCAGGCTGCCCAGCTGATGGGTCTGCCTCCCATGAAATACGCACCAGAGCATTACAGTGGGTTTACACTGGTCTCAAAAGCAACACAAGGCAACGCAAGCTTTGTAAAGTAACAAATAAACCCAAAATTGCAGAATAAAGTTTTTAGAAGTTCCACAACATCATGTGAATGGAGTAGAAGCTTTCTCCTGCTATAAACTTTTCCTGTTTTTCTCTTTTTTATGTAGTTACTGCTTTTAGGAGCTTATCAAGAAAAAAAGTCTGCTCACACTGGCAAAATCCCAGCTCACTCATTTTCTTAAGTAGCATGTTATCAAAACGTACCGACACAAGCTGTACTCTCTGGGTACAAAGGAAGCCCTTATAACAACCACAGTAACATCACATTTACAACCGGTTAGGTTAGTCCTGAAGCCTTCCCTTAGACTCTTCCCTAGCCTGCATTTAGGTCAACCAATTCCTGACATGGAGAGGCTGTCAAAGATTCAGCAGCACTTTCTCAGGCTCGTGACTGATCAGCTCAGTGGATGACCCTGTCTAGTCCTATTTGCTGTCACTGAACATAACCCTTGACAAAATATCCTCCAGGAAACAAGACAAAATATTGTCTTTTTTACAGGTTTAGTCTTCAGACTTTGGCATTATTTCCATAATATAAAACACTCCAGTTTTGATGGGAAATATCTATCAATTCTAGAATATATTACATTCTCTACTACATCAGACTGTTCATATTGTCTACTACATATTTCTCACTTTTTTAACACCTACAGAGCAATGGCAAATTTGGGACAGATTTCACCTTCACACCTCTAGCTCATCCATGCCGGGTATGATGCCCAATCCCTGAAGCTGCAACACAGCCATGGCTCATCGTAAGAGTCTGGAAAGGAAAACCGGGTAAAATCACATTTGCGGACACAGCCGTGCATCAGTGTCAAAGCAAGGCAGAGTTTCACTTTGGCATTCCCTGCTTCCAGTCAGCCCATGTGCCCACTGCTTCTCAGATGGGCTCTGCTGCCTTTACAGTGAAAGGCCAAGGGATGGTTTCTGGCAGCCAGAGAGCCCGTGTTTGTCCAAGGGCGTGGTTAGACAATGTGACTGAGCAAGCTCCTGCCCTTGCTGGCCAGTCAGACACCCTCCTCTCCATCCCCACTCCTCCCTCATTGCATTTTTTTTATTGGGTGTCTAACAAATCAGCAAATTGATCATGTTTGCTCTGCAAACAGATGAAGGGCTGAGGTGATACAAAGGGCAGAGCAGAAGCCAGCAACTGGAAGCTGATGAGGAAGGAGGGGGGAGCACGACTCACCCCTGTATGCAGAAGCAAGCTACCAGCGTGGCTCAGACCACATCACTTAATTCAAAAATTGTATTTCCTATTACTAACCTTTTGGAGTGAATAACACAGCACGCACCCCAGAAGAATTAACTGTTTTAGGCACATGTGTTATTTCCTGATCTAAGCAACAGCATCCACAAATTCACAATGTTCATGAGCATCTCCTCCAGAAGTGGCTGCCATGCAGGACAGGCACTGCAGGACTGCTCTACAACAAAGCAGGAAAACCAGTGCCCCACAAAAAAATTCTCAGAGGTTGTCTTGGTGCTCCTCTGGCAGACGAGGAGGGGCTGTGTTCAGGATTCCAGTTTTCCTGCACATTGCAACACCGAAGCATTTCCTTACAGAACTGAGCCAGAGGGACAGGCTGTATCACTCCGAGGCTGAGACGTAGTGGAAGGCATGGGAGACCGCCACACCCAGCTAAGGCACTGACCAACACACAGCGTGAATATCCCCCATTAAATGTTTATTAAAAGTGCCTGTTGTAGCCACCTTCTTCATACACACACAACCACAATCTGCAGTGAAACAACCTTTGGCTGAAGCTCTTCCTTTCCCCTCAGGGATGAAGCACCAGAGCCTTTCCTCTGGCACCCTCCTTCCCGTGGGGCTGCACCAAAGCCCAGTCTCTCTGACTCAACTAGCGGTCTTTCACACAGCTGGCACCTTTGACAATTTCTGAGACATTAGCATTTTCCTAAAATAGGCTCAATCTTTGGCATTTCAACCATGTCCCTTGTTTTCAATCCCTCTGACATCTGAATAAAGTCCAGTTGAAGTTTAATAGCAGGAGAAGAGAAAGGGAGAACTGAGCTGGGATTGCTGGATGGGAAGCATGGGGTTCTTCCCTGGCTGCATGGCCTTTGCTCCCAAAGATCTTCTGCTCCTCTGGCTGCAGCAATGACATTTTTCCTCTATCCCTGCCAGCTCTCCCAGCCTCTGGGCCTGAGGCATGGTCACATTGCAACACAAAGACAACTGCTGAGCTTTGCCTGCCTTTCTGCTCACAGGGCCACCAGTTCAGGATCACTCTAGCTCACTTCCATGTTAAAAATAATCAAATCAGCAAATTATTCAAAATACTCCTAATTCTCTTCTGGTTAGGAACTGGAAGACAAGTTTTCAGAGCAGGATGACAGAAACAAAGCCACTGTACATGCCCTGTTTCCCTAAGAAATTAGGATTATCCATCTTCAGCATTGACTGCTGGACAACTAAATCGGGGGTGGAGGTGTTTATTGTACTACATGTTTTCTGTACTAACAGCACGCAAAAAAAAAGGTTCAAGGGGAGTCTTTGTCATATCCAAAACTAAACAAACTTTAATGTTTAAACTCATTCCAGATCTCCAACAAAGAAAGCCCCAAGTAGCAACTCTGCAGCTCTGCTGATCCCTGCCAAGAAAGTTCATCAAGTATTTGGATGGAATAAGCACTTGATTCCAATGGGAAAAAAAATATTAAAAAAGGAGAGAAACACAGTCACACTCGGGAGCACAAGAGGTGGAAATTAATGCGAAACAAAAAAGACCAAACCAGGCAGCAAGTTATAAACACCAAATATTGAAATTCCAAAGCTGACCTGCAAATTTCACGGTTAATACGATGCAGATCCCTTTTCTGCAGTTGGGTTAAAAGTGCACAGCCCTCTCCTAGGCAAATCTCCAAGGAATTTTAAAGCTTGAATGAAAATACTAATTACAATGTACTAAAAACAGAGCGAGGAAGTGTGCGAGATGACTTTCGAGCACTGTAAGGAAGAGAGGAGGAGACAGTTTGGACACTGCTGAAGCCAGAGACATGCAGCAAGAGTGGCCCTGCAACAACATTAACTCCTTCCTAGTGATTCCTGGCAACTTGTGAAGGATTCAAGTGCTAGCAAATCTTTGTGTTGTACCTGTTATGATGAAGCTGCAGCACTTACACAGTTAAGAAAGGAATGCTTAAAAAGAGTGGCTATCCATCCCCAATACTTGGCATGACCAGCACAGCAATCGCTTTTCTGTAATTACAGGAAGACTGTATCTTAGCAGCTGGTTTTGCAGGGGGAAAAAAAGCAGACATTTATCCCTCACAAGGTTAACTACAAGTGTAAACTGAATTCCATGCTAAATTATCCCCTGTATGCCAAAGCCACAACATCTAGTACTCGTTATTACTCTTTCAAAAGAAACAGTCCAGAGTTTACATACACGTATGTTCTGAGGAGAATATTTTATAAACCCCACAAAAACATTTACACAAAATAACTCAATTTAGGCCAGCAGAGCAAATCTCTCACATACAAAATGTCAGCCAATTAAGCTTTTAGCAGAGCACCAGGGAGACCGATTTTAGAAAGCTAAGCAGGTTTCTCAGTCTAGGAATGCCTGAAATCTGTTTATTCTCAGTCAACAATGACTTTCTGCCTTCTGCCAATTACTAAAGTAGTGGGGGGAAAATGGATTTACTCTCTGCTTCCACAGATGAGTTGGCTTAGCAAAATCTAAACTCATACGTGGGCACCTCACAACCCCTCGCATTAATGCAAGCAAGCGACAACAAAAAACTAGCTTTACTTTCTTCCCATTGTCGTCAATCTGCTAATCCTTTCTTACCAACAACTGGAAATGGCTAGTGCTCCCAGGGCATTCTTTCCCCTCCTGCCCTTCAGGCTGCAGGATGTAGCAGGGATTTCAGGAAGAGCTGACATGCAAGGACACAACCATGGGATGTCCACCAAATCCAGTGAGCACCCTCAAACTGAGGGACCTGATAAGCAAACAAACTTTAGGCTTGAAAAAAGCCCTAAGATGAAGTTTCTTGAGGCCGTAACACCCTGCTGCCAAATGGGGAGGTTCACTCCCCTGCTTGCTCTTAGCTCTCCTCTCTTTATTCCCCTTCCACTGAGCCCCGGAGTCATGCCATGCATCCCACCTCTCCTTCTCCGCTGGCTCTGGTCTCACCAGACATCTCAGTGGACCAAAGCAATTGATTAATCTGACCTACACCACCTATTTTCATAGCAGCAAAATACATCAAATCATCACATCTTTCCCAACAGCAGCCAAACTCTCCCTCTCACCTGTGCACCCTTCCCTGGCTCCTGCCCTCAGCCACTTCAGCACATTTATCCATCAGAAAACCTGCTGGGTCCCACACAGACTTTCAATGGAGCCAAAACCACCAAACTGCTCTTGGGGTTGGGATAGTTCATTTACTGATGAACTCAGAGCAGCACTCTGCAGGCATCTTGTACTCATTAAAATTATATTCTTCTTGTCTGTGTTTCGTTCCAGACTCGAGAAAAGGTTTGAACATAACCTTATCTTGGAATAAGTCCCAAATAAATTTCCATTTCCCAAAAGGCAGGTTTTCTCCAAGGCAAGGAGTGGAAATTTGCAACAGTTTATTAAAAAGAAGCAGCTTCACCTCTGGCCAATATCATGTATTATCTGGATGTCATCAGAGGTCCTGGAAAGTAGCTTATTCCTAAAACCCTGGAGGCTCTACAGTACATATGATGCTTACCAAATATTCCAAAACACAGTAACTTATTTAACTTTCACTCAGTAACATAAGCTTTCAGAATTAAAACAAAAAACGAACCCCAAACAAAACATATTTAATCTTCTCATCATAACACATTTAGAAAACTCAAGTGCTAAAAAGCAAACAAATAGATATTCACATACAATCCTTCCCTGACCTTTGCAAAACACTGTAGGGATGATGCTCAACCAGCTACAACTGTGCCTTGTGTTTGTATGTCCACCTTCAGTTACTACGGGTATCCTTCCCTAGGAGCAATTTTTTTTGACTGTCAGCATCCCCCAAGACTACCTGCACCCACAGGAGAAAAGCATTAAGCACAAAAGTTAGCTAGCAACTACTAGCAAAATCTGGCAAACAAATTCTGTCTGTTACTCCCCCTAGCCAAGTACTGGCAGAGGAGAAAATCAAAGTTTCTCTGCATGTTCTCCACATGTAACACAGAGCACTACCATGCCACTGCAAGGCTGCTGCTCACGTAATAACAAAAATGCCCCAGATGGTGAGGGTCGACATCATTAACGAGGAGAAACTAACTCTCTCCCATAGTGAGGCCAATTTAGTGGCTTATAAAATGCAAGCAAGACATTTTTGCATAGATGGTGTATCACAAATGAAATAATGAATCATTCTGTTGAAGAATATAACAAAGAACTTCAGCAAAACTAAAAAATAATCTAAAATTCATACAGATTTCTATGCAAAATTTAGAAAACTTTATTTTTTTTCCAAATAAGCAAGAGAAGTTTATTTCATAATAAGCTAGGGAGCTAAAGGCATTATCCCAGCTCAAGTACACTGTCATGCTGGGTTTGAAGGGGCAAGTCCTTCTCACAGTGCTCTGGAGTAAGGTAGGGATAAATGTGGAGCTTTGTGCCTCCAGCTCCACACTGAAGACACGTGGGGCTGTGGGAATTAAAGAGAGTGTTTGCAGGTATTTGCACAGCAGAAGGGACAGCCAGGACTGCCAAGATGATGACTGACCTACAGTATTTATATTGAATATAACTGAAGAGAGATACTTTGAGGCACTGTGAATACCGTGTAGGTTACCGATACCTGGCATTTTTCCACTTGAACTACTCAGCTGTATGAAAACAATTCATACTATGGAAATTAGTCAGCATTTATGAAATGTTCTAAAAAGCAAAAGGAAAATCCAGTTAGTCATCTGTCAATCCTCCTGTTGTGAAAACATCGCATTTACAGACTATGGGGCTGCTTAAAAAAAAATCATACTATAAATTTCTTCACTTTCTGAATGAAGACAGTTTCAGTAAACTCCATCTTGGGGAGGATAAAATGCCTCAGGAGAAAAGAAACTATCTCAGGAAGAAACAGCAGTATATTTCTATACAACGATTTGCTATCCAGATATGATAATTTCTCAAAACCTCAAACAAAATACCACAGCATGCTAATCTTCTCTTTCACAGCAGGTAACCTCAGACATCCTATAACTCTACAGCGTGTTCATTCTTGCCTTGTTTAAAGCCTCTGATGAGTGCAGAAACCAGCCCCAGCCCTTCCTTCTGCTTACCAACCCTGTGCCCTAACATTGATTTTATTTCATGTTCCAGATTTCAGAAGTTACTCCATTTCTTCCAGGAATATGCTTAATCTCCCTGAAGTTTTATTCACTTTCTAAATTAAAAATACCATTTTTAAAGAAGTGCTGTTTCAAGAGGGATTTTAAATTTCACTGGAGTCAGGAAATTAATAAGTGTTCCCCACAACTCAGTTCTGCCTGGCTGCCACCACAGTGAAGTCACCCCTTCCACCACAGCTTGAACAACATCGTGCAGTTCAGGTTCATACTGCAGCCCATCCCTCACCCTGCCAAAGCCACAGCTGCCCCAGGAGCAACCCAATACAGGACTGCTGGACTTTCCTCACCTTTCTGCAAACCAAGGTTTGCAGCACTTGTATCATTTCCCCTCTCCTTTTCATAGATGACCTTTTGCCTTCCAGCACAAGAGGAAGAAGATGGAGACAGCGACCACACAGTCACAGTGTGTATCACGGCAATGTGTTATGGAAGCAGAGGAGATGGGAACAATGCTTATCCTTCCAAAGCAGGATTCTCAGTATTTCACAACACTAAGTAATAGCTCAGTTAAACCTCTCCCTAACAGTTGAGCCAGAACCCCAGATCACAGTAAAGGAAATTGAAAAAACGCTCTTCTCTTTAAGGGACTGATAGAAGGACTTTCCCAGAGTGACAGGATCCTGGCCCTTACTGCTCAAATATAAAGCCAATGCTTGCTGTAAGGCAGAGAAGCCAGAGTTTATGTTTATAGGCTCTAATCTAATTTCATGCCTTCCTCTTACTCTCACTACCCTGTCTTAAAAATTCATGTTTTATTAGATTCATGAAACAGCTATAGCTCATAATGAGATAAGTCAGCTGATACTGTCGATGCGGTGTTCTGTACCAAACATTAACACTAATTACATAAACTTTCCACTGCACTTTGTTTGCTGAACCCACACACTTAAACTGCTTGCCGTGTTACTGCAAACAGTTCATTAGCAATAAGTTTACAGGCCTGGGCAGCATTAACCTTTCCTCAAAATTGTCCCAAGCGGAGAATGTGAACCTTGTGCTGTTAATTACAGGAGGCACTGCCAGACTCCCAGGTGCTGACATCATGCTGGGGTAGCACCTCCACCAAGAGCTGGGAGAACTTTGCATCCGCAACACCATCCCTAATGGCTCCAGCAGGGACAGGGACAGGCAGGCTCCTCCATCCCTATATGGTTCATAAGTTTTGACCCTAACTTGAAACAGGAATGAGTCAAAACAAGCTATCTGTATTTTAAACGTTGTCATAACTTTTCTGATTGCACACAGTTAAAGAGAGCATCATGCTGGGTCTCCTGATTGGGAGAGTTTATGATTCTATGCAAGAGAAATGCAGCCAGCATCTCTTCAAAATGGGTTGTTCAAATGTGGGATTCCTGCATCAATCACAAATTAATCAGTGATGCAAAAGGTGCACAGTCCTTGTTTTCAATAAGCTATGCACATCAGTTCTGCAGTATGGGAATAAACTTACACCACAGGCAGTGAGCATGTCAAAATAATTTTAAAAGTGACAACAGGTCTATATTTTGTCTTCAAATTGCTTTGCATGTATAAAAGAGGTGGTAGATGAGAAATAAGTATGTGATAAAACACAGTCACCCACTGTCCCACAACCCACCAAAAAGAGCTTTAGACAACCAAAAGACAGACCCAAATATGCAACAATAAGCATTCCTGACCAGAGCTGTGTTCATAGAGTAGACAGAAGAAATGCATTAACAACAGTAACAAAACAAACAGGACAAAAAAATCCAAACCCATAAATTGCATTTCAGAACATGGTTCCACTGATATGCTCTGTGGCTTTAACAAACGTGAAGAACGCTCAAAAACTATTCATAAATACAGAAGCAGAATTCTTCTAAAGTTCTCCATACAATTATAGTGAGCCTAGAAGAAGTGAGAAATCTGCAAATTTAAACCCACCACGAAGATACTGAATTTGAGCAAGATTTTGTCACATATACACCAGTCCGAACAGGAATAAGAACGTGGGGAGCAGAAGGGAAGCCCAAGGCAGAGCAGAGCTGGGCCAGGCACGCTTTGTTAGGAACAGGCAGCAGGGGAATTCACTTTGCTGATAATAAAAGAGAAGTATTTTAATCTCTTTCACAAGCGTAATCACGGATACAACTGAAAACCATGACGGACCAATTGACGGTTCGTTACAGGGAACAATGCTTTTTTGTTTTCTAAAGCCTGCTTTCTCAGATCTTCCAAGTAAAGCCAGACACATCACAGATTTGAAAGGCAAGGGAGCTGTTTAAAATTAATTTCACTTCCAGTTGCTGCAGCAAGGGAAGAAAACCCGTGTTCTCCTATTCGGCCATTTGCTTCAAGTGCTGGCTTGTAGAAGGATGTTCATCCCTGAGCCACCTCGGCTCCACACGAATTTGTCCAGAGACTCTGTCTTGCCTAGGTGAAGAGTAGTTTTCTTATCAGTATGGTTTAACCTCAGGAAATACTTCAGGTAGACAGATACACCACCCCCTAAGCACACGTTTCAAGAAACCATATCCAGCTGATTTGCTGTGTGCGAACAGCTATTTTGTCTTTCAAGATCAAAACACAAGCAAACAGATAAACAGAGGGCAATCCAACGGGAAAAATACTGTTGATGGAAGGAAAAGACTTTGCTGATCAACTACTAGAGAATGCCAAACTGTCTAACACTCAATTCTAGAATGATATAATAACACCCTAAGTTAAAATGAATATACATGCACTTCACTCACTGACTTTAAGTAGTTCAGCATATCTGTTCTGCAAAGGTTTACCCAATACCTCCCCAACAACATTCATTCTCCTGGCAGGGCTGTCAAAAGCCTCTATTTCCTCAAGGGACGTTATCCGTAATCGAAAACGTGGGTGAGAGATGTGTGTTTGTTTAGCAAATGCCAGCCTCACTGGGCATCAATGTACAAACACTCAGAGGTCAAACAATTCCCATAGTCCTGTCCCCCAACACATGGACCATCCCTCCAGCCCCACTGAGTCCAGGGAACAGTCTTGAGGACTACAGACTTTTTACTTGGAACAGCACAGCTTACCACAACAGCTTGTAGTAGCACTAAGGCCACGCTAACCAAACCTGCACCTCTGTGGAATAAATCAGCAGAGTGCAAATGCTCTCAGTCACGCTGCCAGCACACCACAGGTCACCCATTTCAACTTCTGGTGCAAGGCGATCAATACGAACCTCCTAAAAAATTCCTTCTGAAATGCATCGGTGCCTTTGAGTTTCCCTATTTAGTGCTTCGCATTCCTTTACAAAAGATTTGTTCGTGGTTTTCTTGACAAATAACAGCATAATCGTAAATTGCAGTATTATAACAGGGTTTATGGACTGAGACCTTCCAGGATATTTATTGTGCTGCTGCATGGGGGAGGTAGTTTCCTTTCCTTACATGCGCTTGCAGGAATGAAGTCAAAAGTAGACCCACAATGCTACGGACAGCCCATCCACTGGAGAGCAGTAGGAATGCTGCAAAGGCACAGCCAAAAAGGTGTTAGCTCATTCTGCCAGGTTAGGGTGCCACAAATCACCCCCACTGATGCCAACATGACGTAGTTGCTGCCTTCCTCACACTTACAAGGAATTTGCTAGCTTATGTCACAAGACTAATCTTTTTCAGAGCATTTCAAAGCACCTCACTGTGTCTGACAGTGCTCAAAAGTTCGTAGGGCTCAAAACCTACAAGGCACATTCCAGACCCAGGACAGTGGAAAAGTATCCCTTCAGGGAATTCAAAACGAAGATAAAAGCATGAAACAAGAGGAAAAAAAACCAAACCAGACAGGAATTACTGTAGGAATGCCTACTGACTAATTTTAATTCTTTTAATGACTTAACATTTTTTAATATATAAATGCTCTATGTACACTTTCCTAGTAGTCCTTATAAACCCAAATCCACCACTTTTTGCTTACCTTTTTAATTCCTTTAAGTCTCTGAGAAACTTTAAAATACTACATATATGAGAAACCTGTATATTTAGTTTCCATTTTATTTTTTCCCTCAGTAACAGTTTTGCAAAGTGTACTTCCAAAACTTGAGAAGCTAAGAGCATGACCAGCAGCCTTTTGACCTGAGGCACCCTTCATTCCAGGCAGAGTTGGAAAACCCAGACTGAAAGGTTTATTTACAGGGTTTTTAGCTCAATTTAGCTCATGTGGTAGCAGGAGTTTTCACAAAAGCTTTTTTACAGGGCACTCTATGGCTCACTCTTTCCGAAATCATCCCACCAAAGTGAAAAAGTCAAGAATCTGAATGATGTGGCTCTACCAAAAGTGGCATTTATGTCAAAGTGCAAATTAAAACCTCTATTAAAACCTCTAAGAATCACAGAGGTCTGATATATTTTAGCATCGAAAAAGACAATAATGGTTAGCTGGCTACCTTCTTTCTCTGTCATCCCCATTATTAAACCATGGAACAAGCTCTTCTACAGAGGAGGGCCTAATGATCACTAAATATACCTTTGGTCTTTAATTTAGGCAAAAACTCTGATTAAGTACATAGAATTAGCTGAAAATAGCAATACAGCTGGCCACCTTTGGCAGATTCACAACCAATATGCTTCATCTATTTGTAGCAACTTCCTTTTGACTGCACCACCTTCATTTAGCTGCCAAGTTGGAAAGAAGAGCAAATGTTGTTCTTCTTTTTAGAGACTGTGGAATTAAGTCTTTGTATTTTAAGATCAACAGTTCAAAAGCACATAGAGATTTAGTCACTTAAATCTACCCATTATTTGCTTAAGAAACTCCCTAGACTGAATTTACAGGATGTGACACCAAGCAATATTTTTCCCAATGCAGGTTTGCACCCAAAGTTAGTCCATGTTTCACAATATAGGGAGAAACAAAATGTGAATGTACAATGTAATTTTTTTTTTTAATCCAGCCACTACAATAAAGCATATTTTTCTTTTAAACATTTTTGTCTTTAAATGGAAGTAAGGTGTTAGCAAAGCCATTGTAACATGGCTTTTTTCACCCAAACTTGATTTTACAAATGCAGCATGCAATGAACTGTCATGCTGTGAGATCTTTAGGTACAAGCCTGGCAAGGATGGAACCCAGTGTCCTATCAGTAAGGAGCAGGTACTCAGCAGTGCTAGGTGCCAACAGGAAAAGTTTTGTTAAGGTACAGTGTTGCAGTAGCCCTCTTATTAGAGGGTGGAAATGAGCTGAGACACACACTTCTCGTTTAACACAGCATAAAAAGGGTCCTGGTTTATTCCTCTTATGGCTTAGCCATCCTGACTCCAACTATTCACTGACTGGCTGCAGCTAGCTCCTGCTGTAGGCTTCCCTTGCAGCTTCTGACTGCTGGTTGTTTCCTGCTAAACTATGACTGCACATATTAGTTTGCAGACTGAATGCAGCTTTTACCAGGCTAGAGACCATGGCTGCACGTTTCGACAACAGGGCCTGCCTGCAGACCCAGACTGACCTCACAGCAGTGATTCTCCCTCCCCAGGATCCTTCTTCATCCTCTCCCATCTATGAAGATTCCCTCTCACCAGCTAACCCACTCCCTTTTATCACACTGATCTTTATTGGCTATAGCTGTGACTCATCAGGGGCGAGGTAATTAACACAGCTGTTACTTAACGGGGACAAGATCACCTGTATTCCCTTCTATAGTACAGGTCCCACAGAAAGAAACATCCCAAATAATGCTCCATTTCATCCACAGAAAGTCAACCAAAACAGTTAAATGCACAGAGCAAATGTCAATATAACTTTTCTCACAACTCCAGTTGACTAGTTCTGGCAAATTTTTGTGCTATTTTGTCTCTGCTCTCCCTTTCAACACTTACAGAAATAAAAAGTCACATAACATACTCAGCAAAAATTAATGAGCTGTCTTTACCACATACCAGCTCGTGACACACATGGTCAAAAGCAAAACCACTTCCACAGGAATCTGCAATTAATTTTAAGACATTCAACAGGTCTGTCAAGTGAAGCATGTATGTAATCAATGCTTCATCTCCATTCATAAATACAAGGTGGGACAGAACAACATAATAAATACTCTATGAAATATCATTATAAGAGAAACACCACAGCTGACAGCCCAGCCCAGTTAGGTTCAGTTCATCACCCAAGAAGCTTTGTGGGCACTGAGAAAAGAGGTGAAGTTAAGTGTGGTTCAGGTATCGCTGCCGCTGCATCTCCTTTGAAAAGACAGGCAGACAACACTCGTTATAGCCTGGCAGAGCAAGGAAGTGGGTTAGAGGGGCAGCTCCAGTGCTGGAGTGCTACACAAGTCATTTCTGTCAGTCACTCAGAGGAAATTAAAGACACAGTCACACTTTCCTGCAAGCCTCGGAAAGGACCAACAGATCAAATGCACTTCCAAACTCACATAAAACAAAATCGTCCTGCCTTTACATGTCACAAAAACAAAAAAATAATTTTTGCCAACCCATGACACTTGTCATGCCTCATTGTACAGCACATGGTGGAACTCTTTTTAAAGCCTCTCTACCCACTGCAGAGCCAGGCACCAGTAGATGTTTGGAAATAACCACAGTTGTTATTTTTCTGAGACAGAGGCTTATACCTTAGATGCAGTCAGGACCAACCTTAACTCCATCTGGTTGTTGTAAGCAACATGAATTTTGGCATCCTTACCACAGGAAATCACACGTAATAGAACATATGTTCTCAAATCCTCTATTTAATTATACATTAATTGATAACATACTAACACCTACATATATGTCATTTCTGACAGGTCATAGAAACAACACAGTCAAATCACATTCTGCCATATTTTGTCCAAAAAACAGGCTACTCTTTGGCCCCACCACACCCCTCAGCCTCAAGATGCACAATTTCAAATTTATAAAATTTTAAAGTGGTATTTCATGTTGTATTTGACTTGTGTAAAGTCATGGCTATGGAAAAAGCAATTTTTTCACCACAACCAGAAGACCAGAATCACCAGGTAGGGAAAGTAATATTTTCAAAGTAAAATTTCTACTGCAGTCATTGGAGAGGGCAGGGGGAGAGAGAAAGACATGAAAAAAAAAAAAAAAGCTGTTTGTAGTTGAAGCATTACTGAATTGTTTCAATGTGCAAAATCGAAAAGAAAAAGTATAAAAGACATTACAACTTTTCTCCTCTTCTGTCCTAAGAAAGCGAATCTCAGAAAGTAAATTACATAAAAGGAAAGAAAATATTTTTTCGTTGTTTTTTTTTTAAGCAACTCATTCAGTGTCTTCCTTACAGAACAGCAATAATTTTCTGGCCATAATCACATCCAGCTTCATTCCACACATGATCCAACATTCCCTGAAATTGCTTCTGGTGCAGGAATGCACCAATTATAAAGTTGCACGTGACTGGCACCACATAATACAGAGACATCTCTTCTAGGCTACACAGCTCCTCTGACACACTGTCTGAGAACTGCTGCAGACCAAGAATCAGATTCTGAGTTCTGGTCCTCGAGTCATTACATTTCGGTGTTTTTTGCAGCTGTGAAAAGCAATGGGAAGGAAACTAGAAAACCAGACTTTAAGCTAAAAAGCTGGACAACAGGATAGGATTTAACATATCACACAGCTGAAGAAAGCCTTTCACTCAAGTCTTTGATACCCACCTACCCATCTATCTATGAAGGAAGAAACGCAGCCGAGCAACAAGGCTATGCAAACATTTCCAGGTTCTAAAAAGATGGAGCCAGTCAAGCTTCCCCCTTGTGGTTTGCATGTCGTCATCGGCATCGCTCTGTGTTTGTATAGCCTTATAGCTCAAATATGTTTTATATGTCTTTGGAGGATGAGTGCACATATTTATGAGTTACAGTGATTGCTTCTTCATGAGCAGTGCACAGACATGTGCAAAACAGAGGTTCGCAAGACTGTAATCCAGTCTCCAACTAGAACACTGTAAAGAGAAAGAGAGAGGCAGGAAACCACACCAACATACAATGGTACTGACACATTTTATTAGGAAGAAGCATATATAAATTAAACAATACCACAAGAGCACAGCCTCAACAAATCCTCTCTGCTACAACTAAATGTTATCAGCAACATTCTATGATGCTAAGGTAAATGATCAAATTTTCTATATTTACCTAGTATCCTTCAACCTAAATGTCCCACAATATAAGTGGTATTTTTTTAATGGACATGCATCTCTCAGCTGTCCCTTCCATTCTTATTCTTCTCCTCCCCGCCCTCCACAATTATGCTGCAGCATTGGATATATAAGCTGGAACTGGGAACTAAAAGCAAAGAATCCAATGAGGAGGAATGTACTCAGCAGAGATCCATTAAAATTCAATTGCCAGTTTCTATCAGACGAAGATCTCACCTCCCAATTAACTGAAGCTTGAGTGGGATTAAGACACAAAGGTGCACCAAAACTACAATGGAGCAGGAGTACAACACCTGTGGTTCTTGCAGCTTTCCTATGCTTACACATTAGAAAATCACAGCCATCATTTTCAAATATGGATGCAAAACCAAAGGCATCTTTGGAATTTCTGCTGGCATTTTATTTCTAGCCAGGACCAGTTCAAGCCCAATGCAACATCTATGGGTCTACCCTTAAAAGGCCTACTACAATTTTTCTAGATGCTTGGGTTTGTAACTGGTTGATTTCCAAGATATCTTTTGGTTGCTAAGTACAAATAGATAGAGGTAACCAGGGCATTTGCTAGGACATTTAAGCCAAACCAAACAGTCTCACATTTACCTTCACATCTGACAGCCTCTTGAGGATAGTTTCTCCATCCAGCTACACCCTCCCCTACCTAATACCGATGACATAGGAAAATTGGCACTAAGCATTTTTAAAGAGTAGCCCAGACTTCCTTGGCCATCAGTTTAAAGGAACTGAAAGGCAGCAGGAAACCTCCAGCCCAGTGACGGTAAAGCCATCACCACAGCCACAAGCAGTGAGAATATCTTTCCACAGTCTGAAGTCAGCCCTTTGCCTTAATTACAGAAATTTCTCTGCCTCCAATCCCAAAAGAGACCAAATAGCTAAGATTTTAAGTCACATCTACATGCGTTTCAAATTTAGAATTCTAAAAATGGTCTTTTTCCCCCCCATGTATTTCAGAAGCTGCCTATAAACAACTCATTCATATAGGCCTAAAAGCAGAAGAGTCTTAGCTGTAAGACCAGATGTAAGCTGAACTCACGCCCATGAACTCAGAAGGAAAGCCAGAGTCAGATACCAAAGAAATCAGACATCCATGCCAATCTGCATTCTTCACACCATGTATTTTTAAAATTAAAATTATTTTACCATGCTACTAGTAAGCTTCACATTTAAATGCAAAATCACACCTGCTCAGATGCCACTTATTCCCTTCAGTGTCATGCACAGCATAAACCCTGTTGCTGCTGATGAGCCCTGACCTGACCCACTCAGCTCTGCTAAGACCAGGGCAGGAATGGAAAGGACAGGGAAATGGTCCTGCTCGGATCTGGAGCACCCTGGAAGCAGCAGAGCCAGGACAACTCAGAAAACTAATTTCTCAGCTTGGCCCCACTCTCATTTAACTCAAATGGATTGAGAAAAAAGCTACATTACCACAATTGCTTCTGAGCCAACTTTTATTCTGGCAGGCTATCATCAGAGCTATTGAAGTTTTTCTCTCTCTTTTTATCCTACTGAAGTGTTACAATAGGAGCAATAATACATTTACATTCACTTTATTCTTCCTTAGCATACAGTTCAAAATTCTATAAATGACACTGACGTAGGTAGAGGCACTTGGGCTGTACTGCCTACATCCTCCAGGCACTCAACCTCTCCACTATGGGCTACAGCAAGGACTAATCCTGCCACTTTCATACCAGCTACTGAGATTCTGATTAAACAAAGCTGCCCACACAATGGATTCTCCACCAAATATTGAAATCACCCTGGTCCACATAGCTGGATTCTGGATCGGTGAGATCCACTCACACACACTCTACTAGTAACAGAAATAGGGAAAAGGAGAGGCTGATCAGGGAAGATGAATCCTTTCCAGCATAGCTAAGTCCATATTTATTCTGCTCAACCTAAAGATGCTAAGTAATCATATTAGTCAACCCATGGCAATTACAGAAGTTGCTGATGACTGGTGCTAATCAAGCATTTGACTGCATGCTGGCAAGCCAGTCAACAATAGCATCCACCACATGTAAACCACCAGTTCACATATAAAGGACTCTCAGATTAAAACCAACATGGTCACTGAGATGCGAGTCTGTTTACCACAATAAACATGCTATTTTCTAGTGTTCCTAAAGATGCTGTATCACTTCCAAACATTTACTTTTTGTAGTCAAAATGAAGACAGATGTTTTAAGAGCTGACAATCTCTTCCCCTTACTGTTGAAGAGACTCATAACAGAACCAGCCCCCACCTTTCTGCACACAACTGCATGCATAGTTTTGTAAAAGGCTGCAACTTGCTGCCTGACTAACCGTCACTCAAAATACAATATGGCTATCAAGTGTTTCACACCCCTCTGCAGGCACTAGTGCTCATATCAGGGACAAATCTTGCCAATTCTTCCTGCAAAATGTCACAGAGACACAAATCTTCCTCAGTGCCAAAACGCTTTGTGAAAGACTCTCACTCTTTTCTTTCCCCATTACTGCAATATTCTTTTACTCTGCAGCGATGAATCCCATCAGAATATTTCACAGAAATCATTTTTATAACTACTGTGTTGGCTCAGTCACTTCTATCTTTGCATTTCTCAACTAATTCCCTCTTCTCTGCTGTTTCACACTTTAAAGCCCTCTACAATCTATCTCCATCTTCCCTGTCATCTTTGCATGAACAGTCCAGATGTTGAATCGCACCTCTGATTAATCTACTGCCTATTTTTCAAGCCATAAAACAAGCAAATAGGCCCAATTAGCTTTATTCCTTTTTTAAGCTACATCAACTCTACTCCTGAATTTTAATCTCTACTAGAAGGAGAATAGGGTTAAGGCAGTACATCTTCTTAAGGTATGTTTATACTGAGAAGGAAGCTTTGGCAGCAATGCAGAGTCCATGGTTGACAGCTCTCCACGGCTCCTTATATCTAAACATACCAGTACAAAAACAGTGAAGTAATTTCTCTGCAGCTCTGTAAACGGCAAATACAACTGGTTTTCCTGCAAGAACTTTAAGGTTCATGCTTATGCAATCCTTAAATGAGTACTAATCAAAAAAGAATACTATTCCTGTCTCATCTGCATGAGAAAATACTGGCAGATTTTAATAAATGGAAAAGGAAATGCATCCAAAACTAGGAATTATACCTGAGCTTTCTAACGTTGCACATTTTCTTGATACAGATATGCCCTTACTCATACATGGACCAAAGCAGTAGGTACATGTAGCTTCTGCAGGAGGTGGAAGTTGCATGATGTTAAGAATAAAACAGCTAATAAAAATTAGCTCTGTCAATGCAGTTAATAGACTTGACACACAGAGGTTTTGTGAAATGACATATTTCACACAAGATTTAACTGTAGAGTTCTACAGGGCTATTTTTACATAGGCACTCTTTTGACTAAGATTACTTTCTTGATGAAATTGAGAATTGAGGCTTACATGTGCAAAGCTCTATTCTCATTACAATTAAAGCATAACAGGACCACCACGGTAAAAATTTTTAAATTCAAAAGTAAACTAAGGATATTTCAGATATCACAAAGACAAAGCATTTTCCTGACACTTTACTGATTCAACTGACAAGTGAAGAGGGGTTTTATACTTAAGGAAAAAGAATGTATTTCGGATCCATTCTGACACAAGTACTGCTGAATTCTGGGCTGGGCACTCTGTAAAAGCCCACATCCACCCTGGCAACAAAACTCAGCTCCAGGGCAGCTGCTAAAAAAGCCTTTTTGGAAAACAGTGTTTGAAATGTGCATATAGGGCTGGGATACCACACAAGAATAGCAATCCGGAAGTAAAGCAATTTTCTATGGTGTTTATGAATTAAGCATTCAGAGGAGAAAGTTTTAATCCGGCCACGTGTGGGAGCATGTGTTTTCTTAAATGCTGAAAATGTTTTTTTCCCTATCAGAAGAAAAAAAGATTTGGGGGGAAGAAAAAAAAAGAAAAAAAAAAAAAAAGGAAATCTTAATTAAAACTCTGACAGAGATACCAACCAAAGTAAAAAACTATAAGCACCAAAAATTGAACAAAATTGAAAATCTGTACCACTCATTTTTCTAATGCAGTTAACTACATTCAGTCCCAGATCTAATGGGAAAAGGGGAGTGGGGGGGAAGGGGCCATGGAAAGAAGTTTCCGTCCTCTTAGGTCCTGTTTCCTAATGCTCTAATACTGCATCTTGTTTTAAATCAACCTCCCTAGTTTTCCAAAATGGTACTTCCCCTCTGCAGAATCCTCTTAAAAGGAAAAATGATACTTGACTTCAGATTTTATCAGAAAGACAGTTTCTTCTGCAAAGCCTAAAACCTCATACCATAATGCACAGAAGTGCATTAGCTTTCACCCAGGATAGGATGAAAAACTGGATAAATAGAAGGGAAAGAAGCGAATTCATATTACCCTCTAACATAATTGCCAGAACTCCCAACTATGCTCAGTTCCTGATGAATTTTTTCTACATGATCTCATCCTTATAGCATCTGGATTTGGAAGACGCTCATTCAAAAAAACTCAGCTTTGTCAGTCTACAGACAAACTCTAGTTACTACTTTATTTATTTTTTTAAACTCCTGACCCGAGAGACTTTTCTCCTTGCTTGTGTGTGCAACACAGACTGAGCTAACAAGACAAGCACCCACACCTGTAGGAAGTGGAGAATTTAACCTAAAAATTCTGACTGACATTTAACTTCACATCGTAATACTTCTCTGGGGGAGGGGAGTTTCCTATAGCTGCATTAATTCAGGCTAAAAATACCCATGCTGACATGCTGTCATGCGAGAATCTCTTTGATTCCAAGAGTTTATTCAGAGCCTTCGTGTTACTTTGAACTTTTTTGTTGTTTAATATGATCATCGCTCCATTTGTCATCATATGACAAGAGCAGACAATTACACAAGCTGAAGATATGTCTGCCAGTCATAGCATGCCATCTTGCTGCTGTCAAGCAAAGAGATGTGCCTCTACACACCTCTAGATTGAGTTCATTAAACCAGCCTGCAGGATATCCCTCGGTAATGACAGAGATGAAAGACCAAATTAAAATTGCTTAATTCAGATACACAATCTCTAGCATTTTCCGCCTTGCAGTCTAACTGGTTAAGCTGCATGTTTGAATAAGCCGTCCTAACACAGAAGCAGCTCTAATTCTACACTTCCACCACTTTTAATTAAAGCATCTGAAATATTTTCAGAGTTTGTTTTGCACTTCCCTCAGCCTTGAACGACAGCTAAGCTATTTAAAAGAAAAGCAGACGGGGCGGCCACATATTAACATGCCTTCTGCCAACCGAAGCACGAAAGCAGCTCTCCCCTGCGTTACAATTGCCACAGAAGAGCTCAGCACGCCAGCCAGGCTGGGTATCGAGCCAGGGAGAAGCGGTGTCTCCTCCAAGAGCGCGTGTCAGGGTTTGCAGTGCTCACCACTGTTTCCCCAAGGCAAATGTGTTGCCTCCAAAGCCTGGGTGCTTTGTTAGTAGCAGCACATTACCTCCACATCCCTCATCCAAAATCCAATTTCCCAGTACAATGTGCTGAAATACTGCTTTTAACCACGTGCTCCTTGAGGTTTTATTTCATTTCCTAATATAAAATACTATGTTCTTAGTGAACAATTGTCTTTTTCTCATACAAACAGTATAGAAGAATCATGTCCTAAAAGTAAGTTTCCTGGAATTTTGCATTAACACTGTGAAAAGTCCACGGACAAGTAGCACCTACCTCAGTTACTAAATTGAGTCATGTTTTCCAACAAAGCCTAATTAAAATAAGCTCTTCTGAATCTCCATCAAGAGCCAATTCACCAGCAAGGAAACAATTGCTTAACACAGCCTCCTATCATGGAAATACATTCCTGACACTGGCAGAGCAAACATTCCCATTAGCACTGCAAGACTATTTCCAAAGCCAATGCATTTACGAGTCAAAATAAAAAACTGGAATCCCAGCTTCCATTACTTCCTCATTAGTGGCTTAACACATAAGAGTAGGGAGAGCAAACTTGATAAGAATAAAAATGCTTATTACACCTAAAACATTACTACTGCATTTTCCAGGACAGCAAAATGTATCCAAGTTTTTACGTAACTACTAAAGTGTTTTCTTTACCAACATGACTTGGCATATTACCAGCAACCCAAAGGGCAACAGGAAACCACAAAGATGATTTGGCTCAAAATTTGCGTTTTCCTAAAGCCTGGTTCTACAACAATGCCTGTTTTTAAAAAACATGAAAAAAAGAAAAGAAAAATTATACTGTACATAATTTAGTTTAACTTTCAAATCATTCCCATGAAGTCACTCTATCTCTAAGATTGAACTCAAGGGTCATATGGGACTCAAGGGCTAAAGCAAGGGTGCTGTGGTAGACAGGGATGCAGCAGCAGCTGCTCCTGGAAGAAGCAGTGCAGGCCACTAACAAGCCTGCCCTGGGAAAAGGGGAAAAGTCACATTCCCTTTCTGCTCCTTCCCCCTTTTGAATTTAATAGCAATTTCCCTCTTTCTGCTATACGACCTATAGAACACTGGAGGGTCAGAGCAAAATGGGAAGAAGACCTTAAGAGACAAATCTGCAGGACTCCCACCTCCTCACAGAGTACTTTTGCAGGACAGGTCAGAATCTGGCTTCTTACTAGGGTCATCCACAGCACAGAATTCGCATGGACTTCCATCTGCTCAGTGCAGGGATGGGGCATGGGAGCAGCCACATCATGGGTACAAACCTCACCTCCTGAGGCTGCAACGCCCTTTTCTGCCTGAGAGGACTCCCTGTCTTTCACAAAAGCACGTTTCCACTGCTGGGGGATAAGAGCAGCTGCCCATCCACCACACCATGCCCACACCAAAACCAGCAGCTTCCCAGCCCAGCCCTTTCTGTGCAGGCATCACCAAAGGCTGCTCGTAAATGCACCATGCCTGCAAAAAACAAATGTTCCATATGTTCAGTGTATTTCCGTCCACATTTCACAGCCAAACTACTGCACCGTGAGGCCAAGCAAGGCCTAAGGGCCTACACAATAAAAAAACACAGACCTTTGCAAGGAAGTTTCGCTTTTGCCTAAAATGACCTCCTCAAAAAACATTCAATGCATTTTCACCACTGTTGAGAGATACTTTGGATATACTGAGGATCCTTTAGCTGCTGTCCACTGCCTTTCTTCCCTTGATCTATGGGCCATAGGGACAGAGCCAGCACCAGCAGTGCCGGCACAACTCCTCCAGGTCCTGCTGCCGCTGCCAGTCCCTCAGCCAGCAGCAAAGAAGAAAATAGAGACTCCAGAAAATAAATGGCAGTGCTTACTGCAACTGTAAATGAGGTGTGGGGAAGGGAGGGACGTAGGGCACTGGCTGCCAGGTAGGGATTTCTTTCGGCTGCTGCTGCTTTTCTAGCTACAAAGTGCTGACAGAGGGGAAAGCTGCAAGCAACCTGCTCCCCGGGACTGCATGAGAAGGCTGGTTACCTTTTGAGTCTGAGCCGAGAGATAATACAGGCCATGAGAGCAGCAACAAGCACGGGGAGGAGGTGACTCTTTCTCTCACATCTGCTGAGGTTACAGCAATTCATGTGCCTCAGTGAAGCAGCAAATCTGGAAAAGAAGCTGAAGTCCCTGCCTTCCCACTTTACCTGGCAGGACTCAAGAGTATCCTTGTGACACATCACACCTGGAGAAGTGCTGCTTTAGCCACAGGCCAACAATTTAGCCAACAAACATGGATACCATCAGTCATGCACTGAACTAAACATCATTTGCTCCAGCAGAGGAATCTGTCTGCATTATGGCAGAAGACCTTACGCAAGAACATAGCTTTGACTCGTCATGTTGACCAGCCAGAATAAACCTCAGAATCTAATTTGTATACAACTGTGCCTAAGGTATCCTGCACTCACGTTGTTCAGCTCACCCATACATGGCCAGCATGTGTCAGCAGCAAGCATGCTTCCAGCATCACCCATCCCTACAAACCAAACTTGGCCTCTGGGGTGACAATATCGCACTCCCAACCAGGAAAGCAAAGGCTGCCTGAACATTTCAGCAGCAGCCAGCACCGACACTATTTAACTCATTTCATTTCCAAATGCACATGACAGGTCTCCTACATACAGACAACAAATCCCCACTAGCCCATCTTACATTCAATTTGCATAACAGATCACTCTACAGCATTAGCAAAATTCCACGCTGCAAGCACATTTAATAAAATCACAGCGACAACAGCTTAAACGGCGCATTAGCTAAAATTCCTGCAATGCCTATTATCGGTGGAGTTACATGATATGGAAAGGGTGGCGTGCCCTAATGAAACCTCACACACGCAGCCAACAGACTGCAACAAAGACTGAAAGATCACATGAGTGCTCCCACAGAAAACCGATTTAAGACCCGAACCCCGTCACCCTTGCCTCCCAAAAGCCAGTCTGGCGTCATGTAAGTAAAAGCCCGACTTCATGTTACATTCCTGGAGCCACAAGCAAAGGAAAGGAGAATTGGTAGAGGAACTGTGCGCTCGGCCCCAGCACAGAGGCATGCTTTGCATTCTTAAGCAGCCCTCTCTGAAACCAATCATCGTTACTTGCTAATTGGCTGGAAGGAACCTCGCTCAAGCCTTGACAGCCTAAAGAAGTACTCTGACTTCTGGTGACCATAGGAGACAGCACAACTCCTGTGGCTGACAGCTAAAGGGGGGCAAAAATCTGCATTAAAGCTGTGCAGTTATTTAATTGTGACTCCTTACGATAATCAAAGTACTAGCAAAAAAGATGCACAAGACAAGAGGACTGAAATACTCGTGATGAAGGCAGGTACAGTGCAGTAATTCAGATGCACATTTACACAAGTCAGGGCAAACGCTGTTAGAAGTGGGGACTAAATTGCAGAGGATCCTTAAACCATCTTACTCCTAAAATATTTTGCTCTAAGGTAAAACACGCACCATGTATTTTAAAGCATTAAGACACTAATTCTATAAACAATAATGCCTCCAGCATGCACACCGTGCGCGCTGGAATGGATTCCTCAACTTGGCCTCATCATTTATGCATCTGATGAAACAAACACTGACAGCTTTTTTGCATTTGTAAAGGCCCCACAGCAGCTGTGGTGATCCCACCATAGAGCAATGAATTAAGCCTGAAACCCAGCTGGGTCTGCACAGAAGCCTTTTTTGCACAATACAGCAAGACTATCATTGTTAACCTAGGCATTATTGTAAAATATTCTGCATTACATTAAGAACAGAGATAGAGATGCCCTGGAAAATTAGCTTTAATAGGCAATTTATATCATTTAAAAATATGGATACCACATTGATTGCTAATTGACAACAAATTTCATAGTTTCATTTACACACAACCAGAGTGAATCAGGTAATTACAGAATACCACTTAAGCAGGAAACAAGGCAAAATTAAGAAATAACCCACATTAACATTATAAAATATACGAGAATTTTTTATAAATGTATAAACATATGTATGAATTTAAAATAACTATCAAAATTACGAGCCTTGAAATGAGAAGGCATTTGAGACAAAATCTTAGGGGAAATGGACATATGCATGCTTTCATCTAACGAATCTTAAGAGTTTCTTTCAGGACTAAAGCAAGCAGCTTAATACACTGCGTAGTAATATTTTTAATTTGGTATTTTTTCCACTTTATAAGGACATAAATATGTACTGAAAAAACAGTCAAGAATTACTCAGGAAAAAAAAATTGAAATTAATTAACTGAAAAATTTTTTACAGACAGAATACATTTGTTCAAAACTGAAACTCTATTCTTCCATTGCATTTAACACTGTATTAAAGAGGCCAGAAAAATCAAAATAAAACTTGCCTACTTCATAAAATAGACTATCCAACTCATCTTAGTTATTAAGAACACTTCTGTAAGATTGAATCACAAAAACATCTGTTTTTCAGGTATGCATAGAGACATTTAAAAAATGAAGCTAAGTATGAAACACTTAGAAGAATTCAAGGTGCTACCTTCTGACATGAAAAAATTTTACGCCTGTCCTCACAACTGCTCAGTGTGAGGAAACCATTTCTCTGGGTCCCACAACAGAAATACACTTTCTGATTTTCAAGTAGTACATAGGCAGATATTACATGTGGTTTGTCTTCCCCCTCATTTCTCCTTTGTCTAGAGGATTACTCAGCTGAGTGGCATAGATTCCCCAGTGCCAACTTCACACAGGCTTACCATGGAAAGGTACCCAAAGAGAAGAGAGCACTGATGACACAGAAGGAAGAAAACAAAGTCACAGGGAGCAATTCGCAAATAAGCAGCCAAGTCAGAGGTAAGGTCAGTAAAAATAGTAAGATGAAAAATATCTTCCATTTACCATTTCTGAAACGCATGCATTTCTCCCCAGCGCAGAACTACCCAACCAGAGAAACTAAAGTCTTATTAAGAGAAACCAAAATTACAGGCAGCAACAACAAAAACCCTAATTCCTTTTATTTGTGGCATTGCCTCTGTTCCCAGACGAATTTTATTTTCAGCAGGAGGAAATGTGGGAAATGAAGAGAGCAAAAGGTAAAAAAGTTAAGGGGGTTAAAAAAAAAAAAAAAAAAGAGAGGGGGATATTAGGAATGAAATGCACTTCAGACTGTGCCACATTTGGCTAAAATGAAGCAAGATCCAATTGGCAGCTTTTGAACATATGACCCTCCAAAGGCAAGCTGTCAGCTCGATAACAGTCAAAGGAAATAAATGAACAACTCTGCAGTGTTCTGAAACTCTTGCGTAATGAAGTTAGTTTCATCCTGGAAGATGGCCAAAAAGCACAAATCAATGAGCAACCAACCTCCTATCATTTTTATCACAACAGTAATACTCATCCAAAGGTAGGTTGTTATTAAGCCCTGGCAATATTTGCATTGGTCTTCCACACCACAAAGTCAAAAACTGACAATAACAAGGAGACTCAATGTACTGAGAAAACGTGGGCAGAACCACTTTTCAGAAATGACAATAACAGAGCTCTACAACCTAGTCCAGGAAGAGCCAGACACATGAATCTTCTACAACAAGAGCTGTGAGATTACCATCCTTGCCAACACTGTAACCATGCAAGTTTATTTCAATAGGCATTAGACATGCCAGGCACTGGAAAAATGGATGAAATGAGGCTGTATAGCATTACACTTTGCTCCAGAGAACTTTCTCATACTGTGGCATAAACCTAATATGAAACACATCAATGTAAGAAGACGTAGTTTTGAGATGGGTAACCCTGAGAGCAGACACTTGCAAAAACCTAAGGCCACGTCATTGTGGAAATTCTCTTGGTTTCTCTCTAGGGACTTCCTGCATGTACAAACCATCAAACCAATTTACAAAAAGGAAAAAAAAAAAAACCAAAAAAACCCCACACACATGCAAGTTATAGCAACCTGGGAGATGCAGATTTAAAACGCTGTTTTAGACAGTTTTAGTTTCTCTTATCTATGACAGGATTAGGACCCCTGATAAGAAGTCCACTACAACTGAGATTTCCCTTACTAGATGTTGTCCTACTTTCTAAGCTGAACGGTAGATCAGTCAGCCAGTATTAGCATTGTTCTTACAGTCTTTGTCTCAAATAATGACAGCTATTCAATCTTCCTTCTTACGCGCTTAAAAATTTATAAGATATTACTTCTTGTTTCAAAGGATTGCCTCAAGAGATCACCTATTATTTTGTTCTCCATAACTAGACTAGTTTATGCACAGGCTTAACATTATTCACATATGTTGAAATTAAACTATGTACTAAATCCTCCAGATCACCTCCAGATCTTTTTTTGTGTTGAAGATGATCTAATCACTGAGAAAGTCAATGGATTGGAAATTTGGAAACCAGCTGAAAGTCTCTTAGTGGCATTCTTCCACGGAGGAGTGACCTTTTAAAACTGAAGTACTTCACTGTGTTGCTTCAGCTCTGTAACACATGGATTCCTGATTAAAATACTGGGTGTCCTCTTGCGGGGAAAAAATACCTGGACATTTGGAGAGCATGAAATTAAGGAAGAAGCAGCACAGCACCATGAAATCTTTTAAGAAGAAAGAATAACCTTTCAGATGCGATTTACTGCTCCATGAGAACAGAAGAATGGTGACAAATCACCTATACAGAGGATGGTTGGGAGCAATTTCAGAACACCTTCAAAAGCATGACTGAACAGACACTTTCAAAGTCTTATTCCAAAGGCAACAGCATAGTGTGTTCATATATATTTTTCCATTGTAAAAGATGAAGCAGCACTTCCCTCCTACACTATCATGTCCATCAGACAAGCTGTAGCTGACCTGAAGACATGACCACAACACGATTTTGAGGGAGAACACACAAGTAAAAGCAGCAAAAACACCACCAAAATGGCTAAAGACAGGGACAGTGGTAGGACCTAACCAGGAACGCAGGGCAAGCCATCCTCCACATGAGCAAGACTCCAACCACGGATAAATATCCTGGCCGTTTTTCTCACATTATACTAACCTTGGTTTTGCAAACTGTGCTGGAGGGCAGGTTAGCTCTCCAGAGCTGAACACACTCCTGCTCCCAACAAAGGCCCAGAGGAAGCTGCAGTCATGCTTGTAGAGTGCAAGCAATAAACTGAAAAAGATTTGAAGCACCTCTGAAATGGCCTCAAGTGAAGGAGGCAGATTCTGAGACTGCTGATAACCAGGCAGTCCTTCAGTCAGTCACTACCATCTACTTGTGGTTATGCAAGGTGAACAGGGACACAAAAAGGAGAGGAAAAAAAAGTAAGAGACAAAAGCATATCCAGAAAAAAATGTTCCAGAAAGCAAAAAATATCTCTGACCACTTTGCCAAGTAATCCCTGTGGTCAACTCCATGCTACTGCAGACAGGAAAGCAGGAACAGGTACAGATAGGCATGCGTATGGGAATGCTGCTTCTGGTCCCATTTGGGCCAGGAAGCAGAGCCTAGCAGGAATGGCCTGAGGAGTCACCGGACTGAGGACAGCAGTGGTTATAATGCCTTAGATGGGCAGTCTGCAGGGGGGAAAAATGACAGGCTCACCACTAGCAGCATCTGAGCAAAGCCAGCATAAAGAAAAGCAAATAATACTTCACCCCTTCACTTTCCTCCATCCAAATTAGACAACCAGTAATTTCCAAAAACACCTAAGGGAATTAATCTTACTGCATCCCTGACTGCACGAGTAACGGGCATAAAATTACACCAAGAAAGGAGAAGGAATCAACAAGTATATAAAAAATATGCTGGGGAGGCAGGGGGGTGTGGGGACACGCATAATTACTTATACGTGATAAACACATTTCCTTCTTTTGCACAATAGATAACCAGCTTTCACAGGAGTCAGCTCAAGCAGTATGATAATGAAATACTAAGTATGACTTCAAGAAATTATACTACCCAGAAGACTTTAGGAAATTTTTCATATGATATTTCTGCTGAAAATCGTGTTCTTTTTCTCCAAAGCAACAGGGTCCAGAAATCATTATACCTGGTCTGTCACCCAGGCTGTTAGAAATCTGACCATCGTTAGTTATTATGGAAAATCATACTCAAATGAAGATTGTAGAGCCCCTTCCAATAATGAAAGCTATGCAGTGGTTTTTATGATTGGTCAGTTGTGTCACAAAATGCTGCTCTTGACTGAAAGAGCATGAATATTAATGGCTTATAAATAAAAGTCTTTAATGTACATGAAGTACGAAATTAGCTTTTCCTGAATGCTCACATCAGCAGGATTTGATTTCCCAAAAGTTAATAATAAAAGGACTGTAAAAAGGAGTGAGCAGGGCCATGTTCTACTTTCCTCCACGGTATTTGTGCATTAACAGTTTGTTGAGCCTTGCAAAACAAACACACAGCCAGTATTTTCTATAAACAACACTCAAATTCTGCACACAGGCTTGAGAGACTAGTTATCAACAGCAAAATTCCCCCGCCCCACTCCAAAATGCTTCCTTATGGAGCTGGCCCCCCAAAGGAGCTGTACGAACCTTGCCTCATCTCCCTGTCTGGCCTTCAGGAAAAGAAAATAATACTGCAACGACAGTTCGCTTTGCTTTCTTGCAAAGAGATGGCAGGAGCTTTCTAAGAGCTAATTTCCTTAGACAGGGACAAAGTGGATAGAGGAGCTCAGTCAGAAATACAGGGAAATGAGAGAGAAAAGCACAGCAGTGGAAGACAAGAACAGAGGGGAGAGTGAACTGTAAAAATGCCAGCACTATGCACACATGCACACTATAATGAAGAGTAAAGAAAGAAAAATAACAGTTATTACCTTTAAATAAAATATTAAGAGGCTGAAAAAGAAAAAAATCTTAAAATATTTCAGAAAAAAAAAACAAACCAAAGAGGCAGTATTACATTTAGTAAAGCCATTAAAACCATGAAATGGCTATCACCCTTTTAGAAAACCAACATTCCTGCCTGCAAATACTTGCACACACTCTTACACAGGAACGGCAAAATCTCAAGCCCTGAAAAGCACTTCGGCATGTGCTTAACTCATAAGCTCCAAGTACTTCAATTGACGTCAGTAAGAGTATTCATACATTTGAGACAGGCACGTGCTTCAGCGCCTTGCTGGATCGAAACTGAGGGTGCCAATTCCACATCTTTTTAACCCACAGCAAAGCCAAAGAGGCCCTTGTGCCTTGCTGCTCCCTTAACTGTGCCACTAAAAAGTCCTGCAGGCTTGCACTGAAACCCGACCATTTAAAGATAAGTAGGTGGAAGAAGAAAGAGCCTAAGCATAACTACTCTTTAGGTCTCATAATTTCAGTGACCCTATTTCACATGCAGGTCTTTGGCTGCATTGATATGGCCAAAGCACCATACCATGAAGGAATGATTCATAGGGTCACCACTGCTGGCTTCAATGGTGAGAAAAAAGCATGTGATGCCACATCCTGCTGTTCCTATAATTAAAGGAAGCCTTGGTTTTTGTAGCTTATTGATTTGACATGGTTTGGCCTTCTCATACTACTTGAGAATCCAGGGCAAAAATACATTAGCACTTTAGTTCGTGTGCACATTCAACAGACATGAGTAGTTTTAACATGAGAAGCTATCTGAACTTATTATTCACTGGTACAAAATAAAACAAATAAAGCCATGGGAACTTTCAGGATGAATTCCCTTATGTAAGGAGGTCCTTACCCTAAGATGTAGAAAATAGAACAGTACACTGGCTTTACTTCCACAGTGAAGCTCTTGCGTATGGGATGGGTGTGTGTGGCTGCTGAACTAGAAAAGAGTAGCAGTTCTATCACATTTAGCAGTGGAACTTAGCCTCCAGTAGCACAGGTATTGTAATTTTCTTTTCTTCCTCTTTTTATTTCTCTCATTGAAGTATAAAATTGTTCAAATCCTACCTAAGCAAGCATAACATGTAACAGCAGTACATTTTTAATTCTGTTTGAACTGATTTTAGCACTTTGGAAAGGATTATGGCACTGCCATCACCACAGGCACAAACACCTTTAGCTTCATTTTCACCTGTGAGGCCTAACTTCGTTTCAACGTTATTTAATATTCACCATGCTTCCAGCAGGAAGGCAGTACAGAAAAATCTAAATCCGAACAACCCTTAAAACAGACAAGGACAGCTAATTTTGCTTGCTATGAAATAAAACATGTATCTTGACTCCTATTTAGTCATAATTTCACAGCCCATTGAAACTCACTCTATTGCTAACAGACGCAATCCTATCCCTCCCTTGCCACTTCACTGGGTGCCCCTGTAACAACTTCCCAAGACCAAGCATTTTTCCAGCCACATCACAAACTGCAATATTAAATGAATCCACATTAAAAATCAACCAAATTTTGTCAGTTCAGTTTTTACCTGCAAAGTCCCCAGTCTGAGGTGGGAGTTATCACCTGACACACATCAGCCTGCAGAAGAGAAGGGGAACAAGCAGCCAGAGGGAAGGCTGAACAACTTCTTCCAGTGCACTGCAGCCTTAGAGTAATCACAGAAACACAGCACTAGGCACCTCACTGGTCTCCACATTTAAAATGCTGTTGCTGAAGGCAAAAAGCATAAGCTACACATAGGACATTCACAGATTAGGAAAAAGGGAGTAGAACAGGACAGGGTAGCTTCCCTCAACAGCTACTTCTTATTTTGTTGTTTTTACTGGTTCAAGGCATCACAGAAGTGGAGGGGAAAAAAAAAAATAAAAAGAAAGAAAAAACAAAAGCTGCTTCAAAATTACTCGCCATTAGGATAACCATTATTTCTTGCAAATTATAAATAATTCACAAGTGACAGTTACTATAACATGCCCCAAGTTCAGCTTTTAAGTAATATGAAGTTACTTGTCTTACAAAGTGATATTACTATGTCCCCATTATAAGCTGAATAACTACAACAAAAAAAAATTAACATTGGCTTTCTGAGACCAGAGAATGTCCCTTTCAGCTGTGGCTATAAAGCAGAAGTTAGTTGGAGTAGTACTTCTTCTAATAATTTATTAAAAGCTCTACTATACCCAAAGATTGTAACAAGAAGACAGTCTTTCTGCTAGTGGTGCCTTAATCTTAAATTTAAGCTTTTACCAGTCTGCAAGGTGGCAACAGGCCATGAGAATTATCATCATTATCACCACACTTCAAGAACAGGTAAAAAAGTGACTTTCAATCTGAAAACCACATCTCAGGTGTCCATCTACATCATCCATATGTGAAAGACACTTAAATTAAGGCTGGTCACCTGAAATACCACCCAAAAAAGGAACCATGTACAACACCAGCTTAGTTACCAGTCAACTTAAAAAACAGTAACAGAAAGCCTTTTTTTCCACTTGGCTTTGAGTTTTATGAGCTCAAAAGTCTGAACCAAGTTTTCTAGGGCTCAAATCAAAACAAAAGTACGTTGGATTTTTGGGAATTTTTCAGCTCAAATTGAGCGAAGAAGCTAATTCATCTGGCATATGGGCAGGGTTGCAAATTTGTGTTTTGGGGGTTTTAACAGGCATGCTGCAGCTGAGAGATTTGGCTTACAACTTTGATGTACCAAAAAGAACTGTAGGGCAAAGTGGCTGAAAGTAACACCCGTAAAATACAAAAAGGTGCAGAAGAAGGAAACATATCTCTTCTCTAAGTCACCCTCAGTCTGTCTAATGGGTACCTTATAAAAAGAAAAAAGCTATAAACATAAGGTGGTAGCCTGCAGGACCTTAAAAATCCAAATGCAACTTCTATGCTATGTACTTCATGAATATAAAGACTCGCAGTTTTAGAACAGCACAGGAAACTATATGCTAAATATAACAACTAATAAAAATAATGATAAGCATCTCAAAGAGTGAGAGACTGAACAGACTCTTGCCCAAAACTCATGGTTTCTGTCCACTTCAATAGTAGCAACCTGAAAAAATATTTATACATTGCCATTGCCTTGATTTGCAGGCTTTACATTGCCAAGTTCCTCACTGCAATTCTGAAACATGCAGGCCATTCAAAAAAATGTGGCTAGAAAATTGTTATTTAGCTGTTTAAATGGAGTTGTCAAGGTCTGGGGCAGACTGAATTCCTGCCACCTTGGAGCCTCGAAAGCTTACTGTCTTGGATGGACTCCCCTAAATGCAGCAAAACTAGCAAGATGCGCAGCACAAGATTAAAGTTTACCCAAAGCAGTACAGATTTTTTTTTTTTTTCATCCAGAAGAAGAATAAAGTACAAGCCTCAAAGAGAAAAGAAAGCCCTTCCCATACCATTCAAATGTGGGAAAGGGCAGAGAAGACCATTCCGTTCTTGTGGGCAGTGAAGGAAAAAAATAACCTTATCAAAATGCCAGTACACAACAAATCCAGAAATATTGTGGAGCATGTATCTCTACCCACTCACATAAAACTGTTTCAAAAATAGGCATGGAACAAGCATATCGTTGAAAGAGCTGATAATTTCTCCAAATTCACTCCCATCATTTTTAATTGAAAAGCATGCACTGCCTCAACACTCATCTGCAAGCCAAAGCTAAAAATGAATTGCTTGCAATATATAGTTATCCTAACTTGGCTCAGACAACACAGTATCAAAGTGCAAAACTAAGATTAGTAGATTGTGTCAGAATGAGCTCCCATGGTTTATTTTTGAACGCTGTAAATATCGTTAGCCAGTCATCATAGCACGTGTGTGCCAAAATACGCTAATCTCCTGCAACTATCACGTCATCCAAAAGATGTCAGAGCAGCAAGGCAAGCTTAAAGAACTGAAAGCAGAGCACCAGGGACTCAAATACCACAAACCCTCCTGGAGTACAGCAGCAGGCCACAGCTTCTCAACTTCCTATTATTTGCATTTCTTCTCAGTCACAGATCCAAGACTGCCTTTTTTGCAGAGCAAATCAAGGGAAGAACCTGGCAGAAAAGATGGCAAGAAGCCATGCAGGAAAGACGAAGCATATTACAGAGGAGAGACATTTAGAAAGGATTAAATCATGCCTCTCAAGTGATGCAATTATGAACTCTTCTGGGGGCATCATCACGTTTCTGCTGAACTGATTTAAGCAGTGTCAAAATGTCTGATTCCACCTGTAGCAATTCTACAGGCACTAAATTGAACCTGACCAGAAGCTACTCCAGCTCCACACGCCTGACCTAGATGCAGAAAATATACAGAGACCTTAGTTTAGCTTTCTCATTTCGTTTTCAGTGTCTATTTTTAATCACACAATCCCATTTTTACGCCAAATAAAAGGAGGCTTTTGTCTCTCAGATAAAAATAGGGGATATTGTTTGTGACACATCAATCCAGGATGAGACATTTGCTGCAGAAATGCTGAAGCAGCTTTACATCTTCCCTGTGTATACCAGTGGAATGATGATTTCCACCTGGGCCTCTTTCCCTGCTTCCGTGCTCAGCCAGGCTGGTCACTCTGAACAGCTTCCTCCAGAAGCATAAATTAAGCCAATAAACTTGGCACGGGAGCAGATGGGGTGCACTCCCACTATCCGTCTGCTTACAGACCAAGGAGCCGCGATCCTGAGCCTCGAGCCTGGAGACACGGCATGGCAATGGTGCCAGCCACGGCTCAGCACTGCCACTCGTCATGGCCACTCCTGCAGAGCAACTTGAACAGCAGCACTTTACAGCCTCGTATCCCTCATCTGCATAGGGAAGAGTCAAAAAGACAGGACATGCAGAGGGGAGAAGAGCTAGCATATTTTCAAACAAGACCTCGCTGCTATAATTAAAGGGTTTATTCCTTTCCCACAGCCCACACTGGAAATACCAGGCCTCTGTCAGATTACTGAAGGAACAACTTCAGAACAGGATGTCATTACACAAGGGAAAGTGTGAAACCCGAGCAAATGAAACAGCAAATGGTTTTAAACCTTCTACCTACTACTTCATGGAGGAAACATTTTTGTGACTGAAGAAATAAACCCACTTCTCCCAAATGAAAACCAAGAGCTCCCAAATAAAACCTGCCTTTTAAAAACCAAGAAGGATTGCATCCAGTATTCCCAGAAGTAATAAGCCAGCAAAACAACCAACCCATCAAAGATCTAAGGGAACACCAAATGGATTTTGGCAATCATATTATTTCCTGTATCTGAATTTCAGTGCCAAGTAATCCTCACATACTAGACCTGAATTTTACAAGCGATTTGTAGATTTTAAGTTTCCTGGTGGCTTCCTACCACTTAAAAATGCTTTAAATAAAAAAATGGTGGTTAAGTATAAAAAGTCTATGTGTACCATGTCCCATCATTCAATTGGACACTAAACTCCAGGTACATTTTACCATTTTCTCTAAAGTCCTAACAACAGGTTAAAAGCTGTCAGCTGAAGTTTTGGCCTGTGGGGTAGGGACATTTAGGGACATCAGCATCAGGAAACACTTAAGGGAAGTTCAGGTTTGGCAACACTGAAATTTGCATTAATAGACTTGAATTTTAATGTCCCGTTAATCTTACACAGAGGCAGTCAAATCCATCAGCACTATTGTTTTCAGACTGTCTGCCCACTACGGCAAACAATGCATCATTTACACTTGGTTTACATTTATAGTTGGGAAGAAAGCCATGCAAAGGACTAAGGGGAGAAAACAGAATGTTTTAAATGCAAATCTGGATTTCGAAGAAGCATGTATTCCTCTGCAAATTCCACATCTGCTAGATCACAAAAAAGCTGAGTGCTTGCAATAAAAAATAATAAACGTGTATCTGCTTTTCCTTTCCCTACTTTAAAATTGCCTTTAAAGCTTTCCTTTCACTTGACTGCTGCAAACTGGAAACTTTAGAAATTAAAGCAGCTGGTCTTTACCCTCCGTCAAGCTGATTGAATTTGGTCACTATACAATAAAAATGGGCAAAAACAAACCCCAAATCAACCCCCCAAAACATTTGCTGCCTCATCAAGAGCTTTCACTTATGTTCAAACCAGGAAATAACAGTAATGTGTATAAACAAAACATGAATTTTAACGTGGATTCTCTTTAGCTTCAGACTATGAGATTTAAAAATTGACCTACTTTATGTAATACTCCCACAGCTGAGTCATCACAGTATCAACTGGTCTCTATCAGCTGCAGGGTATGATCATCTCTCAAAAAAAAAAAAAGTATCCATACTCAAATGCTTCTTTTATTATATTAAAAATATAACAATCTAACAGTCTGGACTGTTAATCTAAGAGGAGGGGGAAAATTTTGAAGAAAGCTGAAACTACGTGAAGTAGTGCCTTATAATGCAGATGCCATGCCTTGTAGCAACAGCCTGTAAGCTACAGGATAGAATATTGGAGAAGGCAGCAGAAATACAGATTAGTTCCAACTCTGCCGCTGTTACAGCATGTAGCTTCAGGCAAGTAATTTAGACTTCTTTCTTTTTCATCAAACAATAAAATGGAGGGAATGCTACTGCCTTACAGATTCAGCCGACGTTTATACCACACTTTAGCATATGCATAACATTAGCTATTACTACAGAAAAAGAAGGGGTAATATGTTTTTAATGCTGGCTTAGTAGGCCTAGCAAGAGAAGGTGAAAGTGCTTAATGAACATTAGAAACTCTTCACAGAGGCCTTGATTCACTCTAATTCTGGGCAGCATCTTACTGCTCCTGGCTTGCAGACCATCAGAGTGAGCAAGAGTCCATCAGTATCTCAGAGCAAAGCATCTGTTGATAGCAAAATATCCATTTAAAGAAAAAAAGTATTTTAATTACTAGTTTCTACTTATGTACTATCCTACAGCCATTTACAACATACTGTTGTAGTCTCAAGAGACCAGAAGGAGGTTAAGAGGAATGCAAAAGTAGCTCGAGTGCAGCTAGAATCCTTAAGTTTTTCATACAGGGAAAAGAAAGATTTGAGCAGCTATGCCGCTGGAATTGTTACTGCAAGTGTGAAAGGGACCCAACAGAATAAAGCCCCAAAAGGTGATATCAAATAAGATGCAACTTACACTGAATACAATCTCTGCTGCCAGTAGTCTATTTACATTATTTCTTGTAGGAAGTGGTCAAACTTAGAGCCTGTCATCAGTTGTGAGGATGGGGGAGAGAAATGGCAACTGCTCACAGGAAAAGAAGCAGGGCAGGTGGCTTCAGCTGAAGCCCTGGAGTGTCCAGGGTCAGGCTTCTGCACAAATGCCCCTGATGCAGAAGGTGGTGGTGCTGTGGAGTTACCATCCCCTCCCCAAAACTCCCTGAGCCCACATCAAGCACACCCAAATAGAGAGTATTGTTTCAAAGGCTGCAGCAGGCACAGGAGCTCTCAGATGTCTGCAGCATGCTAATCCTGGCCAGGCCTTGCTGGCCCTCTGTCTGAGGGGCTTACCAGGCCATCCGTAGGTGAAGCGTGTCACCTCATGGCAAACTACAGCACTTTTACTTCTGCAAGGACAAGGAAACAAATCACACGAGGTGACAGTAGTGACATTACTCCTTAATTATACTTCACCATCTGCTACCGTGACAGAACCATGCAGGTATTTTAAGGCGGTAATCCAAGTCTGATACTCTGAGACCTAAGCCCGCAAGAACATAAGATTTGCTATTCGAGCATCACAAAAACGGTCAGAAAAATGCACCTGTGAAATTACGTTCAAGACATCAAAGCTTTTGAATCAAGAACTATTAATTCCAAGCGCATACTGAACGCAGTCTGGCTTCTCGGTGGATGCTTTACAAAGCTGTCAGTTTTGTGAGGCTGGAGCCAAAAGGCAATATTTGATATGTAAAGATGTTTGAGAAGGAGGAGGGTAAAGTGAGAAGAAAGAGTTGTATGAGTCAGCCATGGACCTTTTAAAAATTAAGTGATAGCGTTTTTAAACCACGGGAAAAAAAGATGCATACAAGGACTTCCCCATTCCTGGGTTACCAATCGCAAAAGATAATGCTCCCTAAGTTTAAGAGAACTTTCAGATGTAAGCACTTACGGAGCAGGAAGCCAAGCCCTGCAACGGCAGCCCACAACACGGAGGCTTTACTCCATTGTTCTCACCACTTTCTTCTTTTCAGAATTCATTTCACAAACGCTGAAAAGACAAAACAGCAGCGGCAGCCTGAACAGGCTCCACTCCTGACACAAGGGCAGTTTAAGCCGAGGTTGGATGGGGCTCTGAGCAACCTGATCTAGTGGAGGGGGTCCCTGCCCACGGCAGGGGGTTGGAACTAGGTGATCTGTAAGGTCCCCTTCCAACCCAAACCGTTCTGTGATTCTATGATTCTGTGACATGAGGGGAGCGGGGCCACGAAGTACCACCTGGTGCCCGTGCGGCAGCTGTGCCCTCACGCCCCACGGCGGAGCATCACCTCCGGCCTGGGGGAACCAGGCACCTGGGGTGGGCAGCAGGGCCCGACACCGAGACCATTGTTCCAGGTACAGGCGAAGCTTGTGCTGGCACCGGCGAGGAGGAAGAGGCGGCAGCAAGCTCCGCCGGGCTGCCGTAGCGCCCGAAGGTCACGGGCAGGAGACGTGCCACCACGCGTGTCGCC
>VXBB01021741.1:557720-580521 GCA_013399915.1 Illadopsis cleaveri | reverse complement strand
CACCTCCCCCGGGCAGCGTTACAGCGGGGCGGGCAATCGATAGCGGCAGTCAGCTGGAGTCAACTGCAGTTTTTACCAAATCTATAGAATACCGAGGCAAAGTGGCCCGAAGGTCACCCTCCCTGCCAAGGGACACCCCTCCGCTGAAAGAAATCGGCGCAGGAGACAAGACGCGATATAAACTACAACTTTTAAAGCCTCGCATCAAACACGCCCAAAACCGAGGATTTCTATATCTTTCCCCCCACACTCGCCCCCCAAAATTTGATTTTTTTTTTTAACATGGAGATAAAAATCATTTTTCGCTCTACTGCATATATGGATAATCCCCTCCGCTTTTCTAAACGCAAGGAAAAACTGCCCTGTGCCAATCAAAACGTAACTGGAGCACGAACAAAAATCTAACTACCCATCCACATTTATATGTTTAAAGGATTAGACAATTATGGGGGATTGGTTATGCGGCTGAATAAAGCGAGGCAGAAATACAGCCCAGGCTGCGCTGGATTAGCCCAAATTTTAAAGCCATCATAATGAATTATTTTTTTAAACAGCACCGAGCCATTTTCCTCATCATTCCAGTCAATCCCGAGGAACGCGCTGCCCGTAAGGCGATCCCCGGCTGCTCCGGTGTCTATCGCAAGGCAGAGCAGCCGAGGATCGCACACAGGAGAGGATGTGGTACTGCGAGAAACCAGCTCGCCATAACCAGACACTCAGTTTCAACTTAAAGGGCTTCCAACAACCACCGCCGCCGCTTCACCAGACGGGGATAGACACACGTAGATCATTTAAAAAAAAAAAAAATCCAAAACAACAACAAAAAAACCCAACAAAAAAAAAACCAACCCGAAAAACAACAAAAAACCTTTTTTAGCATGCAAAAGCACAGAATTAAGAAAATCGCTTGAAAATGCAGTTTGGTGACATTATCGCGGCAGCCCCCCGAGCTCCTCGCGTTTCATCTAAAACTAGATTATGATTGTGTCATTTGAGGTCAATACATTTATTCACTGGAGGAATCGCTACACAAATCTGGTTTTATAACCGAACTGGATAGCAGGCTTCCCCGTTAAAAGGGGCCTCCGAAACTCCCCCACCACACCACAGAAAAATCAAATTCAGCATCACATTTGTTCCCAAAGCCTTAGAGCTGCAAGATTAGCTATAAACTTGACATTCACTGCCATTTCCTAAAATTGGGAGTCAAACGATATATGTTATGACCACTTACGTATTTCTTTTGAATTATATTCCTCTTGGGTCTTTCTTTGCTCATTCTGGTATCCAAATTCTGATTGCAAAAGGGGACAATTGCTTCATGAATTAAAGCCGAGACAATTAAAAAAAAAAATTTAAAAAATACCGAAAAAATCCAGGGGGGAGGGGGTTGTTTGTAGTGGTATCTTGTAATCCGACTTTCTTTCCTCACAATGTGATTCTCCTAGCAATAAATCCGAGAAATGAGGGACGGAAGAAAAAAAAAAAGACGAATGCAAAACAAACAACAAAAAAAATTCACTTTAGTGAAGCATTATAATGGAAAATTTCCCCCTAAACACAAAAAACGACGCCCTTGATATCCCCTTTTCTCTTTCTCAAGCCGCCTAAGCGATCTGCAGGTCCTTAGTGTCAGAGCTGTAGTTACATCTTGGAGGAGGAAAGGGGCCGGGAGGAGAAGATAAATAATCGGGACGTTGGAAGTCACGTTTGTGCCGCTGCAGCAGGGAAAGCGGCAGGGACAACTCCAGCAGCGGCGGCGGCTCCGGCGGCAGCAGCGGCGGCGGCGGCGGCAGCGAGGGCTGCACGCACGGTGTGTGTCTCCGCTCCTCCAGCTCCCCCCCAACCAATGAGAACAGCTCTCCGCCAGCAACTTTAAATGGACCTGGCTCTTTTTTTTTTTTTCCTCCTCTGTTGTTAATATATATGTCTGCGTGCGTGTGCGCNCGCGTGTGTATGTGTGTGTGTATATATATATATGTATGCGTGTGTGTATATATATACACACACGGACACACGGCACACACACATACATGCATACACCGCCTAGGGCTCGCCCTTAATTCCAAACCGAGGCAGCAGCCGCAGCGCCCGGGCCCCTCGCCGTGCTCAGCGCATGCAACAGGCCTCGGCTAAACTCCATGCGGATCAAGCGTCACGCGCTTCTCTCTCCCACCCCTCTTTCCACCTCCCTTCTTTCGGCATTTAAGCGTGGCCCCCTGGCAGCCAAGGTCGCCGCAAGCCCTACGCCGAAACCGGAGCGGGGAGTTTGACGACGATCCCTCAAGAGCGCAGCACGCTCTGTCGCCGTGCCCTGCCCCCCTCCCCGCCCCGCTGCAGCCTCCTCTCTCCTCCCGCCTGCCAAGGGCTGTCCTTCCGNGAAAACTTCATGTCTGTGGGCTGCCCCGCCGAAGAGGCGGCGGTCTGGGTCTGCCGGACAGACAGACGGACGGACTGACTGCCTGCCTGCCGGGCGGGCGGTGTCAGCTCGGGACACGCTGCGGGCTGGGCTGCGCCGTGCGGGGCCCGCTCGGTGTCTCCAAGGTGTCCCGAGGTCGCGCCTCCTGCGCCGCTGCCGCGCCGGGGCTGCCCCGCGGGATCCGGGCCGGTGGCCCGGCGCGCCCGGGAATAACCTTTCTGTGCGGATGGATGTGTGCTTTTAAATCCCGCCGAGAGCCCGGCGGCTTCCCAGGCTTCCCTGGCCCGTCCTCGCCCAGGGCTGGTGCCGAGGCTGGCCAGCGCCTGCTGCCCCATCCGCGGCGGGCTCTGCCGCTGAACCCTCCGGCGGCTCCTGGAAACCCCCTGTCGGTGCGAAATCATGAAGTTTCAATTCTCTATTAATTTCACATGTATTTTTTCTTCAATTAAAACAAAAAGAAAAAGTAAACTTTCGTACGTGGGAAGTCCGTCTTCAGCAAAAGCCCAACAGTTTCTTAATGTTGGAGCAAGCGGAGAGGAAGGTCACAAAGTTATAAGGGGACTAAAGCACCTTCCCTATGAAGACAGTCTGGGAATGTTTGGGGGTGTTCAGCTTGGAAAAGAAAAGATTCTGTGGAGACTCCGTATTGTTCAAAGCCAGGTTGGATAAGGCCTTTGAGCATCCTCATCTAGTGGGAGTTGTCCTTTCCCAGGACGCGGGAGTTGTAACTAGGTGGTCTTCAAAGTTTCTTCCAACCCCAAACATTCTGATTCTATAATTACATCTCCTAGTGACAGGGAGGAAAGAGCGTCATTAATGATCCCTGGTGTGAGGTATTACCGTACCCAGTGTGTGTTTGTGCTTTTCTCAAGGACTCACCACGAACTATGAGCTGATACACTTTTATGCTAATAGCTTACACTTGGGTGATGCCTTAGGGCCAATACACTGTCTTCCACATGCGGGTTTTATGTTCAGTTCACTTCTGGGGCTGAACATTATTATATCTGCCCCGTAGGGATGAAAATTTTTGTGCAAGACTCTTGAGTGGCAGTGCTCAAAGTCAGAAGAGGAGGACACAAAACTTGGCAGAACATCACTCCCTGGTACCTACCCTTGAGTCTTCATCACGAGACCATCCTTCCTCACTTATGTAGATAAGTGACCATCGTGATCTCCCTCTACCTTAGGAATAGAATGCAAATAATGCTTATGACGCTAAATGGAAAAAAAAGTTATCTTGTAATTTCTTTGTTTTCCTTATCTTCTTCATGTTTATTGTTCATTATTTCAGGACTCTTTCCCTGATCTTGTTTCAATAAAAAAATGGGGTACAAAATGACCTGTGCTTGACCTTATCCAATATCAAGCTTTTATGATAATACTACTTGTGATCAGCTTAGTCTTTTGAAGCCTTTTCTTTAGGTCTCTTATAGGAAAATACAGATTACATCTTAAGAGTAAGTCTGAAGTGAGGGGTTTGTTCCTTGAAATTGGAAATAGAAGGATTTCTCGTAGGACTCTTCAGCTTCCTGCCCTCACTTATTTTTTGAAGGTATTTATGTAGCAGCAAGGTCTAGGACATCGTTGGAAGAAAATGCTTTTCTCTTGGCTTTTCTTCATTTAGTAATGATGAGTCTGTGCTTCTCCAGGAGGTATTTTGGAAAGCCAGAAGAGACAGAGATAGCCATTCATGTATTTCTGAGTCAACAATTGAGCAAAATTGAGCTTTTCTCAAATGACATAAGGTAGCAAACCCAACTGTTCCCCCTGCCCCTTACTTTGGAGATTACTTCCTGAGTGCTCTTAAAAGTCTTGGTGTTGCTATGTTTGCTACTGGCTTTTGTGCCATGTGTTGAACAAGAGCTTACTGTCAGTGCAAACTAATGAATTTTCTTCTGGAGGCTGGGTGGCAGAAACCTTTCCCATAGATCCGTGGCTCTATTTACATTTGTGTTCTGTTACACAGAGCATTGTATTGTGCACATGCTGGGTATCATGTATCTGCCATGGGTCTTGCCTTTCAGTTCTAGCTTGTGTACATTTTGGAGACTGACCTTTTAAATACTGAAGCTGGACTGGTTTGCAAAATTAATTAAATGCTGGTACAATAGCACTTAGTACCATAGGTTAACTGCTACTGATGGCAGTGTTTGCAATTACATCTGATCACTTTTTTTTGCAGATTGTTCGTGACTTTCATCGTGACTTTCATCATGGTCACTTCCAACTGTAACTTTGCTTGAAGATGTTTGAGGAATGACTACTGTTTGAGCAATCTAGTTAGCATGATAGAGATTCCTTGCTCCTTTTTTCCTTTGTTTCCTTCTCACTCATTTCTTTATTGTAAATAATACTTTTACAGGAATTGCACACATTTGTAAAGGAGCCGCCAGACTGGATTTATATGTTCTACAACTAATTTTTAGTCACTGTCCAGTGTGAACCTTTCCAATAACCTCAGTGTTCTGAGTATAATACTATTGTACAAAAAAACTTTGGGGATTTTTTAGTTTGTTTGGGTTTGTTGGGGTTTTTTTCTTTGGGTGGGAAGGGGGATTTCTTGGTTTGCGTGGTTTGTTTGGGATCGGTTTTTTGGCCGGGAGGTGAGGATATTGTGGATTATTATGCACTGCTCATTTGGACTTGTGCATACTAAGCATCCTAGGTGCAGTTATCTCTGAGCAAGAAGTGAAACATGGTCACTTTCTAGCATACAATATAACCTTCCAGTGCATAATTCAGTGAAAAGTGAGATGAAACTTCATTCAAAAGGAACCTTGGTGATAGCTCTCCAGCTACCAGAGTTTTCATAACACTTGCCTAGTTCACATCTCAACGACGATAAATCCCTTTGAGGTTATAGGAAAAGAACATTCATCACAGCTGATTTAGCTATGACTGCACTTCTTTTTTTTTTTTTTTAATTTTAATTAGGGGCTACTGCTTTTGGCACTTTTGGACTTTGAAGGTAGATATATGTGCAGATTGGTTTGTGCTGTCCTCAGAATTCTGAGGCAGAATTACTGAGAGTTTTAGTAAGATAATGTGGAAAGTCATGCTTTGGGGGCTGGCCAAAACAGGTCAAAACAAATAAAAAAGAATACGTAGTTCATAAAGAAAATTATTTAATTTTTAAAGTTTTTTGGTTGTTATTTCTTCCTTTTGGTCAAACAGATGAAACAATAGGCACAAGCAGTACAGAGAAGGCAGGAAGAACATGGGGTGAATTTGTGAGCCACATTTCACCAGTCAGCAAACAAAGGGCGTGATGCCAGACAAGTTTGGCCATAAAAGAACCTTGTCTTGGGGGCAGGCTGTGATTGTTTGTGGACAGATGGCTGCTTACCAGTTCATAAAAATAACTTCTGGATACCTTTTCTTCAACTGTCTTGTATTTACCTGAATCGTGCCTCAGAAAAGACAAGATTAAATTCTCTAGTATTGAACAGGTTTTCTACAACTGAAAGTGATGCAGCTTTGAATTCTGAGACCTTATATCTTGTGTGGATAAAGCAAAATGTTTTTTACATTGAGAAGGATGGGAGTGAGAGAGGGTTGATAGCTTTGTGCAGCTAGATACAGAACTTGCTTCTAGCCCTAGAATCTGGTTGGCCATCTGCAGAGATGTGTGGGGAATTCTCAGGTATTTTTTTGAGGTTTGAATCGCTTCTTGGAAGCTTGGTGGAGTAGGTAAAGGGACTTCAAAAGTGGACCCCCCAGGTCTGTCAAATCAGTACACATTCCTAGAGCAGCTTTTTGTGTGACAAGCAATAACAGCATTTATGTATAGCATATTTTGTTTCATGTTTGAGAAGATGGAACTTTACCACAGGCAGACAATTCTTCCCTCTAGCAACTAAGAAAGATGTGGAGACCATCAGAGAGAAGCCTCTGCCTATAGAACCCTGGCCACTGACTTTAGTTGATGCCTAGACCCTACATTCCGTTTTCCACATATCCTAATGGGGTTCCCCTCCACTTGCTGTCATGCTTTCCATCCTATCTGGCCTGTATTCATATTCTGCCTTGTTGTTTTACTTTGATCTTTAAAGGTCCATAACATATTACAGTAATTGGAGTAGAATATAAAAAATAACATTGCAATACTTATGTAAGAGAAAACCACCTACTGCTGTGAATGAATCCCTTAGAGAAGAAGGAAGTGGAATTTCCTTTTATTTGTTCCCATGGGGCAATAGAGATACGAGTAGCCAGTTACTAGTAATCAGTCTGGCCACTTCTCCCCAGCTTTTTTGCTTGTTAAATATTTGTATAAATGTATGCATTTGTTAAATATTTACATGGAATGCAAACGTAATGACCGTGCAACGCAGAAAGCTGGTGAACATGCAAGGTGTTGCCTCTGCATCTGGGTCTGAGGGTTTCCCAACAGGCAGCTTCCAGCATGCACTTTAGCTCTACATGTGTAGTGGATTCTGTATCACATGCACAGAGGGTGGATTCGTGCACCACAGATTTATGCACATGATTTAAAGTCCTCTGGGTAATTGAGACATGGTGCCTTGCATCTCCAGGATCCTTGAAGTGGCCATACATGCACGTGCAGGCAGACACTACACAGATGGTCAGAGTGAAAGGATATTAAAGTGGCTAAGTTAAGCACTCAAAAGTTACAAAATGCCAGAATTGGGAAAATGCTTATGTAATATTAATTCCATCCATACATCTATATATTGCTTTATAATAATCTTAAAATAGATTACATACCTTTCCCCCCACCTCCATTGGGTTTTATTTGGTGCATTAAGTGAGTCTGCTCTAGGGATGAATTAGAGTACATGCTGAAGGAGAATGTTGTCTGTTGAACTCTTACCCTCCTGTGTTCCTGTGAGTGTAAGAAGGGAAGACGTAATCTCATTGTTAAGGCAGCTGAACGTTGCTTTGGAGAAGTTGATCCTCTGCCAAGGAGTGTGATGCTGGGTAAGCCATTTACATCAATCTTTTAATAGCGGCCAGGTCAGCACTACTAATTTGTACATAAATAGCTGCAGTTGTCAGGTGGGTGATGAGTTGTGACTTGTGACTATCATAGCTCTTTGATCCAAATCTCCTAGTGTGCAGGATATTTTATTCTCCCACTTGAAAACGTAGAAGAGGAGATGGGGAAATAAATATGCCTGTGATTGCTAAAGTGTTCCTGTTGTAGCACTTGCATCGTTCCTCATTTTTTGGGTTCTCTTAGGACTACACATGGGCATCTGCACCAAAGGCTGCAGTATCCTTTGAATACAGAATATGCAGTGCTTAATACTAGCAAGACCTGGATTTTAGGTATGTTGAGACTCTTCAGATCTTAATTTCTGACTGCCTCAGTTTACAGACTGTAAAATGGAATTAATACATTTCTTTAGCACACAGAACTGATGGAAACATATCACTTGTGGACTGTCATGATGTTCTCGAAGCAAGCACTGCAGAAAAAGCACCACAAATCTCTTTGTTTGGCTCTTTGTCTGCCTTTTCTCTATTGTATTTAGTACTTTGTCAGCTTTTCTTTTCTTTGAATTTTATTTCACTCCTTTTTATAGCTAGCAATGTAAGGTTGCTTGTCCTTGCCACATTGTTCAGCATTTACTGCAGTTTGCTCAGTTGCCCTGCATCTGTTGAGATGTCGGATTGTGGGACAGTAACCCCTGAGGCACAGAAGCTTGAACAAAATCCTCAGAAGTACACAAGCTTGAACAAAAATTGTCAAATTGATATGAATTTCTGATTTTTGTTTCAGTGCAAGTTGCTGCATAAACTCTAATCTTGCATGAATGTGAACTGTTCTAGTTGAGTTAGTAATTCAAACAACTTCATTAAATTGAAGTAAGAGCCTTTTACATGGAGATAAGAGCTCTGTGAGGGAGAAGGGGAACAGGAGTGTCTTAGTGAAAGGAAGTGGGGGTGGAGAGAAGCACTCCATCCTTCTTCCTCCTCTTCTCTGTGCTCATTTGAAAGTCTTTCTTTCTTCCTCCCTTCTCTCCCTTAGCCTTATGAAGAGTATGATGCTTACTTTGAGCTGTGGGGAGATCAGGCTTGTGGGACTAATACTGTCAAAGTTGTGATCAGAGGACAATGTTGATGGACAAGGGGAGATCCTCTCTGTGGCCAAAAGACATATGGGACAGTGCTGGAGCAGGGGAGGAAAAGATGACTGCCTTTTCAGTATTTCATTGGTGAAAAGTGGCATGGGAATGGGGCAAGAATTGAGAGGAGAAAGTGGAGGGTGGGACTGGAATGAATGCAGAAGCAGGTCGGTTGTGAGAAGGGAGAATGACTGGGGAACAGGCAGGGAGTACGTAGATGGAAAGGGGCAAAGACTGATTTTGCTGTAGAAGTTTGATCTGGTGATTTTGTGGGAGGAAAGGAAGAGGCAGCACAGGTTTTGGTGCTCCAGGGTGGACCGGAGGCTCTAGAGACTCACAGTTTAGCCAGCACCATTCCATAAATCTGTTATTTGCATGTCTGCTTTTCCTGTCTGCACATCAGCTGTCAGGGCAGAGTCTGTCTTCCAGGGCTTGATTTGCAAAGAGAGAGAGGACATAGGGCTCTGAGATGAGATGTTGCATGCTGACGCCCATCTTCGTAGGCAGTATTGATGCTCCTCCCAAGCACAGGAGATACTCAGTTTTCCTGTTGGGAAAAACACCCAGCTCAGTTGCCCAGAGCTGATTCCAGCTGATGAATAGCATGGAAAAGTGGTGAATCAGGCCTTGACTTTGGCTCCAATGTTGGCAGGGTCTGTGCTGCTGGCATCCAATTTACTAGCCAAAAATTAGGCGTCGTTTTGCCTTGTAACTGACTGTAAATTTCAGATGTTTGAAACGTCATTTGTATTATAGCCAAGTAGAATTAATTTTGAGCGTGGTGGAAGCTATGGTTTTAATAAAAGGCCACGTTTATAACTAATCAAGTAACATACACAGTGATGGCTCCTACTGAAAAGGCCAGAAGCAGCAAGTTGTTGTAGTCATAAGGAAGGTTATGAGACCATTCGGTGTTTAGTAACAGCATAGAGAAGGCCTGATCCTACAGAGTGCTGGGTGCTCTCAGTTGCTTTTGATTTTTCAACAGTTTTTGAGGTACCCCCGCACAGAGTCAACACCATGAAATCATTAAGCAAAGAGCAGAGTGTAGGAAATAAAGTATGAGAACATATAAGAACAGCTTGCTTGTTCTTAGGAATAGCTTTTATTGCCCAAAAACTGGGGTATATTTACTTCTTGTTTGTGATGGACAGTTGAAGTAATAACTTCAGTGGTAGTCTCTATTTTTATTGAATTTGTAATATGTGCTGGCTTTGTATGTGCAGTTTCAGTCTTCCGCTGATGTGAGATGGAATTTTTGCTCTGTTTGGTTCATGGCACTTTGGTCTTCTGTCAGTTCAGTGCCTGTATAAGCAGGTTTGGTGGTATGTAGTAACTTGGCGTGAGAGGCGAAGATAAAACCCCAGCTGTTTCTTAAGATATCGCCTGCTGTTATCAAGAGGCTCAGGTTAGCAATTTTAAGTGTTACAAGGACCTATGTTTTTGAACTGCTTTCCTGAAGAGAGGGCAGAAATGTACATGCCTGGCTATTTTAGGGATCATTCTTTCTTGAGTGTACTTATACTTTATGAAATGGGGACTCAGAGAATGTGGGTAATAAAGCTGAATTATCATCCTTGAGTGTTTGTAGATTAAGGATATTGTGTACAAGTGAGTCATGGTAAAAGCTGACATAGGTTTCAAATACCAGCAACAACAGCAACAACAGAGAATGGATAGCCCAACCAAGTGTCGGTCACGTCACTGTAATTCTTAAGGGATTCGGGTAGAGCTGAAGACTTGCCTTCTTCACTGACATGGATGCAACACACCAGCAGCCAGCCAGCTTCCACGATCCCTCCTGCTGACCAGTCCATGAAGAAATAGCTATCTGCCAAACAAGCTGTTTGTTTTATTTCAAAGCCCCAGTGGGCCCAGCCCTTCCTGCCTAGCAGCTGCAGCAGGCTCTGTTCCTGCTCAGTGCCTGGCCTGGGAAGAGATTGCTCATTGGCCCAGGAGAGTGGTTCTCCATAACTGGCTTGTGAGGAATGCTGTGCAAGAGGATTTGGCCTTTCTTTTAAATTGTTTGTTTTATTAAAGTTTGTTTATTAAAGTTAATATCTGGTCACAATAGAAACATGTTTTTTGAAGCCTGTGTATTGCCAAGAGAGCAGGATAGAGCACTATCAGCATATTGCTTCCCCAGGATCAGAAGTACACAGGCAGCTCTGCAAATCCTTGTGGGCAGCGTCCTGGTGCCTTCTTTCTTCCCTGTTCCAGCTGAATTCTGATGGATCTGCTGTAGTCATCGCTCCCTGCACCTCCACGGGGGGGACAGGGATGTGGGAGTTGCTCCACCTGTAGCTTTTCTGATAAACAGAGGTTAGATCTCTACTACAGATTGAAGGGGTACCAAAGCTAGCTTTGAACAAGCCAATCTAAGTGCCTCTGGCGGTCTAGCTGATGAAGTAGAGGGGTCTGAATATGCTCACTAAAAAATACGATTGTTTATGCTTGGAAGGTAAATTAATCTGAGATGGTAAATTCATGCAGAAAGCCAAGTGTGTCTCTAGTATTGAAGATAGTTTAGCCAGCTTTGCACCATGCATGTACCCAGTCAGTTCTGTTCATTAATTAAAAGTTTTAAAACTGCCAATAAATTAAAAATATGTTTGTCATACTGAGTTCCTATACCATTCTCTCATCAGTTGACAGGAGAATATGACACCTGCAGCTGTCACAAAAAGTGTGGGCAACAGCCCTAGTAGCCCTTTCTAGTAAGTGTGTGCCTTACATATGGTTACATAAACTGTAATATATCAACTTGCCTATCTGGGATATGAGATGGCTCATCTTGTGAACCCAGGAAGATGAATTTTAAGCCCAAGATAATCTTGTTCAGAATTTATGGCTTTTGGAACTGGAGCATCTCATCACTGTATGATTATATGTTTGTATGTTGTAGCTTCTCTGCATGGAACATAACACAAATAATCTCAGGCTTTCTTAGCAAACCATTCTGGATGAGGGAATTGTCTGGATGAGGGAGTGGCGTGGGAATACTGTTATGGACCAGTGAGTCAAAGACTGGAGTTCCCTCTATAAACCTGTGATCTGTCTGGTGAATTAACATGCTCAGAGCTGCAGTGGTTTGGGTTTGTTGACACACTTCTCAGTGAGATTGGTGTTATTCAGTTTTCTGGCTAGGACTAACTTTGGACAGCCGAGTGAAACAAATGTTCCTAGGGAGAAGTATGAACTGAAGGCTTGAGGTTAAAGCAAGATATTATTTGCTGGCCTTGGAAGAGAATAGCAAGAGTGGTGATTTTTAAATCCTGCCTGTGAGATCAGTGTTAAAAGCCTTGAACAACGTGGTTAGGTCTGTGTCTACAGTGTGTGTAGGTGCTATGTCCTCATAGTCACAGCAGGGATTTCTGCTTGGTTTGTGACTTGGCTCAGTCTTTAAATGGACACAGTCTCAAGTGCTTTCTTCTGTAGCTGTCTGTATTCTGCCCTTGTTGGACGCTCAGACTTGGCACCCCACTGTGATCCACTGGGCTCAGCTGGATAAACTGAAATTTTACGAGGGGAAGGTTTAGGATGGACTTCTCTACTGATGAGAATTGATCAGCGTCTTGTTGATCATTGTCCCATGTGCTGCAGGTTGCTGTGCTGCAGAAGTCTTCCTGCAGGGCTCTTTCACTGGCAATCCTGGGACCACAGGCGGAGATCCCCACCAGCAGCCAGGGGCTTTCCAGGGCCTGGGTGTTTCCTCCTCAGCCATTTATGTTGACATCAGGGAGAGAATTTCTCACCTTCTCTGTGGCAGACTCTTTTGGGGACAGTAAGGATTTGTGAGATAAACAGGAGGGTTGCTAAGGGATTCTGAGTTGGCTGATTGTAACCACATCTACTGACCTAGCACGGCAGTGGCTGAAGCCTGCTGGATGTCATCACCTGCTCTTTGCCACCCATTTTTTTGTGTTTTGCCTTCTCCTATCTTGCTTCCAGTCTACCTGCTTCAAAAGGAAAAAAACTAGCTGAAGAGACCTGCACTACTGGTTATTTGATGTAGATTTTGCTAAAATGGACTGACACATACATATAGTTCTGGCTGGTGGTAGCTGTGCATGAATAAACATAATTACCCGTGGCTGTGATGTGGTATCTAGCTACTGTAGATGCAAAGCATGAATTTAATAACTGTGTATGGTGAAATGGTTATAAATGCACGACTGTGCAGTGTAGACAGGGCCTGATATATCACTCATTTCTACATTTGTAATTAATTGTAGGAACAAGATTGTTCTTTGCATGTGTTCTTTCTTTGCTGCCAAGCACGACAGAGAGCTATAATGATCTTATACCTTAAGCTTGTAATAAAATATTGTTGGTTACCTAGCAAAGAAATTTCTTAATTAAGTTTGCTACACAAAATCCCATCATGCTTTTTGAGATTTTTTTTTACTAGAACTCCTTAATGACTTTTACCTCTGAGTATAATCAAGAACAAAATTTCTGATATTTAAGAAACATTTTCTGCATATTTTTTCCATCTGGATATAATGGAGCATAATTTAAGACTATGGGCAGAAGAGGGGGTAAATGATGCATGTAATGATTGTTTTAACATTTACAAGAAAATAATTTATTTAAATTGGATTAAGCCTTAATATTATCACACTTTTCTACCTGATTTAACATGGAGGGGAGGGTGGGGGAAAGGGAAGAAAATGATTTCATGGTGAAGTGTTTTAAGTATTTAGTATTTTCTTTGCTTTTTGATCATCCAGGCATCCTGCCCCACAGCCATGTAAATTTTCTTACACACAAATGTTCATTGCCATCTTTTACATTCCTCTGCTGACAGTGAAGAGGTCATGCTAAATCAAACTGATGGAGAAACTGGACATCATCTTTACCCTGAATGCCCAGATTAATCCTACCAGAACAGAGGTGGGGTAACAGCAAAGAATAATTTGCTTTTATGTATTACTGCTTTTAAGAACTCCATTCATCATATTGCTAACTCTGGTATACATATTCCGAGTGAGACAAAGAAATGCGTACCTGCATAGGTGGGATGTGAGACCTTAGGATCTGTGGCTTTTTTCTGTCCCCAGCAGTTTTTCTATCAGCCCAACTATTTCTGCTGAGAATGGGTCTCCAAGTCCAAGTCCAAACTCTATCATCTTAGTCTAATTCTTTTCCCCGCTCCAGGAGAGAGGAATCAAGTGGGATAAATTCTGTATCTGTATGCTACTCCAGCTTTGAATCTACTGATTGAAGTGTTTTGTTTATAATAGATGCTGTTTTGACGAGGAGAAAAAAAAATCTCCTACAGTCAAAGGAGCTCCATTAGTGGCAGAACCAGCAAAGCCTGGTTTTCTGTAGGCTGGTGCCTCATGGTTTCATAGTAAATTACAATTGTCTCTGTTTTCCTACAGGGGAAACAGAGGGGTCATTTGTTAGGTCTCTCTCCCATGTGGATTCTTTAATGCTTCATAAGGTTTAAATTCATGTTACAGCTTTTTTTTTCATTCAGCTCTGATACTTTTAGAATCACTTTCTTCCCTAACTATTTATTTTTTACAAAGAATGTGGACATTTGAGTGTTCTATGTATCTATTGCATTTTGTTTAAAAAAAAAAAAAGCGCCTTGTAACTCAGTGTGTGACTTTCCAAACTTCAATGACATAGCAAGCCAAATAATAATGGTAGTATCTTGCCAAGTACATTGCCTAATTTGGGTCTGTATTTAAGTTCGTGTCTTCTGGGAGACATAAGTTTGGCTTTCTAGTTAGTCCTGCTCATCCAGTAGAGCTGCTGTCATCAATGGAAGATGTTCTGACTTTATGAAGCATCAAATAATTATTATGTAAATTCTTATTAAAATGACAGATTTTCTTCCAGACCCGTTTTCATTAGAGTCAAATGTAAATTCCTCATCACCTTCAAGAGGAATTCGATTTCTTTTTCAATTGTAAAAGAATTCAGAGGTTGGGGCAGTTTTATTGTCAGCAGTATACTATTAATCACTTATATGTAAACCAGAAAAGATTTCTTCCCAAATCCGGTTTCAGTACACAAAGCTGGGTAGTGTGCTCTGTGAAATCTCATATTTGTAAATTGAACCATTTTTGTTCCATTTGTATTGTGGTGGTATAATACACATGGAATTCCATGATACCTTTTTTTTTTTCAGTAAGAGATTCACTTTTAAAACTTAAAAGTACACTGCAGATAAATGGAAGGTTAAATTCTATTGATGCACACATTCAGTGTATGTGCATAAGCTTCTGTTTACTTGGGAAGTATAATATCAGTAGAATACTTCCCACTTTAAAGTTCATTAATTTCTTTCTTCTTTCTTTGGGGTGTCAGTACTGAGAAAGATGAATCATTTATTAGTGGGAGGCCTGACACATGATGAAATCACTATCTGACACTACAATGACTTCCAATGTTGTTCAGTGAACATTCAGCAAAGTGCAGATGATGTGATGTTGCAGTTCTGGGGGTAGTGTTTTCTCCTTTTTTTTTTTCGTAAGTGGGTGAAATGCTTTATCATCACATAGTGTGTGAGATCTTCCCCATTTAGGATGAACAGCCTTTCCTTATTGTTTAGAGTGATTCATAATCTGATGTAGGAAAAAATAGAACACATCTGCAATTGGCAGAGAAGATCTTTATATTTCTGCTGAGAATCAGTGAAAAAGCAGAACTGGATCCATGGGGTTTTTTTCGAGGGGAGGGATGTGAGGGAGGGCACAGATAACATTCTTGGCTGAGTGTTGCTACAGTTTGGAGTCCTCTTGTTAAGTCAGAGCATGCAAATCTCCATTGTGTTACAAATGAACTGCACCTAAGGGACAGTTCTCTGCTGGCCACAGGATTACCTCCGGAACAGGGCAGTGATCTCAGCTCAAAGACATTTAGGGTGTAAATTGATGTCTGACAATCAAGCAATTGGCAATAAACAAGTGGGTGTTTGACAATAAGCTGAACAGTTTTATTTACTTAAAAAGTAAGTAGATTTTAATTCTAGTGTCTTCAGACCAGTAAACCATTCAGCAACCATATAGGTTAGAATTTTTGCCTTACTGAACTTACCTTTTCCCCCTTCCCTGTATGTTTTCTATTCACTTCCCTCCCCATCCCCCCAGAAAGTGTTGCAGTAGTTTCAGACTATTAAGATATTTTCCTGCATCATGCAATTTGAAATCTGAACAATGTTACTCCTGCTCCTTTCCCAAGCTACAGCACTCACCCATTCAGATGCCCTGCTGTAAGTAAAATGTCACAGGCTGGGAAGTTGTAGGTATAGACACGCTTCCCAGTACCAAGTCTGGCATCTAAAAAGTGGCTTCAGGGTTTTCTTCTAACTTAACTGGTTCCTCCCTTTGTTTCCTCAGAAGCTCATAGTCTTTTCCTAGTCCATCCCTCTCATTTCTGGAAGTTAGGGGCTTTTTCTCTCTTGATGATTTTGTATAGTCCTCATTGCTGTGCTATCTGAGCATCTTAAGTTCCTACCGTCTATCACCACGATACTTTACAGAATGTACTCTTCACAGATGTATGTGGGTACAGCAGAACTATATATTCATCAAACTAAGACAGTGAGGGAAGACCATGAAAGACTTGGCAATTAAACTCATCTTTCAAGTAAAGATACAATGTATCTTGTGGGATATTCTCCCTCTCTAGTGGCTAATTTTTGTATCTTTGATTTTGCCCTCCAGGATTTTGGCTCTAAACTGTTCTACAACTACTACTGTAAAGAAGCAGGTGACCTTTGGAGATAGTAAAACTGTCTTAATTATGTGTTTGTTGTTTGCTATTGCATGTTCCTCGCCAGTATGCACACATCAGATGTGTGCAAAAAGTCAGGAGTTTGCAACCACTTTGCTTACTGCCTTAGTACTCAGGATCTGATTTTAAAAAAATTGTAAACTTCAGAAAGGGAAGAAATTGTATCAATTTCCAATCCAGAGAGACTTTGGTGTGTCTCTACCATCTTTCCTCGGCATCTCTACATCTGTCACATTAGGGGTGGATCCTGGTGGTTCATCACAGCTGCCCAGAGTCCCCTGGCTGGCGGGATCTTGGGAGGCTGGCTTTGACCCTGACATGAGCTTCTCCTGACTTACACAGAGGACTGCTCATCAGTGCCTATCCTGCCACAGGAATGCAGGAATTCCCTGCGGGCTTCAGGGATCACACAAAACCCTATGTGCAGGTGTGAGGAAAGGGTTGCTGATAGCAAGGGGAGGCTGCCCACGCCTTCTGATCTGATGAGGAAGCTCTTTTTAGGAGCACTCACACACTTGGGCCAGGCAGAAAGAACTAGATATTCACGAACAGTTTAAATAGGAGGCATTGGGTGGCTCTGCCCGGAGTGCAGTTCCAAGATGGTCTAAGCTGCTCCAAAGCAGAGCAGATGCAACCTGGCTTTGAAGCATCTGTATCCCCACCCCATATACTGCACCAGCGCTGCTGCTTGTTTGACTCCACAGGGAGCTGAACTAACAGGGCAGTGTTAAGATTTTTTTTGAAGTTCTGTCTTCTCGGAACCAGTTCAGTGCGAGACCAGACAAGCATCCTCGCTGGCACAGGAAAGGGCAGCAGCTGGGGAAGGAGGGACTGTGGCAGCCGCAGCTTACATCGGATTAGACTGTCATGGAATCACGGCTACATTTGGAGAAGGCACATGAGCATCTCTGGGTGATTTGAGGGGACAATACCCCCAGGCAGGAGGAGGGGCATTGCGATAGTAATGTCTCCCAGTGGAACAGCTGCTCCAGAGAATATTTGTCTACAATATAAAATAAATTATAGAAGAACTTTCCAAACACATTGAAAAGACCTAGAAGTTTGCGGTCAGTGTTCTGTAAAACAAGTTAATTCGACATAGGCTTAAAAGATGCTTGTTTTGCTCCCATCCCTCTCCCTGGCTGCCCGCTCCATCCTCTTTTTGCAAGGCATGAGATATCCTCCTGCCCTGGCCCTCTTAGGTCATGGTATGACGGGCACCCTGCCAAACGAGGCTGATCTTATAAGCTGCTACTGCCCTGGTTGCTGCTGGGACTGTTAGCATGATTTTTAATTCACTTCTGTGCTGCCCTCATTTTTTCTCCAGCCTGAGCTTGAAGTGGGAGTGTGCTTAGCTGTGAACTACACTGCTGCAAATTCATGGTCTATTAGCACCTTTTCAAAGCTCCCCTTTCTGTTCTCTGAAGGATTAAAACACAGCTATTAAAAATAAAAAAAAAACCAACGAACCAACTTCTCCCTCCAAAAAAAAAACCACCAACCAAAACCAAAACACAAACCTTTCAAGGCTATCGCACAGTGTCATTGTTTAGGGCTTTGTCTTTAAAGTGATTACTAAAATAGTTTTGTTTGTGTGCTTCCTTGCTTTCTCCATAGTGTATTTAGAGTTGAAAACAACAGTATCGGTAATAAGATGCTGATGAACCTAAGGTAGATGTGACATCTTAATGCGGATAGCGCGCCTAGAATTTGTCAAAGCAGACGAAATAACCCCACCTTGGGCAATTTTCAGAAGAAGTACACTACAGTACTTGTCAGGTCTGGGTAACTGCTACATAAACATACTACCTTCTGGCATACGAATATCACTTTGTATAAAGCAGTCACACGGTAAAAGAAAAGGGAGAGACAGGGCAAAGACCCTGATCTTCCGGAGTCTTACATGTCGAGATCTCAGGAAAGTGTAAAACAGAAACCACCCTTCTTTAGGGATAACTACATTTATCTCTAAATGTGTTTCATTTGCACTTACATACTGATAAAATAAACAATGCTGTAATATTTATTGTTGTATTTTGGAGAGTAAATCTACTTTCCTCAGCAGGAATACAAAGTTAGGCTACAAATAGACTCTTTCTCATTAAGAGATTACTAAAAATTTCAGAATTACTGCCACAGCTGGGATACGCATTTGACAGAAATATCTTGCAGTATGAAATAACTAGAGACCTTCAGAATCTTAATCTTCACTTACCAGATAGTATCATTGTAGGTGTAATTTTTGTGTTAAATATTTATACTTTTTTTTTAATATGTGCAAAGATCTCATAATTTATCTTTCATTGAAACAAGTAACAAAGGAATGGTAGAGAGCAGCTGAATTGTGCTAAGATGTTGATCCATATGTGTATGTATATTTTTTCTTTGCTAGGATGTGAAAAAAAAACCCCAATGACTTTCATAATATACCCTTATAAAAACAGTACGACAGCTTTCACCACAACCTTTATTTGTTCATAATACCTATTTACACACACATTTGTATACAGAGATATGAAAATCACATCTTGGAAATCAAATGGGGCAGGTGGAATTAAAAGTATTGAAATTATAGCCAAAGCATGCAGTAAACTGTAAACCACAGTTTGTTTACCTCTGCAGTCTTAGGCGGTCTTCTTTCTTTGCTATTTCACTGATAGGTTACAGGTACATGGGTACATAGGTATTCTTAGGTCTTGAGTGCACCACCTCTGTCATTTACACTCTAGGAGTTTGGGTTCTTTACTACAAAAGGCAGAATTATCTACTGAAGTGTGAGAATAATGTAAGAACACCTCTTCCCTAGATTTTGTATGTTAATTCTAAGAATATGTTGATTAAACTTGATTGAGGCCTCCCTGGAAGAGGAGCCACCCGTACAGCCAGCCCTCCCAAGGAAATGGTGGCTTAAGATAAGGCATTCCTTGCCTTAGAGTTGTTAGCAGAATGGCAGTACTTGACCATGAGCACCTTGCCTTTGTCTCCCCCTGAACCTTTGGGACTCCCTTAGCTGGAGGGATAAAAGCCCAGGAAGTCACAAAGACAATGGAATTTGGCATAGTTGGAAATGTTTCCTTGCACAACATGAAATTACTAGTGTAATTTCTAATGGTTGCAGTCAATGGAACTTTTCTTTTGGGAAGACTGTGCATCAGCGTGTGCTGTAATGACTAAGAAAAAGGGAAAGCTTGACTTATGGAAACGTTTTCAATTTGAACTGGAGAAAAGCACACTCTGGAATAACTTTGTCTATTGTTGCATTCTGTAACGCAGCAACTGGTAAAAATGGAGCCATTTACCACCTGGCATGCCACATAATTTTAATGCATGAAATGCAGCCTCCAGTTGCCCACACGGCAAGATAATGTAACGCCAGAAGAAACAGGAAGCCTGTCATCCTTAGTCTCTGTCCAGTATGTTTTGACAGGAAATAATTCTATTAGAAAATTTCTGTCAGTGCTCCTGCTTGCAGAATCTAGAAACAAGACTGTAAGTTGACCAGTCAAGTTTTCTTCCTTCTTCTTCTTTTCGTGGATATACCTGCTTCTGAAAAGTTGTATACCTTTTCCCTTGTTTCTAATCAGTTTCTGGGGTGTAATGCCATAATGTGGTATGCACAAGCATGTGGAGAATCTTAGTAAGAGAAATTTGCATCACTTTTGTTCACTTCCAAAGAAGCTCCTTTCCCCCTTAATAGCTTCTTCGATTGGTAATCTGAAAGTCCTGGTACAGAGGCTCATATTACAAACAGAAAATCTCCAATGTCTTCCCATCTTCCCGCATTGAGTCTCTGCCTTCTTCATCATCAGATAGAAAATTCTAACAGGTCAATAATCCCTGAAAGAGAACATTCATTAAAATGAGGGTTCACTGCCATGAAATACTGGCTTTTCTCTGTAAAACAAAATCAAATACGGATCTTTCTAAACAAAGTAACTTCCAGTTGCCAAAGAGGGAGAACTTCCATCTCTACCACAATGTTGAAACATGCCATTAAAACAAAGAGATGTGGTTGATATCCCCAGAAAATATTTATACTGACAGAAAAAGGTAAGAGTCAATCTTTCAGTTTGGGTTCTGCAAACTGTTGTTGATTATGCATACACTGTTTATTCCAGAAGGGTACAGAGAAAATCTGCCCTCTGACACTTTCTCTATGTGGGCAAAAATAATTTCTGAGAATCTTTTAGAAAGCTTAGGATCAATAGTACATAGCATAAGCATAAGGCAACAAGGAAGGTCAGTGTGATAAATAAATTTCTTCACTTGCCAAAGTTCAGAAAAATTGTGCAGATGGCCTTAGACAGCAGACTGTACTGTGCCACAGAGGAAGGAACAAAGAATTGTGGGTTGTGCCAGTCTAAAGAGAGGGCTAATTCACTTGTGATCCCAAGAGAATATGAATGCTGTCTTAAACAAGATCTGTGTGTGTGTCTGCACTTTCATTGGCCAAGAAGATCATAGAATAATTTGGGTTGGAAGGGGCCTTCAAGGATCACGTAGTCCAATCCCTGTGCAATAACCAGTGATATTTTCAACTGGATCAGGTTGCTCAGGACCCCATCCAGCCTTGCTTCCCAAGTGTCCAGAGATGGGCCATCTACCACCTTCTCTGGGCAACTTGTCCCAGTTTTTCACTATACTCATTGTAAAAAAAAAAAAAAAAAATCTTCCTTATCTCTAATCTAAATCTTTCAGTTTAAAAATATCTGAAACTCAACCTGTTGCAATAGTCTGTGCTGAAAGGTTTTCTCCCATTCTTTTCTGTATGCCTCCTTTAGGTACTGAAAGACCACAATAATGTCTCCCTCAGCCTTTTCTTCTCCTGCCTGAACAATCCCAACTGTCTCAGCCTTTCCTCATGGGAAGTGTTCCAACCATCATCTTTTTGGCACTCCTTTATGTTGTACCTCTTTTTTGGTGGGGACAGTGAAATGGATATATTTACTGAAAAGTATTATCTGTGACCAGATATACTGATGCTGATGTCTGTGTGAGGATGGCAGATCACTCACTAACAACAGTTATGGAAAATGAGGAGATACCTGAGAGAGTTTTGTTCTAAACAGCTGTCTTACATACGGGGAGAAAATAAATGACTGGATGCAATGCCTATGTACAGTGCCACTCGTATTGCATTAAATTAAATGGATTTTCATTTAGTGTTTTCAATCTAGCTATTGCTGGACTCCATACAGAATCTGGGCAGGATGTGGAATGTTGATCAAGTCGAGGATAAAGTGATAAAGAAAATGGGCACCAGTTTAAGTGCCATAGTTCAAATAATTGTCGAAGAAATGTCCTTTGTCTAAAAACCTTCTGCCATGGTGATTAGCAGCTGTCTGTCCTTTGTTATTTGAAATCTTTTATCACAATAGATATTTTTTTGTGGTCACATGATGAATATAGCCATGATTCATCAGCTTTGTGTTAGTATCAAGATAAAGTGCAAAGTAATTTGACATCTCTTGAGTGGAAATACTCTGGAAAATTTCGATGCTTTTTAAGTTTCTAAGACACTATTTCTTTTTAATGTATGACAACAGCATTTCTAACACAAGTTACTTCCATAAGGCATCAACATTTGCACAGCCTTATCGGCAGATACAAGGATTCTTTTAATTTTCAGTTCCAATAGCTTTAATGCATTTTATTTGGGGAAAAATCTACTCCAGGACAAGATGAATTTGCCTCACAAACAATAAAATAGCTCAACCCAGTACCTGGCTAGTATAAGGCTATTTAGCAATTTACAGTCCGTTGAATATTGGGCTGTAAATTTACTAAGAACCAGGAAGTGATTGGCTTGTAAACCTTAATAAAACAATAAAGCCTGGCTTTTTGTTAATGCAAATTTAGAATTCTGCCCAGCTAAACTTAGAATATACTTAAATGGTGAAACTAATTGACACAGCTATTATGGGACAAACTATTTTACAAAACAGTGCCTTGTATGGATGTTTTGTTTCAGAATAGAGATTATGCTTAAATCCTGTAACAGATACTTTGTTTTATGAAGTGAGTGGTGATTGCACAATAAATGTACTTTCAAAGAAACTGTAGAACTTGGTAATGCCAGTCAGAGAACAAATTATATTCTGTGAGAAAGCTTAAACAAAGTCCAGGCTAACTTTCAGTAATGCATAATGTAAATCAGGTTAAAAACAAAGCCTCAAAGCAATACCAAAACAGACATAGTAAAAAGTTGTCTTTATCTCTCACAATTTTTAGCAAGATAAGCCTTTGTACACTTCCTATTATTGTTTCATGGGAGTTTTCTATGTGCATCAAAGGAAGAATATCCCTTCAAATCCTTGCTATTGATTTGCATTCAGAAGCCCAATTGATTGCTTTTGTGGGAGTTCCCCATGTGAATCAATGAGAGTATCAAGTTAATAAATAATTCACTTAACAAAACTGCATTAAGATAATGCTAAAGGTTTGCAAAAATCCTGTAAAGGAAAGCTTTCTCACATTCCTTGCTAACTGCTGAAAGTGAATGGAGCTCCAGAAACATTGCAGCATCATCTTAGGA
>VXBB01021741.1:507619-556037 GCA_013399915.1 Illadopsis cleaveri | reverse complement strand
TTTTTGGTTTTTTTTTTTTTTTTTTTTTGTCTGTTTTAAGCATCAGGTTAACTGGTTAACTGGTACAGAGACTGACTCTGCAAAAAAGGCCAGATCAGCACTAAGGCCTTTGTCATGTCGTTGACCTGACCATCCTGTCTCATGTAGGAATACTCCACCTTTCCTGCACACACATTTGTTAGGAAGATAGGTGTGCTTTTACACTAAACATATTATATTTCTGTGGGTTTGTTGTTTGTTTTTTTTTTACAGTGAAAGCATCATGCAATGTAGGCAGACTATCCTGTGGCCCTAGAAATGCATTTATTTTAAATTCGTACATTTAACGGGACTCCAAGCAACTGGAAACACATAACTTAAGAAGGCAGGAAATCCCACAAGAGTTCATGGAGCATAGCTTAGCTGACAGTTCACTTTTTAATGGGTGAAATGAAGCCTTGACGTTAATAAGCACAGGCCCCCGACTTCAGTGGAATTTTGCATCCTTATACAAGTCAGATTTCAGGCTCAATTGTGTCGGATAGCAATTTATAGTACCTTTCATGTCCCCCTGAAAAGCTATGTGTCCTCCGTAGCCTGGGGACTGTTTCTGACAACAAGACTGCAGAGCAGAAAATAGTGGGCTGATGACAGACAAAACCCCAAAGTTTTTGTGTGCCTTGAAACATGAGCAGTGTGTCTTGTCCCTGTTGATTTCTGTTAATTTTGAAAGGGCCAAGAGTTTAATATAAGTAGCTGGAATGTGAACTAGCCTATAGGTAGGACTAGCATTACTGTAAGAACTATCTGAGTGGTGCTCTTAGTAGGACAAAGAACTTCCTTGAGCTTCTATGAAAGAAACAATAAAATAAGCATTATTTATTGTTGATATGTTATTTTTCTTTTTGCTGCTCGTTTTGGAGAGGGTCGCAAAAGGACATGCTAATGTCAAGTGGATTTGAACCTGTGTCGCTGCACATTGCTTAAAAATATAAGCTAAAAAACCCACTTCAGACTGTCTGCTTAGATGGAGGTGAGTGTCTAAGATGCCAAGGGACCCTGATTAAAAATAGGAGGGAGCTCAGTCTTGCTTAAAATAGACTCCCTCTTAGCTTAGAAGGTGGTGACATGTAAAGGGAGCTTTGGAGATGCAGCAAAACATTAAGAGACAAAACCCTTCTCCCCACCACTGCCAAACCCCTGAAGCATCACACTCTGTAAAAGATGCATTAGATTTATCAATAGACCTTTCTTTACTCAACTGTGCTGCAATTCCTTTTGGGAAAAATTGGGTTTTCATCAAAGACACAGAAGACTATGAAATTGGAAGCAGATGTGAAGTTAGATTGGATAGCTATATAGCTGTTTCTTTTGTGGAAGCACTTTTGAACAAACCCAGCCTTATGTGCTCCTTGCTGTCTTGCCCCATGAAACTCACTTGCCTGCTTTTTACATTTTCCATGGAATCTGGAGGTGCAGTGCAACTAACTGATCTAAGTGTAAACTCCTTCCCTATCACATCATTTATCTCTTGATTTTCCAGTGGTTCCCATATTCTTTGGAAGATATGTTTATATAAAACCACCAATATTTAGCATGGTTAACAAAGTACAAAAAAAATACAGGCAGTGCTCCTCACACAGAGGCTAAATTTACTCCTGGTTGCTATCACTTTTGCTGGCCTGGATGAAGTTTACAGCTGGCCCCAATAGAATACCTGAATTTATTGGCATGCTTTAATTTGTTGAAAACAGATCTCATCTACTTCAAGAAAGCTCTGTCTTCTGGCATATTGAGTGTGTTATTAATGTAATTGAACAGAGAGGAGTACAATTTTAAAGATTGTTACCCTTTTTTTTGGGTACACTTTTATTCAGTCACTTGAACACCACATGCATTGTGCTGCAATGAAAAGAAGAGCCAAACAACAGGATTTATGATGTTGTTTATCCATTGGTGATTTACAGCAGAACTGAGCCCCGGCCCAGTGAGGTCCAAATGATTCCAACTCCACAGCTTGCCCAGAATTCACGAGGGTTTACCCAGTTTGATCCAAGATTTCATAATGCTTAGCTGTACATTTTCTATCTGCTGTATGTGGACATGCAGTCTCTTAGGAGTTAATTTTTTTCCATGGCAGGGATAGCACCTGATGAAGAGAGCCCCAGGTGCCCCAGGTGCTATTGCATTTGCTCCCAAGGGCAGCCTGGCAGTTGTTCCTTGGCTTCACTGATAATTTGATGCTGAAATGTTCTGCTTTTGCAGGACAGAGAGAACAGCCTGGGGCGTGGAGGACTGCTCTGTGTTACTCAACTCAGCATAGGGCAGGTTCTCTGCTTCAGAGGTCCAAGAATGGACATTTCAGCTCATTCTTCACCTACTTTGGCCTCCCACTACAGAGCTATGGATGCTTTTACTTCCTTGCTCTTCACCCCAGGCTGGCCTCTACCTGTTCTCTGCCAACTATCCTCCACTCACCAAAGACCTGCTCACCTCCCTCCTCAATCCACCTGTCCTCTAGGTGCTGTGCCTATCCCTTCTGTCTTTTGTGAGGTCCACTTCTTCCACAGGGTCAGCCTTCACTTTGGCTCACTTCTGGTGCTAAGCAGAGGTGATGAGACAGGGAGAAAGAAAGTAGCAGGCACTGCTGAATCTGAACATGTCTCCTGCTAAGCTTGGAGCAGCGCTGCAGTGATTTTAAACAAGACAAGTAATTAACATGCCTTTCCTGTTGGAGATCAAAGTGAGGATTCAGACCCTGAGATTTAACTACGGAAAATCACAGGCGGGAGAGTGAAATGGCAAGTTTTTGATAAAAAAAGTTACTTAAAATATTCCTTATGCAAAGACAAATCAATATTTTCCTGGAGTAGGCAGGCACATGTGTATGTTTTGTGAAAAGTAATTGTGTCAAACCAGAAGATTAGAATTCAGCCATTACAAGAGATCCGACTCAACCCATGAATGAATCTGCTTGTGCAAGGCTGAGCCCATCATTGAAAAGTGCACAGTTCACACCAATCTCCCAACTGCGACGTCGCTCCTTGAATCTGCACAGCTACCCACACGTAATACACTCCCCAAAATTCTGTAAAAGAGATCAAGATTCAGATTCTGTTCTCAACCCCGCCTGCAGTTTCTGTCTCATAAAACAGAGAAAAAATTGGGTTGTAGTTGTACTTTTCCAGAAATACAGGGTTACCATGAATCTCTGGCTGTTTTCTGAATGATTAACAATGAATCACTGTTTTTTTACAAGTCTCCATGCATTCACCATATGCCAGGTGTCGCAAGAACATGAGAACATCTACCACTTTGAAACTGGCTAAACAGCTTCACAGTGGCATCTCTAGTTTGCAGTAGGAGTCTTGAGAAGGAACTACTTGAGTTTAGCATTCCTAGTATGGATCAGATACTCTCATCTTCTTGAGCATAATTATCCACCCCCGCCATCTCATCCTTTCTATATTTCCCAGTAGGAGGATCAAAAGTAAGTTAGTTAACTGCAACATTCATCAGATCATCCAAAGGAGGCATTAATCAGGATGACAGTATTTCCAAATAATGAAATCAGGGGTTAATTCCATACTTATTTATCTGATTTTCCTGTGATTGTGAGTGTGGCATTTCTCAGCTTAAATCCTAGTAAAAAAGACTCCCTTCTTGAGGAGAGTGGTTCTGGAAGGGAAAAAAAGAGAAAGGAAGGAAATGTACGACTTCTTCAGGACACTTGCTGCCTACTGATAAATCTTAATGGAAATTATTATTATTGGCATTAAGATAATACTTGGTGAGTTGCTGAAAAAACAGAAGAAAAGTATTCTAATTTTGTTATGTACATATATAGTTACATAAAAAAGACACTTAGGCTTACTTCCTTACTATGTAATTATTAAATTTGTTCTCTATTCCTCATGTCCTCTCCATCTTTCTTTTATCCCATGTGACCACTAACAGGTCACTAGGAAACAGTCTGTCTTTTCATCACAGCATTTCCACCTGTTCTTCTCTGACAGTATCAGTGCTGTCAGTGGGTATGTACAAAATGCAATCGGTGATTTGGATTGGCCAACAGCTCAGAAAATTTCCTCTGAGGGAGGTTGGGGGAGGGAGTGGGAAGAGGTAAACAGATGGAAAGAGGCAGATAACACAATGATTTTAGCTTCATTATGTATAAAACTAAGCTAAAGATGACTGCTGGTGATTACCATTAATGAAAGTTTATCCAAAATGCAGCAATGAGATGTCAAAGGTGCAGTGACAACAGTGCATTCAGGATCTGTGATAGCGGCCTCTTCCTCCCACTTTCCCACTTCAATCACAATTCTAGTCACTTTCAGTATCTATTTGTTAAAAATTCTAATTGCTGGCTGAGCTGAACTCACCATTCAAAGTCCATTGAATTCCTTGCAGGAGGCTGAGATTGATGTGTGTTGAATCCTAGCTCTCTTTCTGCATCTTTACAAATGTGGGTGTCCTATGGAAGCATGGAAATGCTTCTTTCTCACAGACTTCCACAGGCTATTCACCCTGTCTGGAGATAGCTATAGTAAGAAATGGCATAATAAATGGCATAATAGTTGTAGTCCCTTAGCCAGCTCCTGGACATCTTGCAGCTGACAGTTTTATCTTCAGAAATGCACCATCTTTTTTTTTTTTTTTAGTAGAAATGGTAAGGATATGTCTTATTTTGTATGTGGTATCTAGATGCTCTAGATAGGTTGGAGATACATGCATCTGAGTCTATTGCCATTCAAGGAGATGTGAAAGTCGTGGTGGGAATTAGGTGTCTAGAAAAGAAATGGTGCCTCATTACCCCTGAGTACCTTAGCCCAGAATTACATTTTATTTGCAACTTGTGATTTTTGTTGAAATCTAAGTTGTGATATACTGTACAGTACAATGGAAGATAGCAAGTAAATAGGGAGAAATTTAATTCTGAAATTTTAAAATTAGACTGATAAATCATATTCTTCTGGGCAACTGGGCACCTGACAGTCACTTCGAGTCAATTGGACCTGCAGATGCTGCTTCCAAAGGAAAGTTGGCCAATGGAAGTTACTGGTATGAAAATAACCTTGGGCAGCTATGTTTGGAAATGTTTATTAATATTTTTATCCTTTAGCTAGATATTGTTTTCCAATGTATTGATCACAGATTCAGGAGTTTCGCAAAGGTGTTTCAAGAAGCTGAACTGAACCTTTATTTAAGCTCTAGGAAGCAGATTCTGGTTGGTGTGGCGGAGACGTGTAGAGGCATGTCAAATGAAATACTGTATGTTTGCAAGTTTTAGTCAAACCCCTAGTGCCCTTTAGCTCACATAATAAAGTTGCTATCCAAGTGTCTCTGCTTAAGGGAACTCAGCATTTAAACGTTCATTTAAAAATTGATTTGACTGAATAATGCTGTTCATCTTGTCTGGGGCCCAACATGTCCTAGAGGAGAGTAAAAGGAGTGTTTCCCTTCTAAATGTTGTCAAACCAGAAAGAATGATTGTTCCTCAGTTTTGCATATGTCAGCGTAATAGAAGCTTAGTCATGCAAATCCTTATTAGTTGGCAGTTCTGCAGCAGGGAAAAACAGAGCATTACCATATTTTATCAGTGTTTGTAGTTAAAAGCCTTTCATTGTGCTTTTTAAGAACAGATGTCAAGACAATCTTGAAAATGTAAATACGTGCTGAAAAATATTTTTCTGATTTAAAAAAGGGGGAAACCATCCCCTAGTTAGTTGAATGTGTTAGTTTTCATTTCCATAAAAAGACATGAACTGTTTATATGCTTCCTTCCACTTCCATGGGGGAAATAAAACAATTATTCAGTCAATGACAGATTTTATTTTACTATTATTTAGTGGTTCTGCTAAATGGAGTAGTATACTACAGAGTTTCAAATCATCGAGGATTTCTTAGTCCTTTATGGGAGTACAATACATCGTAGTACGTTGAGTAAATGAGCTATGATAGAGCAATGATTTACTCATGTAGTCCACAGACAAACATAAAACCCGAGCTTGAGAAAAGCTGGCTCTAGAAACACCAGCAGAGTGAGACAAAGGGGAATGCAGATGTCAGTCACATTTTAAGGTGCTCTTTACAATGACACAGAGCGAAGTTTATCAGGGACAAGGCCTTTTCCATTCTTGTCTTTTCCTTTATGGAATAGTGTCACCCATGAGAAGACACGTTGTGTAATGACTGCTGGCTGTATCAGGACAGATGCAGCCATGACTTACCAGGATAAGAACTGGCTGGGTCACAGTCATGTATTTCTTCTAAGCTAGCTAGAAGTGGTTTATTTGCAAGTGAAGTTTTCCTTTCTGGCTTCCTTATGCGGTAATAATATACCAGCTTACTGGTTCCTACGTAGGAATGTCAAGAAGGGGGTTTAGATACTCACTTGTGCTTTAGATGCACGTTTGTGCCTCTGTGCTGTATTCAGGTACTCTGCTGAGGCTCTGAACAGTGACTGCATGATAAAAATCATTTGATGACTGTTGGTTTCAGATCATCAGAGGAATGAACGAGACCTCTTAGCACAGCCTCAGTCTTTTGTGTAGGTATGCAGAGAGCTGTTGTGCTGCCGGCCTCATCTGGATTACCAGAACACTCATTTTAGGAGGTATCAATTATAGGTGAAGCTGTGAATGCTACCTGTAGTTCGGCTTGCTTGACACTATTCATCACAAGACCCTGTTTTCAGTTGCTTATAGACTTGTCAAATGTATATTATTTGGACTCAAAATGTACAGACTGGGAGACTGCATCTGGAGAAATATCTAAAGTTTTGAAAAAATGTATGTTGGTTTGTTTTTGATTTTTCCTGAGAATAAGTTTAAGAGAAATGTGTTGCTTTTTTGCTTGTCTTAAAAATAAACGTATAACCAATGATTTGGAGAAAGAATTCAGTACTTGGGAAGTAGAAGCAATGTGTCCCAATGTTGTCAGGGTCCTGGCTTTCCAAATGTCCTAGCACACATGCAAGAAGAATTTGAGAACTGTTAAAACATAGAAGGGATATGGTGAAAAATTATTCAATTGTGGAGATTTAAGGGAAACTTCTTAATAACTATATATTTTCCAGTTTGTCATGATCTTTCACCTGTAAAAATGAAGGGAAGCTCATTCCATCCACTGAATCATATATGGGTGATTTCTTGCTTGCAAAACACTCAAGTAGTACAAGGATGGCATGACAGAAAAGTCAACAGACATTCAGAAGTCTGCCTTTGTAGCAAGTCTTGAGTACAGCTCAGTAAATATCTGAATTTCTAGTGTTTCATGGAGAACAGTAAGAATAAAACCCTCCCCCTGAACATTCCCGTATATAATAATTAGCATCTAATCTGTTCACTGAATGAGGAAATGGCTTTGGGGGGTAGAAAAATGCATGAAAATAAAGTAATTCTACACTGAAGGAAAGAATCAGAAAATTATTTTTTTAAAGCTTTGGATAGCTTCTGTTTCGCCTGCAAAATAATATTTTTTCTTGGGAAAAGGTGTTAGACATAGCAATTTCACTTGGATATGGACACCATCACATAAATAGCATGCTGTGAATGATACTTTCTGCAGCTTAGTCAATATTCTAGGATGCCAGGAATTAAAACAAGAAAAAATCCCTCAAAAAAAAGTTGCAAATTCAATGCATCAATTACTTGGTGATATGTTGAAATTTACTCATACATACATATTCCTTTTAAAAGAGCAAGAAAATAAACCTTGCTGTATACTAACATCATAACTATTCGCATACCAGTATTAATTATCTGTTGATTAAATTCTTGGATGATGCATTTTCTTTTTTTAACTAGCCAAAGAATAGTGGATCTATATTCTTAACAACAGTTACCATTCACAAACGCATAGCACTTTTCACTCATATTTCAAACAACACTGCAAAAGTTTCACTCTTTTGTGGGTGAGAAAATAGTGGAGAAATGTGAGGCCCTTGTCTAGAGCATCATAGCATGTCTAACATCCTGTATCCTGCCCATAGCCTGGTGCATCCCAGTATCACTGCATCAGAGCTGCATTTTGTGTATCCTGAGATGGTGTATCCTTACATGTATCAAACAGGTCTGCAGGATGCCCTTGCACAGTGAAATAACACGGATTTTGATTGTTGTTTAGAAGAGCACAGACTTGCAAAAGTGACTTGAAAGCTAATCAAAGCAGAAGGATAGAGGAGAAAGAGGACTGTAGCTGGCTAGCACATTTAACACAATTGTCAGTGTTTAATTAGGAGGCACTTAAGGTTAAATATACAAGCATGGCGTTGAGGATTTGATCTCTGGTGCTACACAAAAAGGTGAGAAAAGCTTCTGCCCTGACAAGAAGTTGTGAGAACTTGCAGTCTTGTGAACACTGGAAGTTTAAAGGTACAGTCAGGCACGAACTCTTTCAGCAACCGTGCTAGTTAGCTTAAACTGTCTAAATAGTAGTGCCACTCACTTTAACTTCAAGTGGCTGCGGGAGTGTTTCTGTAAGCAAGCTCTGCCAACAAATGTGAGGGGGCAGTAACCTCTGCAAAGAAGTGATGATCAACAGCTGGGGCTCTAACCTTTCCCTAGCTTGTCTGTATACAGCAGGGAACATCTGTCCAAAGCCTAACTTCCAATATTTACAGAACAAAGGTATAGTTTGTTTAACAAAATTGCTTGTATTAGCTAAATAATGGGACGTGCTTTGATTCTGCTGGCGCTAGAACCACCCAACTTTTACTTTCTTTACTTAATTAGCATTAATTTATTCAGAAAGATCAAGATTTGGATTTTCAGTTTCTTTATTTAAGTAAAGAAAATAGAGCTTAGGTCATGCAAGATTCTCTTAGCTTAGGGAAAAAAAACCCCTTTTATGTTACTCGTTTGTGCTTTTTTTCATCAAACTGTGTAAGGATCAAGACTGTGTGTGCATAATATTTAGCGATAAAATTCTCCCAAAACATGTCACGATTTATTTGGTATCATCATTTCACTATGCCAAGCAGATGAGAGTATTCACTGCTCCCATTAAGTGTTTGAGGTTTAAACACATGCTCTTGAAAAATGAGCAGTAGAAAAGGTTGCTTCCTACACTTCAGTCTTACTGGGTACTGATATCCATTAATTTCTTTACTCACAAAATGGCATCATGATCTTTAACTAGACAGATTGCTCTTTTAATTTAAGAAAGACCAAAACAGCATTCAGAACATGCACAGTGCCATAAGAAACTTCAGTGTATCATGGCTCTTTATGTCACTAATTTGAATTTAAATGCTGTGTTATACTTATTTTCATAAATAAATAGGAAATGAGTTTGAAAAGTTAGGGTAAATGATCCATGAAAATAATTTCCTTCTCCTTTTTTTTTTCCCCCTTTCCCTGAGAGTTGTTCTAGCTGTATTTGTGTCTATGAAAGTACAGCACCTGCCAAAGGAGGATAAGGTCAAGCTGAATGTTGATTCCTACACTTACTCCTGGGCATTCCTTGGTTAAATCATGCATTTGTTAGCCATAGAATAAGTCTGCATTGAACAATCCTTGAAATAGCCTGAACCTTGAGTAAGAGCATTTTATTACACAAAAGGAGACAGGCAGAAGAGCTCTTGTAAATATGTTGTCTACTGCCAGAATACAAATATGTAATTTGTCAGTATGTTTTTGTGAACAAGAGGAACAAAAGTTATTTTAAACATCTCTCTTTTTTTTCCTCCTCCCTTTGAGGTTATGGCTGTAACAAAATACCCCAAATGTCATTTATTCCTCTCTGCTCTGCTTTCAGTATGAGTCTCCAAAGCAACAAGCAACATCTTTTGTGGAAAAAGGGTATCTGAAAACTATTCTGAGTACTGCAAATGGTGAAATAAAAATGACAGTAAAAGGATATGGATAAAATGACAGGATAAATGGTGTCTACTGAGAAAGCTCCCATGGAACTGCTGAGTGAGGATGCTGACGCTCACTCATATAATTATGAAACTTAGTGAAGATGAACTGTCGGGAGATCTCTGATTAGATAGTGCAGCCAACCCCAACAGATAACATTTCCTATGTGCACTACCTAGGGGTGTTACCTTAGAGAAGTTGGTGTGTTGTCCTCCCAGTGAAATGGCCAAGAAAATTTATGGACTGGTAAAAAAAAAACCACATGGAAAGCTTTTGGGATGAGTCTGTTTGTGTGTGTTCTATTCAATTGTAGGTTATTCAGCACAGTTGTAAAGAACAAAGGTTTGTGCTATCTGGAAAGCTGAGAGGTGGGAATATACCCAGTAGATGGCCTTTTCATCACAGTTTCCATTTGCTTTGATTCTGCCCTTTGGAAGATGATAATATTAACACCTTGTCCTTACTGCTTTGCTTTGCACACACCACAGAAATAAGAGTGAAAAATACCCTTCACTATTTGTAACTTACAGTTTTAAATATCTCCTTTTGCACTTGGGGCAGCAAGTTACTTTATTGTACAGAAGAATTCTCTATTTACTTTGCATGTAGCTGTTCTTTTAGAAGATTTTTTTTTTTATACAGGAAAGTGTTAGTGGCTGCCATCAGATGGTTCTTACATCTATGGAAAGTCTGGGTTCTGGGTAGAGATGTTAAATGTGCTAAACAGTTTTCCTTCAGGCTAAATGATAGGAATATTTAAACATGTCTTTAGCTGCTTGTAGCAAGGCAATAATCAAGCAAAGGGAAAGCTGAGCAGAATTCAGCTACTCAGTCTGAGAGACCTGTTCCAAATGCAGCAGAAGAAATGTCAGGTAAGAAGCTGCAAGCATGGCTTGGGAGCAAGGGGGGAGTCAAGGCCCTTTGGCTCTTATGACTCACTGGCCAGGGAGGCTTGGGCATGCTGAGCAACAAAAATGGTTGCTGTTGTTTGTTTTGTTTTGTTTTGTTTAATTTGTGTGGTTATATGCTTTGCAAACAGCATTGCACAAAATACAGCTGCAATGAACACCTGTTCATGTCATCATCTGCTTCCTTCTCAGGGATGTAACCCGTGGCTAGAGCTGCACAAACAGCCTGGCAGGATACAGGTCTGCCACCAGGTCATGGCAAATAATTTTGAATGACAAAATGTTCTGCTTCTGAATGATTTGAAATGCAATGGCCAGAGAAACAACATGAATAACTTTATTATCCTTGGCACAGGAGTGAATATTACAGAAGCCTCTCTTCTCTCTTCAAAGAAGCAGTTAAGAAGCTTTGATGACAGTGCATTTGTTACTTAGGAAAAGGATCAGATAGCCTGGAGATCAGGTGTATGGAGAATGGAGCAGCATTTACACCTATAAAGACTGCCCAACTAGACAAGACATCCCCTTGCATTGCTGCAATTCTTTCCAGGTATTTACTTGAGAAGTAGTTTGTGCAGTGCTAAAGCCCAATGACTGCAAACAAGATCTGTTGAAAATGTGTGATCCGGCAAAATTCAGGGTGCACTCAAAAGAGGATAGCTGCTTGTAGGCTTGGACCAGTAATTACTCATGAGGAAGTTAAGAAAGAAAAACTGAGCAGAACATGGGTGCCAGTAATCTTATTAAAACACAGCTAGGAAAAACAGTTCTCATTTATAATTATTTTATTAATAATAACCTTGATTTTTTAAATTATTATTATTACAGCTGGGATAATAGCTGGGGTTTCCAGAGATGTCAGTGGGAGCTGTGCATGAATCTGAGGTGTGATGCTAATATCTTGAATTAAAAATGCACTGGATTGCAACAACAGTGAACATTGTGAATACAGAAATAAAACCCAGTGGCAAGCTGTAACCTGTCTGCACCAAAGTCAGTGAGGAAAAGGCATGCTGTACTCTGTATTATTTGTAAAGTAGAACACGACTGAACAATTAAAGGCTTGTGTCATAGTGGATACACATAGGGAAAGCACTGCAACCTTGACAGTCTCTTCACACACTAGGCACAATGCGCTACTTTTTGTGTGTGTTAAGTATGTCTTGTGCTAGCAGTCCCACTGAAATTATGGAATAAAATGGGTAGGCATGGTATGATCCATTTTTTAGTAATTGCGAAACACTCTAGGATCTTCAGAAGAAGGATGGTCAAGAACTGTGAAATAGTTTTTATTAGGCCAGGGGGGTGGGGTGGTGAGGGGATGGAGAATGATACCATGGGCCCTGTTTCAGACAGTGCTTGTTTAAATCTGTCACGTCTGAGTGGGGCACTTAGAGGCGTGTTTAATGCCAAGTGTGTGAAACCTTTTTGAGTCAGTTAAGCATCAGCTGAGTCAGGTGTATGCTTGTGTGCAGCTTGCCCTCTTCCTGGCTCTATTACTCTACAGCCTGGGAGACTTAACTGCAAATGGAGAAAACTTGGCAGTGGAGCTGGTTTCTTACCCTGATAAGTCGTAACAGACACATGGGTGATACTGCCTGTTAATTTAGAAGGCATTTAACACTTAATCAGGGTTGTCTAGTACAAGCCAGGAAGGACACCACTTTCTGCAGCCTCTAATTGGGTGCCATCAGTAATATAAGCCTAAAATTGTCCCAGTCAGCAACTGTATTTCCTAATCAGCATGAGCGTGTGCCCATTGGGGATCAGACACAGATAAGCGGGAGAGAGGAAGAGAGAGATCTGAACATATCTACAAGATGAGTGGCATGTCAGGAGCATAGAGGATGTCTAGATTTATGTGCTTTTTGGCAGCACTAGTGAGCTATTAATCATTTCTCATGAATAGGGCTCTTGTAAATCAGAGGTAGGAAACACTTTTTGTGGATAATCATGGCAAAAATGTCAGCTTTGCTAGTTGGTCATATGCTGATAGGATGCTTAGCACTGGAGCAGACTCAATCTCATGCATAAAATCAAAATAGTGCTCCCTTTACATGATGATTCAAAAGGAGGGAGACAGCAGAGAGGTGAACTTCCATGGGTATTTGAAAAGCAGAAAGATAATGTATGGTAACAGAAATGGAGACCTATAGTTTTTTAAGGTGAAGCTTTACTGAGGGAGCCAGGGCTGAGTTCTAGTCAGCATCTGGGTATAGCATAACACATTTAATAAGGCACACTTTGCATCATTTTAACAGCTGGCTGATCAGTTCATGGTTTTCCTTTACTTTTATTGCCCTGCAATTTACTGTATATGGCCCTTACGTGCAAATACCTCATTAGTCACAGGGTTGCATATTTCATGAAGCATACTGAATGTGCTGTCAGAATTAAATATTGTCAGGATAACAAGCAAGGGTGGGGTTTTTTAGCTTTATCACTGAAGGCAACGTTCAGGGTGAATAGAAAAGCTGGAAAGCAAAACATGGATGGTCTCGCTTCCAATTGTGCAAGGCAACAGGCTCTGGTATGAAACCCATCCCTCAAGGACTGACATTCAAAGATCTCTTGGAAGTGAGTCCTGTGCAATTCGAGTGGGTGAGAGAGCCTCACCCAGGGCTTTCCAGTGCATTATCTACTGTAACCAGGTGGAGCTGAAAATCTCAGTGACTAAATTGGGATTAATGCAAAATAGTTCTTAGGTTAAAAAGAATGGTGTCTTGAAAGCGCTTTTGGCTTAAGAAAATTCCTAAGGTTCGTTTCCCTAAGTGAGCATCCCCCCCTTTCCCAGTTTGTTCCACTGGCCTCCAGTCCTATCCTGTTTCTCTATAAATTCCCAACATGAAGAAATGGAAATGACATTTAACTGTTGTCTAAGTTAATGCTGGTCCCAACCACACTGGGGAATAGTTTTGGGCACAGCCTTGGATAGCATCTGTAAGGTGTGGGATAGCACCATGCAGGTGCTGGGATGGAGGCTGCCAGGTGATTGTTCCTTGGGATAGAGGCTGCCAGGTGATTGTCCCACACTGCCAGTCCAAACACGCTGAACTAACGATCTATGGGAGACTTTTAACTGCATTTCCTGGGAGTTGTGGGAAGAAAGTCCAGGCTTTTGAAACTCCCTGGGAAACATCCATAAATCCCCGTGAATGTGAATCACAACCATTTAAAAATCCCTTTTCAAATTAGAAGCCGTGGGTTTTGTTCAGGAAAAAAAAAAAAAAAAAGTGTTTTGAAATGCACTCATGAATTACCATGTAAACGAAAGTATCCTGACAGTGACTGACAGGTGCCAGTGTTTTTCTGTATTTGGGCCAGCCCAAGACAAATTGGGTCAGAGCTGGGCTTGAGATGGGGATGTGTTTGCTCTACAGGCATCTCTGCATTTGGTGTTGTTGGTGTGTTTAATGCTGCAGACCCATCCTGAGATTTCCAAGATGTCTTTTCCCTCAAACATCAGCTGAATCATACTGGACTATTTCCTTCCACATGGCTAGAATATTGGCTTGTGTTTTTGGGGGGATTTTATTATTACTTAAATTCTTGCCATTTTCAGGGTTGTGAAGCTGAGGGTAACCCCATTACAGCTATGGGGATGAATTTGCCCTCAGATAACTTTTATCCACCAGAAGAGGAGATTTCAGCATGCTTAGTTTCTCAGGCAGTTCTAATTTGCTATTGCTTGCCAGTGGGGAATCAGCAGAGAGTGAACAAATCCCTTCTCCTTCTCCCTCTTATTCAAAATTCAACATGTCCAGTCCAATTCTTCAGACTGACAGTGTTCCTGTGGAATATGCAGCTCAGGACAATTCAAAAAACATAAACCAGAGAACACACTTCTTTCAAACAGGTATCACTTTTCAGCATCGTTTTTCCTTCTCAGTTTTCGGTCATTCCTCTCCTTCCCACTCTCTGCCACCCCTGAAACTTTCCTAATAAGTGTTACTTAATTCATTGTTGTGAAATAGGTTGTCTGTTTAATATTCCCAGACCTCAGTTGCCATCTTAGAAGTTCTGTAGTTTTTGTTATCACTGTGTCAGGAGTGAGATTTAAATACCAATGAATTTTGGGAGATGTTGAGAAAGGAGTGGGGTGAGAGTCAAGCTGCTACATATATAAAATACATATAATGCACTATACATAGTACATTATGTTTATAAAAATATACTATGCTGACCTATTTTCTATTTTTTTTTTCTTTAGTTGCAGGCTAACACATTTCAGCTATCCTTTTCTCTTGTTAATTTAACAAACGATGCCTTTCAGATGTGGGTCCATGAAGCAGATTGTTGCCCCAATTCAGTCCTGCTTCTCGGTTCTCTGCTCCTGGCTACCTTCCTTGCACTGACATCCCTCTTGCTTGTTGTATGAGGCTCCATTGAAGTGTTTGCTTTTGCTGTGAGTGAGTTGAAGTGGAGCTGGGCTGTCACGGAGGGAGCAGCACGAGGAGGTTGGGAGAAGGGGGCAGGGGAAGGAGAGGAGTAGGTGGAGGGATGGGAGAAACAGAGCTGGCTGTTTAATTGTAATAGTCTTAACTGCCCTTGCCAGTGGGTCTGTACAAAGCTGGCTGAAAGGATTTGCCACAGCGATACGGGGAGGAGGCAAAGTCCATGTGTCAGTGCCCTGACCCACCTGCCATGGTGGTGCAGAGTTCACCGTCAGACAGTGGGGCCCTGCTCGCCCTGGGCCCCCTCTGTGGGGAGTGTTGCCCCACCATGACAAAGGTGTCGGATCCGGACGGGAATCGTCCGCCAAGCCCTCACATTTTGGAGCAGTGCTGGGCACGGTCCTGATTAGCCGTGAAAGCAAAAGCCGCTGCTGCTTTTCGTTTCAATTTCATGTGCCTCGGGAACATGTGTGCGTCTGCGTTCTCAGAGCCACTACCTTCAGAAAATAGCACTCCACAGCACTTTAAAAACTGATTCAGATACTCCTAATGACTTGTAACTTGGGTGCCAAATAGAAGAGGTAGAGCAGGATATTTTTCATCAAGTTCTTGTTAAAAAGAATGTAAAAAACATTAATTGATACAAAGTCATAAAGATCTGGGCCTCCAGTTATTCCTAGAGCCCTTAGGGTGAAATTAACCCTCACGTAGAGGCTCTTTTAAGGCTTTTACAGCATGCCAGTCCCATGGGGGGTCTGAATACATATGCATTATGGAACAATTTTGCTGTATAATTTTCAAGTTCAGTATCTGCCTGTATCTTTTCAGTGTTTAGCTGACTTATGATCCTGCAGTACATATATCGATCCCTAATCTTAGACAGATTGAGAGTTCTAATATAAAGCCACATTAATAAATTTGTCAACTTGATAAAAAACTGACCCACAATAAAGCAATACTTAATGTTGGGTATATATAGTCTATAAATGTTTATTATCTACTTATTATAGAGGAACCTGAGATTAGTCTGGTAGCTATGTGCGATAAAGTATAATTATACATATATGCACATCAAATTATATGTGAATATATATTAGTTTTAGCCATTGTTAGGAAAAGTCAGAGGAGAGAATAGGGTCAGGAATTCCACCCGTTTTTTTCAGTCACACCCTGAATAAAGCATGCTCCCAGTCCAGACTAAAGAAAATATTGCCATGAATTAATACGACATTGCTTACTGAAGAATGTAACTTCAGAACAAGACTAGCTGCTTGTGCTTTCTTATAATGCTCCCTGTGATTTGATGCAACTTTTCCTCTGTATGTTTTCTTTAATTTTTATGTTTTATGTGAAAGCTGGACACACTGAATTTGTTTGTAATTTGGAATTTAAAGCAAGGCTCTTTGTTAAAAGCCCAGAGGAAGTTTCCATATGACTTATGGGCCATTTGGGCTCAATTGAATTTAATGGGTTTCAGCTGCACCTCCACAATGGCTTTGAAGGAAGTGAAGGGAGATCTATAGGTCTTAATTGCTCAAGACTGGTTTGTTTCTCTTGAAAAGGCTGTTTGCAAGAAGCAGGTTGGGAGTATTAAAGTATATAGCCTCAAAGGGATGAAGGAACTGCCGTTTGAGGAAGGGGATAGGATGAAAATAGCTTTAAGACTTACTCAGGAGCCGAAGTAGGCAATCTGAACTGGTCCATGATAAGTTCTTGTTTGTTTGCATAAAAATAATCAAATAATTGGAGGGCACGGCTAAGCCAAACTTCCTTTATAGTCCTTTCAAGAAAGGAATGGAGATCTTGGAACTGACAAGATAAACTAGGCTGAGACCAAAAGAGAAACCCAAATAGATAGTCTCCTTGGCCTCTCTCATGCTGTTTGACAGACATGAGTGTTTGAGTCAGCAGGTGAACCATGACTTCTAAGAGCAGTGGTTTGTTTATGCTTCCACTGTACAAAGCTTTTCAGTGGAAAAGAGCAAACCTAACTGGGCAAGTTTCCATTTCAATTTCACATTTCCTTCTGCATGTGCAGCACCAACTGGCCTTATAGATTGTTGTTACTAAGTTTGTTAGGATTACCCCTGGCTTCCCATTAGGAGGTGTCTGACCCATAGGAATCTCCTATGACCCCGTTTTCCAGGCAGGCAGGAGAACATGTGAAATGCAAAGTTAGGAATATAAAGAACTACTGTCTTACTCAAGATAAGCCAAGAGACCGCGTTACAGGAAGTTAACCTTTGGTGTACTCTGTCATTTTGGCCAGCATCATAGAGGCAAGTAGGAAGGGGACATTCTCCTGAGGTATCAGGCAGATGAATGCCAGATGGTACTGTCATAATACACAAAAAATAGTGAAATACCTACCGGTTGTGTTCAATACAAAAGGAACATTTTTCTTTCTCTGAATCCTGCAGGGCAGAACTCAGACAAGCATCTTAATGCAAACATAGCAGAAACTGAAATGTGAAGCTGGAAATCCAGAGAATTCTCCAAAAGCTTTAAGTAGCTTTTTAGGCTTCATTCATGTTGGGCCTAATGGATCCTCAAAGGGGAGAATGGTTTATCAAAGACAAGCATTTTAAGTACCTTGTGTTTATGTGGTAGGTAAATGGGCGTTTTTTACATTTGAATTGTTTCTGAATATGCAGAGAAAAATATCAGGCCACCATTGGCAGCAGCAGCACAGTGATGCAGTAGTGCTTAGCTGGGGGGAAGTGTTTTCCCATGTTAAAATATGTTCGTTTTAATTTCCATGCAAAATTATGAGAATAAAAATATGCTGTCCTTTAGGGGAATGGCATTTTGCTAAATACCATGCATTGCTACAAACCTTAGATGTGAAGGGCCACATGCAAACATTTACATAGAAGAACTTTATGGATGTGTAGCTGGGTCTCAGTCTTGCAGGAAAAAATATTTCTGACAGCCTGGCTCTTTCAAGCGGTGACATTTATTGCCTGCAGATAGAGGCCAAGTAGGTAGGTGTGATGTTGTGACAGAAACTTAATGGTTAGTTCTGCCTTTAATTTCTTGTCCTTAAATCCTTTTCACCTGGCTTTATATAGCCTGTTTCCCTAATATGTGAGTTTGTTATTAGCAATGCACTTACATATGCCTGCCTCAGTCATTACTGTCCAGCATTCTGGCCTATTCAAGATCAGAGAAGTCTTCCTCTAAGCTTCCCAGAAATGCTGCTAAAGTTTGTCTGTTCGATTTCTTTGGTGGTTGCATCTTCTTTCATTAACTAGGGGAGCTGGTGTTGAAAACCAAACAGAAGGTAATGACAGACCACAGCAAGCTGTCTGTTGCTGCAGATGGAGGATACCTCTAGGATTTGGGTCAGAAAACACTTGGCAAGCATCCCTCTGAATTCTTCTTGTCACATGTTGAAGAAGCCTGCCTAGTGGCAGGGGTGAAGAAGGAAGCAGAAATCTTAAAATGGATGCAATACTTTTTGTTTGTTTTATTTTTGTTCAGCATCAGAGCTATTTACAGCGTATCTTGCCAATTTATTCATACTGTTGCCGTCATGGGTTTTTCCTGATTCTCTGCTTTTAGGACTTCCTCCTACCCCATGACCCCATTTAAGTTTGCAGTGGCAAGAAAAACGATTTTATTTATGCCCCCTTTTAGAAGGAGACCTTACAGAGGTACTCCAAGAAGCCATTTCTTTTCTTTAAACATAGCTCAGCTTTGCCCAGGCACTCACACACATTCACATGGTTTCCACTTGAAATTCCTCCCCTAATCCAAATAGTTTGCAGCCTTGACTGTGGGACTGTGAAGGGGCTCCCCTGACCCTTTGCTCCACCGGCGTGCGGGGCCGGGACAGGCCGCCCTCGCAAGGTCTGCAGTGCCGGCAAATACCCCTCCAAAAGCCCCCAGCCCCGCCTTTCTCCGCTGCTTGTGAGAAGCAGCAGAGTGGAATCTGAGGGAAGCCTTCGTCCCTTTGGAGATCCTATCACACACTCTGCCGCCTTGGGCAGAGTAAATGTGTGGTTTGCAAGCCAGTGGTGAGAGTCGTGTATTTGGAGATGGCATTCGGGCAGATACACGTGGCCTGGAGGGGAAGCCGGAAGGAATTGCACCATTAAACTGTCTGTACCCTCTTCCTTACTCTGTATTGTTTACACACAGCCCAGCCTTTTAAACAAGTTTTCAACAAATGCCTCTTTCTTTTTCCCTTCTAGGGCGTGCACAAGTTATGCAAGATTCTGGAGAGACGATGGTGGCAGAGCTGTTGGACCTACTGTGCTGCTGTAACTATTGCCTTACAGCCTCTTCTGTCCAGGCAGTCTCTTCCCTAGGAAAGGTTAGAAACTGCCTATGCCCCAACACCTCCCTTTCCCAAGAAACAGTCCCTTGGTACAACTGAAGCTGCTATGGCTGGAGGCAGGGGAAGAGGCAGGGGAAGAAGCTGCTATGGCTGCAGGCATGAGGCTGGCTTGGAGGAATGACCATAGAGGTGGGAAAATGTCTGCATGTTGTTCCAGGTCCTGGAGATGCTGATATTGTATTTCCTTGACTCTGTCACATTGCTTTATCTTTATGGGGTCCTGCAAATCCAATTTATCAATCACAGTGCAGTATACCAGCAGCTTTTTTTTATGTTTAACCAGTAGGAATTATTTTGCAGATATATCTCCTTTGTCTGCATATCATCTGGAGAAGTACTTGTTCACCAGATTTCTTTATTTGTATTGCCATACTGGTTGTGTTGCTCATTGTTCCACAGGCTTATATTAGGCTCTATAGAGGTATAAGATCATAACACTTCAGAGAGGCACATTTAAGTAGATCATATCCATTTATTTTGTTGGGAAGGAAGTTTTCTTTCATGTTTTCAATAATGCGTATTATTTTGTGTGGCTCAAAACCATGCAAAAGGAAAAAAACCCACAGTAAACATAACAAATGAAAAGACACAAAGGGTGTTGCCCAAGAAGTTCACAAATTGAATTTAAACAGAGATGGTAAGATAGATTAACAAATGGAAGAGAGGCAATAGGGTAAGAGAAGACAAGGGTTACAGAAATAAGATTATTTGCAGTCCATGCAGTACACCCTAATACACTTCCTTATGCCCTGCTCTATCCCCCGATGCTGCAGAGAAATGGCCAAAGATTAGCTCCCAGGGGCAGAAACTGTCTGTGTGGTGTTTGTTTTTGTAGTGCCTAGTTCAATGGGACCCTAATCCCCATTTGGGATCCCAGGGTCCTGTAGCAACACAAATAACATACACAAAGTAGTAGCAATAAGATCCCTTGGCCCAGCACCTTTCTTAGTGCTGCATCCAAACCTAACCTAAGAAAAGGGAAAGATTATACAGCCTGGAGGGATGTAGTCATTGCTTTGGGTGTTTGTTCTTACTTTTTAAAGTTTGCTCGTCCCTTTCAGAAAGGATATTTTGACCTGAAACTAAATTTGATATTAACACTGCCCTACTCCTTGTTTGATACTTAGTGATATTTGAAATGTTTGGCTCTGACTGTGTAAGGGTAGGAATTCCAGAAAAGAAGACCATATATTATCTGGGCATAATTTGTAGCCCAACTCCTCCTGTTGTGGGAACACAACAGGTTTTTTTTTTTATAAGATCACAGTAGTTATCAAGAATAATTTCCCAGAAACTCCGATACTTGCAAAAGAGGGATCAGAAAACACTGACCAAAAGTTTTGCTTCTGATGGCTGAGGTGAAGCCCAGGTTTGAAACTGCTCTTGCCTGGCCTGCTGAATCCTGGTAGGTCCAGGTCTATTACAGCCCAGCAGAGTTTGCCAAGGTCAAGGAGGTCAGTAACCTCAGGGGCTATGAAATGTATGGTCTGCTCCATCTGGATTAGTGTGTGCAACTGGCTGCAATTCACTGTTCTTTGAAATTAAGAATAACCTGAAAAAGTCAAACTGTGTTTAGAGCTTAGATTTACACATGGTCTGAGCCAGCATTCATGCCTCAGACATGCGTCTAACATGTTCTGGCTGCACTGTGGGGTGTTAAAGTTTAGCTGGAAAAGAGCTTAAACGCTGCTGCTTCACTGGTTTGGGCCCCACAGTGGCCATTGTTCTCCACTCCTTTACCTGTTATTCATCCTTTAAGTCCAGCTCCTTCCAGAAACATGAGCTCTCATGCAGCTGGTAATTCTTATATGTCCGAGTAGTGCAGATTTGGATCAAGAAGATACGGTCAGAGTTTGTCTATCTTCCTGTCACTATAGCTAAGGCAAAAATTTAAGGTACAGTTATTCATTTTATAGTCACTCTATCTGGCACTGAATATAGATTGGAAAAATTCCTTGCTTAAGCAAGATTTGTGGTAATATTGTTATGCTATATTAAAGTGCTCAAGTGCTCTTTAAAGATAAATTATATTCTCATGAGTGTGAGAGACAAGCATCCCCTACCACAGCCAGACCTGACACAAGCAAGTCTTCTCCTTAGCCATAACTGCTAAATCCTTCCATGAAGAGAAAAACCAGCCAAAGAGTTGAATCCTAGTCTTTGTTGTTCTTGTTGTTTATTGTTTGGGGTTTTTTTTTGGTAAGCCCTGAAGTATTTGGTGTTGAGTCTTCAGAAAGACTAGATAAAGCATTAGCTGAGAGTAGAAAAACACATTAGGAACCACACCAGTTCATCAGGGCTGTGCATACGCATCTCCCAGTGCTAAACCAAGCCTATGTATCAAAAAAGGGTCCCAAATATTTAGGGCAGAAATATTCACTCCACTTGTAAGTGCTCTTTTTCTTCTGGGTTTTCCTCTCAGCTTCCAAAAGCTGCCCCTTAAATGGCACTTGTGAATGGAGAAAATTATGCACTTTCAAATTCTCTCCTGGGGACTGAGGGCTGATATCTCTCCCTCTCACACTGATACTGTAATTTCACACTATTTTTTTTTTTGCCAGCAGTTGAGCCTTTCCTCGTTATATATGACAGGCATGTTTCATTTTCATTAGGGCTTTTATACTTTGAGAGGCCTGATGAGCAAGGGACGGGAAGTGGCTGGATGGAAGCACTGCCACCTGAAGGGAAGCAGTCACAGGAGGTGGGGGGGCTCTTCCGTGTCCCAAATTGTGCCACTTTTGTACTCTGCACTGCTGCCCTCCCTCAGGTGATGCAGGGTTTTGCTGCCACTGAAGCTTCCAGTGAGGCCACAGCCCTTACAAGTGTTACTGCAAAGCAGTTAGGACACACAGAGGGAAAAACTGCTCAAACAAACAAACAAACAATGCACCGTGGTACTTGCTGGATGGAAGGGGTCAGGCTCTCCAATGGCTTACAATTTGCAGCAGCAGGGAGCTAGTACATTGTATCTGTGTAATGCCATGTCCCAGCTGTGGTTAATTGCCACCCAAATATCAAAATTTTCTGGGCTGATCATCATCAAAGTAAAGCTCACACATTATTAGTCTTGTCTTTCACCAGAAAGACAAGGAGAAGGGCAAGACTTGAAACCCTTTGTGGGAGAGAGGGCAGGAATGCTGCTCACTGCATTTTGTAACTTGACTTAACATGGATGAACATTTAACGTGTTGAAGAACAGTTTGACAACTACGTGGAGGGTACTTCTTTCCATGCCTGTTGATGGCGTGAGCTCTCAGGCATTTGTATTGTCCCTACTGGGTTGTGCAATCTGGATCTGATATCTGGGCACTGCCCTGGGCCTTCAACTTTTGTATGTTCGTTGCTTGTGGAATCGGCCATACATAGGAAGAAAACAGAATTGAAAGTTTGTCTGTAAAGATAATGTTTTCTTTTTATTAAAAACCACGTCAGACCTATAAGGTTATTACATAGCAAAATTCAGCATACACAGCTCAGGTGTTGAATACCCAAAGGATACTTCCCTCTGGATGTCTTGCCAATAACAGAGCAGCATCAGAAGTACTAAATGGATTCTTTGAGCACAACAAAAACTGAGAGCTGTAAGTAATGTCCTATAAACTCAGTGTATCTGAAATGCAGCCCACACTCTGGTGACGCAATCAAACTTCCTTCATATGAAAACTTCATGTACTGTCCCAATTCTTTTCTTTCTTGATTCCCACCTTTCTGCCCCTCGGCATTCATTCACACTGACATTATTAGAGTTGTCTCTGAAGCTGGCCCAAGGAGTCCTACATATTATTTACATCACAACAGAGCCTGGGGGCATCAGACAGGGCTGGGGGTCTGTTGTGCCAGCTGTTATTCAGCCTTTAAGTACCAAGGTAGTCCCTGGCCCAAAGAGATTTCCATCTAGAATTTTAACAGGTAGACCAGAGGGAGATGATTGTTTCCCAGATGCTTCAGACTCTAAATTCAAGTTGCTGGGAGTAGCAGTGTTTAGGAAACTCTCCTCTTCTCTTGTAAGAGTAACAGCACAAAGCTGCCAGATTGAGATACCCTGAGATCATCCCTAGCTGGTGGTGCAGAAACCACAGCAGTCAACCAGTGGCACATAACACACACCTGACAGAAATAAAGTGAACATAGAGAGCTCACAAATCTATCGGAGTCCAGCCTAATGCTCATACTCAGAGCATGTGTGTATTTGCACGTCAAAAGAAGAGAGAACAATTCCTGCAAGTCCCTCAGAATAAATCAGATTTTAAAAATCTTTTCACTGGAAACAAAAACCTCCAAAACCAAACTCAAAAACCTTTAAACCATTTAAGCCCACCTTAGAAAGTTAGTCTGTAAGTATACAAAACACTGGAGACCATCATATGCTAATCTGAGTTTAACAAAACACATAGCATTACCAAGTGTAATTATACAGTCCATATATTAGGAGCTTTACCTCTGGCTGTTCTCCATCCTGCTTTCAAGCTACATCCTTTCCTTTCATCTCATTCTACACCACATGAAACAGGTGAGCTGTTCCCTTTATATAGCTCAGGGCTCCAGTCACATGGCTCTCAAAGCTTGGTATCTTCATTTAATCAGTTAAAAGAATCGAAATAATCAGAGATCTTTCATGAACTTCATGCCAAATTTTAATTCTGTTAAGCATTCAAAGCTTAACAAGTTCAAGAAAAAATTAATTAATTTTTCCTAGGAATATCTACTTTGAAAAGCTGCCCTGGAGGGTACATTTGTAGTTTAGAATATCTTTCACAAATCACCCATATATCACTGCTAGTAAGTTGCACAAAAAGACATCTCCAATGCTTTTTATTGTCAAGGCAACACTGTGGTTGCTACATCCCATTTGTTCATGCACAGATAGTAACAGCATTCACTTTTTATCTGATCCATTTGAATTTTTATCTTGACTTCAACCACTACTGATTTCTCACAGCAGAGTACAAATTGTTTAGGGTTATCTTTACCAGTAACAACTTCTGACAGCAAAGAGATGGCGATACTAGCCCTAAAATGTCTGTGTTTGTTACCTTGGATTAGATGACAGTACCAAAGACTTAAACTGGATAGAGCATTAATTTTCAGTTTTGGGGTCCTTGAATGTGTGGGTGAGAACTAGTGAATTATTTTAAGCGGTCTGTGAAAGGTAACTCAGATAAGGCAAACTCATGACAATGGGCTTAAATTGGCTTGAAAGGAGCTTGAAGCGCCCCTTGAAAATGCTGTGGGGATTGCAAACTGGAAAAGTTTAGATCCCTGGGGCTATGCTCTCTGCTCTGATTTAGGAGCTTGGGTCCTTGTTATATGTTGTGCCATTCTTTCTCCAGTGCAAGATAGATTAACCCCACATTCTTGCATAGGGGTCGTCTTTCCACCTAGGCCAGCTGGACCTGGAGAGTGCAGATATTGCCCCTTCAGGCACACAGCCGTTCTCTTTTCTCTTTCTGCCATATGCTTTTTTAAATAGCATCAGCTGATGTGTTGCTGGTGGGTGACTGTCATGACACATCACAGGTCCCAGGATTAGGCCTCTGAGAAACTGCAACAGTACCTTGTAGATAAGTCAAATATTTCCTGACCTTCTTATGTTCCCAGGAAGAAAACCAGGAAGACATCTTACTGAGTTTGTTTCGAGATATGTGTTGGTTTTAGCGGTGAAGGAGCATTAAGGTGTCTGTTAGAATGAAAATAAATAAAATGTGTGTGCAAGTTTGGTTGTTAAGACAAAGAGCTGTATTTTCCAAACAGAGATGTCTGTGGTGTTAATTTTGCCGTGAGTCCATCTGCTCTGTGGAGTCACCCTCCTGACTTGGACGTCACTGTTGTGTTTGTTTGCTAAAGACCTCTGAAGAGCAGCTGGTCCCACCTCTTGCACCAGACAGGGTAGACTTTAAAATTAGGTCACATTACTCAAGGTTGTGTCAGTCAAACTTTGGAAATTCCACCCTCTGGACAAACCTTGCAATGGTGAAAATTTTTACTTTCTTGGTATTTTTCTCCCCTTATATCTCAACAAGATTTCTCTGGTGGCAGCTTGTCCCTGTCACCTCCCCCTGTGCACCTCCAAGCAGAGCCTGGCCCTGCCTTCTCCAAACTCTCCCATTTGGGAGCTGCAGACTGCAGGATGATCCCCCTTCATCCGTCTCTTCTGCAGACTGAGCAGGACCAGCTCTCCCTGCCTTCCCTCCTCCACCCTGTGCTCCAGTCCCCTCATCATCTTGGTGCCCCTCCCCTGGACTCACTCCATGATGTCCATGCCTGCCTTACACCAAGCAGCCAAGGTGGGCCGTAGCATTCCCAATTCAAGCTCATAAGCACTGAATAGGAATAATCACTTCCCCCAACCTGCTGGCCACTTGCTTTCTGCAACAGCCCCGTGTTTGTCTTGAGTCACAAGGAGGAGGTGGAGGTAAGCATGGGTTAAGGATGGATATGCTGTAGGGCACTGAGGTAACACTGCTGCACACACTCCCATCACAAGTAGGATGGCATGGTTTCAGCAAACAGGGTGTCTGCTCACAGCTTTGTGCCCCACCCTGCTGCTCAGACAGACAAATGCTGGTGAATCACTATAATTCAAAAAGAGTGTAGTTGGCTTTCAATTGCCACAGCTGAGAGCTGCAGCGTTCAGATGATTCACAAAGGGTTCAGCCTTCCAGGCCCAGGGGCTGGGGAGGCCACTGGTTGCAATGCCAGACATTGCAACCTCATCTGTGTTCAAGGGGTCTTACATGCACTGAGGGAGTTGGTGGGATTTGAATTGAAACCACAGTGGTTATTCCTTTCTGTCCTTCCTTTCTGTTCCTCTACTTCCATTCTCTGTGGAAGCTGCTGGGGACGTGTTAACTGTTTTGTTTCCCATTTTGTTATTGGATTTGGCTGGATAAGTGTTGTGGAGAATTGTGTGGAGGGGAGGTCTCCCTCTATTCCTGGTTCAACTTAGGAAATGTGGCAAGGTCACCAAAGAGTGGGCAAATTTCTTTGTCAAGCCGTAGACAGATTTCATATGGGTCATAAGAACTCCAACCTTAATGCTACCACCACCAACAGTCTTACAAGAGCAATTAACTGTTTGGCAAAGAAAACTGGCAGTTTTGTAACCAAAATCCGGTTTTGTAGGAGAGTTAGCTTTGTGCCTTTTTTTGGATACTGTTTTGCTCTTGTGAAAAGCAATACATATGGAGGCCCATTAGAGCCTAAGGCTATTGTTGATGCAGTCTTGACTCATTCTTGGCAGTCCTTTACCTTCCTTTGATAGCTCAGCTGGTAGAGCGGAGGACTGTAGGCTGTCTCTGAAAAGTAATCCTTAGGTCGCTGGTTCAACTCCGGCTCAAAGGAAAGATTTTTGAGGTTTGTTTTCAGTTTTGTCTTTCATGTTTTTTCTGGAGTTTACAACTTTGCAGAACATCCCCTTCCAACCACTCTATACCCTGTGAAAAATCCAGTCTCTTTTCCTTGTCTGATTCAGATGGTTGTTACAGCTGTGGTGTGGTGACCATTGTCACCTCTCTGTGAAACCATTCACTCAGGAGTTGGACTCAGTCATCCTTGTGGGTCCCTTCCTACTCAGAATATTCAGTGAAATTTGTGAAATCTAGCTAATCAGTTGATGAACATCATAAGAGCTTCTCTTCCTGCAGGGGCTCAAAACCTTCTACAGACCCTCCAGAGCTGGAGCAGACACAAGGCGCAGAGCTTGCAAAACCTCTTTTACCTGAGTTGGATGTGAAAAATAGGGGCAGGTCCAATTATTGGAGCACCCTTGTTGCTGGTTTCACCTCTTTTCCTGTCTCATTCTTCCATCTTGAAATTCAAAGGCTTTGAATCAGTCAGTGGGGAGCTAAGAGACCTGGGGAAGAAAAATATTTTTGAGAAGACAGGAAGGGAACCTCAAGATCATTCAGGTCCTGATACCTGTCTGAGACAGTGACTACATGTGACAATAATCATCGGCCTCCTGAAAGGGTTGTGAATACCACTGAGCACGCGATCCTGAGGTATATGATTCCCAAGAACTGTCCATTTCAATGGAGAATTGTAAAGGTTGGGGCTGATACAAAGGAAATGGATAAGAAAGAGTTTTAAGAAAGGACACCAGAGGCCAGGTTAAAGAGGCATTTTATGGACTCATTCATACAGAAACTTTCAGAGAACAGAAAACAGGGCATTGCAACCTGTTAAAATTTTGTTTCACACAGGAAACTGACTCACTTTCACAAGACACAATGAGTTCTGAGGCGTCTGTAAGAAGCTTTATTAAAGAAAAGATTAGAGGGTTTTATATGTTTACATTAGACGAGATGACATTAGGGATCTAAATCCCAAAGCTCATGCAAAGCTTCTCATGCAAAGCATCTCCTCATGCAAAGTGCAGTGCTAAGCTGAACAAAGGTAGAAGGAGTTGGCAATTTTTTTCAGTTGCTTACCTTTCATTGTGCTTAGTAAAAAATATTCACTATTAGTTGGAGTCAAATACATCAAGAAAGAGCTAGAATGAATAATAAAGTGATTATATGTAATTCAAATATTTTAAAAGATTTTTTTTTTTTACTAATTGGTGTCAGATCAATGACCATTGATCATAGTACAACACTGGTTTTCTTTGTCCTTCCAAATCCAGCTGCATTAATTCCCCTTCAGCCTGCAAAGCAGTACAGTCTACAGCCTTATACCCATAATGGGTTTTTGGCACAGGAAGGCACAGGACAGGAGGAGGCAGTTCTGCTTCTACTCCCAACAACAAAACTGGCTCACCAGGCCCTGGGGGTGGGGTGGGCAGGTCATTCATTTATTCCTTCATGGGTCCTCCCACAGTGGGATGGGGCTGTTAAAACAGGAGTGAGAGAGGCAAGCAGATTCCTTTGCAGTCCTGATAGGACTCTTAGGGAGGAGGATGCACAGCAGCATCATCCCACTGCCAGTGGGAATCTGGCAGTCAGTTTATATGAGGAGACAGAGAAGGGTATGAGCCTGGGTGATCCCACAGGAGGAACTCAGGTATATTTGTAACTAACCTGGATTAGAAATTTGTCCCAAGACACCTGGGACAGATTTCCTCTTTACAATACGCCTTTTATGGTCTTGCTGAGCAAAGAAGGAACCTTTCCATGATTCATGACTTAAATTGCTACAATAAGCCTGAAAGCTGCCAATAATCATGCCATGTAAATCCTTGTACTCGTGTCAGGGAAGAGACCAATGCTTTCCCTGAGACTGGGGTATGGCAGTGACTGATGGGCAGTCTGGCTGCTTCACAGGTATTTTGTTGTTGTGCAGATCTTTCCTGACTTAATATTTCAGTCTGGGTTGCACAAGGTATGATTGAAACAAGAATGAAGGGAGAAAGGATTAGTTAGAGGTAGGTTTTCATTTCAAGTGGTGTTTCTTCTGTGGTTGAAGAGGGTGGGTTGTTCCAGTATGGAGTCACCCTCATATTGATGCACACCAGAGGATAGCTGAGGCCTATGGAGAATATGACCTGATGTGGTTAGCTCCTGTTATCCCATGGCTGTTCCATTGCCTGTTACTTCAGCTGCCAGGGCTGCCCCATAACTTGATGCAGTGACAACACTGACTCTGTGTCTTTCTCTTCAATAACATTCTCACAAGGTAATTTTATAAAGTAAGTTCCAGCAATTGTAGCCATCAAGCCAGAAATATCAATTTAAATAAAGTACTGGTGGCTTTCTCACACGTGTGTGGTGGGAAGCATTTAAAAATTGTATTGTCTTTTTGATTATGAGCTTCAGGTTTTCTTTTAATCTTGAACAAGCTTCCCCACACAGCCAAACACCTCTGATTCATCAGACATTGTGAAGGTTGCTGTGTCCTTGTCTGAGGAATGGCACTCCACAAGTCAAACCTCTGAAACAAAGATGTGACCAGCTGGGGACATGATAGACCAGTAGTAGTACACTCCCATTGGACAAGATAGTGTTTGTTATCAGTGGGATGAATGGGACTTTCCTTTGCTTTCCTTCCCTTTCCTTCCCTTCCCCCTTTTTTTTTTTGTCTTCTTTTTTCACCTCTTGTCCCTAATCAAACCTTTAACCTATCACATAGTTTAGAAGCAGCACACTGCCTAGTGAAGAAATCAAAGCTCACACAGTTGGTGTAAACATGTTGCAAAATATCTTTCTCCACCAAGGAAAGAGCAATGCCTGCATTCCCATGGGACAGCTTGGTGAGTTGGATCCAATTGTCTGTGCCCAGAATTCTTTTTACATGGTTGTTTTGCACCGTCGCTAAGCAGGTTTGTGACTGGTCTCCTCTGTGCTCATCCTGAAAGTAACTTTTAGTTAAAAATTAAAAGCACAATTTTGGCACTGGAATAGCTCCAGGTTCTCAGTTGTACTTGCATTGAATGACTGTGTGTGTTTTGAGCTTTGTTTTGATTTTCCAATACAAATGAATCCCAGCTTCTCTCTAGATACCTGTTTTCACCTGGTTGCACCAAAGCTGTGTTGCAGGGATTGCTTATTCAGGCACAATGTGAAACAACTGTGCAAAGCAGGGTCTGCCTAAGAAAATTTGATTAACCTTAAAGAAATTTCAGAATATGCTGGGTAATCTCCAAATTTTGGATGTGAGCTGCATGCTTTGGTATCAGGTTTCAGCCCAGAAGTATAGTGCTGCATCAGTGATAGCACTGAAGCCTTAACTTTGTACTGAGCCACTGCTTTCCTTTGACCATTATAACATTTTTCTGCTGTCATTGCTGTCTTGTAGCCACCTGTTGCCTCTGGTCATGCAGATTTAGATAAAGCTCTCTGTACAGGGTCATATCTTTGTAAAGTTTTTTATTATGGCAAGGAAAACATGGTCCTGATTCCTGTCTGGAATTATAATATAAATCAATTGCAACAACTGCACGATTCCCTTACAGCTCTAGAGGTAGAATCATGGCAATTAAAATAATGTGCAATTAAGGAGAGCTTGAAAAAGCTTTTAAATCCAGGAAGCAAGTCAAGATGCTTTGCTGATGATTTGCTAGTTTGTAGAAATTGCAAGTGGTTGCAAATTGGTTTGCTTTTACCATGAAGTAAAACTATTCTCCAGTGTGTGTTTAGCTGAATTTATGAAAAGCATCTCAGCATGGCTGGAAATGACCAACAGTAGTTGCTGCCTTTACTTGCATCCACCAGACCACATAGATTTACAGCAAACTAAGCAACTGTTTGCACATTTCTTCAGGCCTTCTTAACCACCCTCTAACAACCAATTTTTCTTTTTCCTATTGTCGTTGTTATAATCAGGCCTTGATAAGTATTGCTGCCAGAGACACCCAATCAGTCCCATGCTATCATCTGGATATGATTAGAGTCCTCAGGACAGATTGAAGCCATTTGACGGCATTGATTACTTCCTTATTTCAGGTTGTACCATTTCACCATTTACTGATTTAAAATTCTTGCCTCATTTAAGAGGGTACATTTTTTTTACATTGTAAATAACAAAATCTATTTTGTTGTGTGAGTCAAAATAAGCTTTGAAGTTTGTGGCTTTGTAATTTGAAAGTCATCTGGAGAGTGTATGCTTTCTTGTCATCTTTAATCAATGCACTATAATCAATTATCATATCAAAGTGTTCAATTACTCCTTAGTGCAGAGGTGCTGTAGCTATTTGGCCTAATTTCCTAGAAGATTCTCAGCATTCTCACTGCAGCACTTGGGTTACTTACCTGACTACTTAAAGATGTCTGCTGTGAAAATGAAGCTGGTACTACTTGAACATCAGCCTCCTCATAGAAAGCAGTGCCAGATGCATCTTCAGCACTGCAATCCAATTCTGTCTGTCCAGTTTGTGAGCTGGGTGTACTGTGTTGCTGCCAGTTCCTAAGAAGAGAGTCTTTGTCTGTGTATCTGTGCTTTTATGGTAAGAATCCTGGCTCCTTTTTTTTTTTTTTTTCTGAATGACAAGAGTTTTCAACATTCCCTTTTTCTGCAGTATACTACCCTTCCATTTCTCAGAAATTATGGGAGGAAAGTTACTGCTGACTCTTGGATCCATGGGTTTCATGCTTATTTGAAGGCTGAGGAAAAGAAATTGTGAGGTTTGTTTTGGTTTTGGTGGTTTTTTTTGTTTTTTTTTGTGTTTTTTTTTGTTTTTTTTTTTTTTTTTTTTTAATGATTGAAGTCTAAGTCCCCCAAACCTTATAGAAGCTTGAGAAGATCTGTATTTATGAATTAAGGGTCTCTCTAAACTCAGAGTTGAGGTGTGGGTCTTTCATATTGCTTTTGTTTTTTTGAGTATGTGGAGCTAAAAAATATACTGATAATTTTATGTCAGTATAAGGCTTTTTTGGGGGGATCACTATGTTTTGAACTCCACACAAACTTTAGTGTATCCATCCTTACATCCCTGTCACATGGAAAGGTACCTATGTCCTTTTTTCATGTAACACTCTTAGTCCCCAGGATTGCTGCAGTTGAGTGATGGGTCCTAAACAGCTACAGTCCTGCAGTAGAGCAGGAAAAGTCACCTGAACTATCTGAGGATTTGGTTGCTTTGTGTCCTGACCACCGTTCCTTATTTCTCAAGTTCCTAACTTTTGGTAAACCATTGACTTAACTCTCTGAGAAACCAGCAATGAGTTTTCCCATTATTTTAGTTAGCAACAGCTTTTCCGGCAAAATTATCTCCTTGGTTCCTTCTCCCAGAAAATTATTGAACTACCAGTGAATGAAACTCTAAGAGTATACTGCTGTATTAAATCTTGGAGCACTGACACAACCAGTTTTCCAGCACTGACTCCATGCCAGGACAGCAGAGTCGTGTGTGGTGGAAGGGAATGCTCCTGCTGTCATCTAATGGGGAAGGAGGAGAGTGGTGTCAACCAAGTAGGGTTGCTGGTGCAGAAGCCCTTCTTGGAGATCCATCCATCCATCCATCCATCCATCCATCCATCCATCCATCCATCCATCCATCCATCCATCCTCTGAGGCATACTGTTTCTTTCCTGCAGGAAGACATCTGTGTGTGCATGGGCCAGTGCTCAGTCCTTGGTGAGAAATGAAACAGCACATGTACCTAGGCAAGGACGGTGAAAAAAGCAGAGAGGATACAAAGCTGTGTTTGAGCCACTTCTCAATAGGTTGAAGGAAGGAGAGCATGAGTAGCTTTGTGGTGAGAAGGTGTGTAAAAACAAAGCTGTTGTCCTCATCTCATCTTACCTTTTGAGAAATGTCAAACTTGTGATGAGCCTCATGACCTGTCAGAGCTCTCAGCTGAACTGCAGCTGTAGAGATTCACTGTAAAAGGATGTAGGCTGCTTCTTATTGTTGATTTTTAACCATGAGAGTTCCTAAGGGAAATAGCATATAGTAATAACATTTAATGGTCTTCTGATGAGCATCTGGTACTGGGTGTTTTTTTCTTTTAAATTGCATTAAAATTAAAACTGCATTATTGCAGAGTCCTCATTTCCTGTTACGAGGCGAATTATGATGCTCTATTGACTGGCAAAGCTGTTTCCCATCCTGCATAAGTGTGGTTAGTGGACAGAATTTACCTCACAGACACAGACATGCCCTACCACCCCCCTCAGTTCTGAAAGTTTTTCCTTCTAAATTATTCATAGTGAAACCGCTGATTCTTAAAATTTAAAACAGAGGAGAGAAGGTATAAAATACTCTCATGTATGCCTTTGTATTAATTTATGTGCTATCACATTGAATAAAAGGAAATAGCAAGTTAAGCATGTTCAAGAAGCCACATGATGAGTATAATTGATGCATTCAGCCTATAGAACATACATATAATAGTCCATTGTAGTTATGGGATGGGCCAGCCTATATTTTTGCCTTGGAGATCATTACTTAAGCAGATGACTCTTGACCCTTTTCTTTTAGTGCTTCAAGAAGTTTGCCAGAAAGTACCCTTTTGTGCCAATCAGCCTTTAATATCTCTCTCTGAGCAGCCTCAATTTTTCATTTAACTTACTTCTGAATGTTAATCTGCTTTTTATCCCAAGAATCTTTATGAGAAATAAATTGGAGCCTTTTCAGAAACGCAGTTATAAAAGCTTCTTCCTTACTAGTTGAAAGCTTGCCACAGTGTAGCAGCAAGGTATGTGTTGTAAAATGATGTAAAATTTAACAAAAAGAGAAATCAAAAATAAAAAGGCAATGGTGCAATGCTGGAGAGACATACTGGGTGTTTCTGCACGGAAACTCTCTGACCTGTCTATTCCATGGAAGCATGGGAAATGGCAGCTGATAGGAGACCAAAGAAACTTACATTTGGGAAAGACAAAGATCTACTTTGACAATACTTTGCAGTTCCCATTGATCCTCATCTCCCCCCCAAGGTGGGTGATAGGCGGAATAAAGAGAAAAGCTCACAGCCTAAATGGCAAACCAAATTAAAGTAGATGGCTTAAATATGTTCTGACTCAGGAAAGGAAGAGTGCTCCCTGAGATCCTGAAGATTGGATTAGTGCATGAACATGGGCTGTTCCTTTTCAACCTTGTTGGTAGGAAAAGAGAAGAAGATAGCAGCAAAGAGAGTGAGATCCACTGAGGGACTGATGCACGCTGCCCCCAGGGACAGTTGTTGTGTGAATGCTACTGGGTATCCAGCTCTCCCCTGTGTATGCAGGGACTGGAAAGAAAATCTGTATTTTAATGTGAGTTGCATTGCTCTTTTAGGGTTTTTTTTCTCATCAACTGCCCTCTTTCAAGGGGAGTGCCGGTAGACCTCTGGAATGAATTAGAAGAAAATCCCATATCCTCCTATAAAACAACAAAAAAGCCTAATGTCAAGGGGAATTATAAGGGATCTTTAGTGATTTGAGAACAAATGGAACTTGGAGCCCTTTCCCCACACCACAGTAATTATTGGTGAAAAAAATCCTAAAATATGGCTTTTCTGAAGCCAAGGTGCCAACAGGTTCCTTCCCATTTGTTCTCTTTATGATGAGGTCTTTCTCTCCTCAGTGCACATGATGGTACCCACTTTATTAAAAAACCCTACACAATTGATGGCTGCTTTTTCTTTGCAAGGAAAGACAGACCTTGGCAAATAATTACTTCTTGTCCTTACTCCTAACATCTGTATGACTTATTATTTATAGAGACTTGTAGTAAAAATGGGAATGATTTTCTTGACCCAGTAAGTTACAGTTTGAACCAATAAAAGAACAAAGAAGGGGTGCGTAAGAAGAGGACATAAGAAAGGCTTTTGTTTAAAGACTCACATGCACAGCTAATAGATGTAGCTGGAGAAAAGAGATAAAATACCTCAGATTAATAACTATGACTTTCTGCTTGCTTATTGCTTTCTAAAAGCTTTCCCCTCTGTGGACACAGAGCTGTATAGAAGATGAAGTAGTTGCACTCCACATTTTAGTCATCCCAGTAATGATGGCAACATCTCTGTTAGCAAACGCCTGTTCTCCAAGGAAAGCAATCCTCTCTCATGTATTTCCAAGGGAAAAATGAATTGTGTTCACTTCTTTGTGTTGCCTCTATACTTGCTCTTTCATTCTTTGCCTCTCTCTGGTTGACCCTTGTTGAATTACTCATGTAAAGCAACAAAATGCTGCTCTAAGTATATAAATCTGGGCCCTCCTGTTTCCTGTGAACAGGTGCTGCTGAGAAAGTGAAGAAGAAACCTGTCAGGATGCCATAACAAGCACTGTATATCAGAAACCTACTGGACAGAAAGCCCAGCTCAAACACTGGCTTTGTTTTTGCAGAGCAGGAAACGTTGCTCAAATTCATATAGTAAATATTTATTTGTGCATCACAGGGAGCTTTCATGTAAGCTTGGATTATCTGGAAATGAGGACAATGCCTGAAGTTTTCTCCCTCATTGCTATGAAAACAATTGTGAGTGGTTTTTTTCAAGAAAGTCCCTCAGCTTTTGAGTGAGGCAGAAATACATTACATTTGACCTCAATACTGTGTTCTTCAGCAACTAAAGAGGAAGACCTTTAGGCTGATATTTAAATTTTGGGAAATGTCCCAGAAGGATAGAGAGAGAGAGATGGGCAAAGACCCAGGAAGTGGAGAGAACCAGCAAAGGGAAAAGGTCACACATATGGGGAAGGAGAAGTGGGACAAAGATAAGGGTGGTGTTTATTTCACAGGTAAAATCACAATGTGAAAGTACAGGTTGAAAGAAGCCAACAGAAAGCGTTTTTTTCTTAACTCTAAAGATGCTCAAAACTAGTCTAAAGTGCATTGATTCTGCTTCCTTCTCATGCTTTATAGTAGTTCTGTTCCAGAAATTACGATTGTGTTTGGCACAAGCAGAAAGACAAGAATCCAGCGAGTCACAGAGACATCCTTAGCCCTGAAGTCACTTAGGGATGAGGGCTGAGGAGCTCAAGCAAGGTAGGGGGAGTCTTGCCATTAATCACTTGAGTAGAAACAGAGGAATGTGCTACCATTCACCTATGACTTTTTCCAGGGCCCTGCATCAAAACACTTCTCCCACATATTTTGCAAATGTACAGATGAAGCAAGGTGGGTGATAACCTGGCAGTGGGGTTGCATTGTCCTCTCTCTTCCCCTTCCACATACCTGGCAGCTCTGCCAGGACCTAGAGCCTGGAGGGTAAATGCCTCATGGGTGGTGATGGATTTCTTCAGCCAACAAGCCTGGCAATCTTCTGCTTTTATGAACACTAAGCTCACCTTGGATATTGAAAGAAAGAAATACATTAGCTGGGAAGCGTGTTGGGTTTCTTCCAAGGCACACTAGTATGTTGCTGTGCACACCAGCATGGAAACAATTTGCAGGCCGGAGAGCCAGTAAGCTCTCACTCAAGGAGCTGAGCCACATGCTCTTCTCTCCCTTCACCTCCAGAGCCATTCCTTATGCAATCTCTTTTGCTTCAGTTTCACCATCTGAGCTTAAATGTGGCCTTCTGACATGAAGAATCTGGGTGAGTAGAGCCACATTAGCTGTAAAATCCCTGGCCAATCTTATTTTTTGGCATGAAGATGGCTGTTACAGCATTGTTTTTATTATTCATCAAAAGGAAACTTTTCAAAGTAAATACATCAAATACCACATAACATAAGCTCTTCCCAGCCACTGCTTCCTCTACTTTTTTCTCTTCCCCTACCTCCTATTTTTATAAGTAATCAAGTTGTTACTTTGGAGTCAATTCCAGGTCATCTTTCATTTGCTCAAAATATATCCTTATTGGCAAGCTATTTTCCCATTATTCAGGAACACACATATTGTTTTACTTACAGCTGTGTGCTGTATTTTATGTTCTCATGTAAATGTTATGCCTGGATTGTCATAACTAGAGCAAACTGTTTTTAGGGTTTGTTGTTGTTGTTATTTTTAGGTTCCTTCCCCTGCATCAAAAACAGGAGAGAAATATTATTGTACTATTATTATTATTATTATTGTATCTATTTTTCACTATTTTATTTAGTTCTTGAAGTGACTCAGCTTTCCACATTTCTCTCTGCAGAAGGTAGATTTCCTTCCTTGGCTGTGCAAGTTTCCTTGCTTTGGGGAATGATGATAGCTGAGGTTTGGGAAAGATTAATAGATAAGCAGCATTGGTTCCATCCCATGAGAGGCAAGGAAGAAGACAAGGCAGGGACATATTCCAGAAATTCATACCTGCTGTGTAAAAAACCTAGTTTTTCTTCTCTGTTTTTAAACTGTTGCTGGTTTCAATCAGTGTCCCTGTTTCTAGTGTAGTGGAATCTGGTGAAATCTGGTGAATTCTGCATTTGGTCACTATTTTCTTGATTTTGGGAGCTAATAAAATAAAAGCTCATATTTACACCTTGAGGGCCCAGCGAGGTAAAGCACCCAAGTCCCATTGTTTCCAGGATGTTCTGAAATATTTGCTGAAGTGATTAACTTACTTGAGGTCTTGATGCAAAAAAATGGATTCTAGCAACAAATACTTATTGTTATTACTAATCTCATAATGTATTTCATGCCTGTATGTGCTAATGCTTGATGCATTATCGAGACATACAGTATGCAGAAGAGATGAATTTTCTTCTGTGTGGATGAAAAAAGAAAAAACAGATTTTCCCCCTTATTTTTAGGATGTCTGGTAAAAGTGGAAGATGCCTGAAGGAAAGTGTGCTGCAGCCTTGTTGTTTGGGTTTTTTGGGTTTTTTGGGGTTTTTTTTCGCATAGTCTTCTAATGCAGAAGGTCAGGGTTCTTCCCTCTCTGCCCCCATGAGGGTAAGACCACATGCACCTCTTAAGCTACTCAGTTTATTCATACTGTGTGCTTGTAATTTGTGAATGACTCCAAGGCACTCAGAGCATTAAAGCAAGTCTCCTCCTGGAGGTTTTTGAAAGAGACTCTCCTGCATTTTTTGAAGTTAAGATATTTGTAGTTTGCATGGGCTTGTTTTTTCTGAGTAAATGTGTGCTAAATGCTTATGCTTGGGTGTCTTATAGTAGGCATGATGTTTAACTGGCATCCAAGATTCAAGAACAGAACATTTGATCCATGTTAGGTGAACTGTTCAAAAAATTCTGGTCTCTTTCATTATTTTAACCTCCAAAGAAGAAATCCCCTATAGGATAAATGTTTAAACATTGAGGTAAATGGACAAACAATCAAAACAACCTTTTATCATTGTTGGTGGGAAAAGTGTGCCTTATACTTTGCACAACTCACAAAGAACAGCAGGCACAGTTCTGGTTGCAAGTGATTTTTTGGTTAATTGATGTTTTCAGGAGGAGAGAGAAGACCTTGTAGCTGGATGGTTTCTCTTGCAGCTCCTTGGCTTGAACTTCAGGATGAATGTCAAGTGAAAATGCCAGTGAATGACACTGACCAGGACATGTTTGTGTGACACTTCTCTTCCCCAGACTAATTTGGTTATGCCCTGCTCCGTAACAATTCGCAAGTTGTTCTTGAAACAGTAGAGAATCCCAGAGGGACCAGGTTTGCTCTTTGCCCATCTTGGCCTATTCACCTTCCCTAGTGCCCTGGGAGCTTTCACTGCTGTGCCAATTACTGCTGTGTTCGGGGCTCTTTAGTGGATATTGATATCTGAACAAACAAACCAAGAGTCTGGTCTTGATTGCTGATGTCTCTGCAATTTGGTTTCCTGTGGCATGTTTGTACAGATGTCATGGCTGGTATTTCCCTGCTTTTCAATAATCACAACCATATTGGGTGGTGGGAGGACTGGACTGATTTGCTGTGTGTTTGCTGCAGGAGCTCACACCCTGCTCCTGTGGCTGTGCTTCTGTTTAAGCATCACTGCCTAACCCTCGCATAGGGTGGTGGCTTCTCTTTCCACCTGTCCCTCTTCAGAAGGGCCTTGTGATCCCTCACTCTCAGTCTAGAAGAGTTGTCATTACAGCAACTATTGGTATGTGGTCACATCTTGTCTGCAGATCGAATGAGTGCCTGCCCAGGGGCACACAGAAAACACCTCAAAGGACAAGGACAGTGGAGAGCCTGAATAAACGACCACCATTTAAGTGGATCCTTTGTACAGGATGCATGTCCTGGATACCCCTCCTTTCCTGCAGACAATGTGCTTTGTATCCTGCTGAGCACTTGCTTCTGTGTTTGTCCAGAGCTGCTGCAGTACAGCCCAGCCGTGGCCCCCTCTGATCTGCACCAGAGGAGCAGCGAACAAGCAGCTCCAAGTGAAAGGAGCTGGAAAGACACTTTTGGGCTCTTTGCTCACCCTGCTGTGTGCTTGATCATAGACAATAATTTCAGTCACGCCTTGATTCCTGCTAGACCAAGCTGTGCTGTCTATGTAAAAGAAGTTGCTTTACAGTCAAATGACACTACAAGTTCCTCCATCACTCCATTCTTTCTGCCCCAGGCAATACCCTTGCTCTTACTTCAAGATCTTTTTCCCTACATGTCTGACACATTCAGGGGTGGAGTTGGGAGCATTTAAATCCTCTGATTTTTTGTGGCCAGCAGGACTGGAGGAGCAGTCTGCTCCAAGCAGAACTTCCCCTCAGACTACTTGTAGTCATATCCAAATGGCAGTGGGGAAGAAAGAGAGGCTGATTGTATGCTCTCCAATTTTCTCTGTTAGGAAGATCAAAAGAATTGCTGCCTTCACTGGCAAATCTCAAGGATGAATTGTGGCAGCCAGACCAGTACTGGTCTGTGTTGAACTGTAGTCACCCAGAATAAATCAGCACTAATTGCAGTCTAGGGCTGTGATTCCAGAGGGGCTGCTTAAGCACCACACAGTGATCCCCCGCCCCGACTGCGTGGTTGTTAAAGCCAGTGGCAAAACTCCCAAGGACATAAGGAGACCCAGGGCTGTGGCTGCACCCTCATGTGCTTTAAAGCCAAATACCTTGCTGCCTCTCTGAGGAAGCAAGACTGATAAAGTGATGTGGTGAGCATTGTGATGCCACTTTTGGCAGTGTAGCTGCCCCAGCATCATGGGATCCAGAAGGAAGGTGAAGCTCTCCTTGGCTTTCTGTCCACAGGAGAGCTGCACAAAGTTGCTCTGGCGGCCTTGGAGAAGATGGGGTGGCTGCAGGTTAGGTTCTCATTCTTTCCCAGATTTACCCATGGCAAGATCTGCCACCCACTGTGACAGGGGCTATCTCCTGGCCCCATGGTTGTCTGTGGCACCATCCAGACTGACCATTTTCATTGTGGCCGAGTAAATTGTTGCTCTTTCATTGTTCTCACCTAAAACGATTCCTCTTCTTTTGTCTCCAGAAGCAGTGGTTGCTGCCACATGGGTGATCTTATGTTATCCTGGCATAGTCATTTTTGTCACAGGAGTGCAGATGGATCAGCAAAATATTTCCACAATGCTAAAATATTTCTATGATATCAAACTTTATTTTAATTTCCTTCTCACTGAATCTATCTTTGAAACTAATGCAGTTTTAAATATAAATGAAATATGTATAGTATAAATTTCAGATTTTCCTTATAAAGGACAGATAAGAAAAGGAATTCAAGTCAATTTAGAAGCCAAATTAGCCTGAAGATGTGAGTGCTGGACAATTTTGAAGAACATTTCTTAGCTGCTCTAAAGGGAACAACATTTTCTTCAATAAAACAAGGCAAAAATTGAGAAAATGTTGGTGCAAAGGCACAGGTGTGGTCTGCAAAAAAGCAAAGGGGATGGCCCACCTTTCTGCCACTTGTCCCTGGGGAAACTGCTGACAAGAACTGCAGGTATGATTGGAACTGAAATGGCTGTGGCAGGAACATGGCTTGAGCCATGAGAGGTGTTGAGGACTGGGGAGAGCAAGCCCAAATGCTCCTTCCCCTGCACACACCAGTCCCACCAGGCTCAGAGGGAAAGACATTCCCCTGCATTAAGTAAGGGGACAGAAAGCTGAGCAAGCACTGGGTGAGGTGGGGTACAGTGGGGCTAAGCTGGAAGTGGGTGTTCTCTGCTGGGCCTGTGCTGCCTTTTGCCAGGACCTCTCTAAAACCATGTGATGCCTCTTGCACCATAGGGGGTGGCAGCACAGGGCCAAGCCTTGCCCTTGCAAGCTGAAGGCTGGACACCTGGTCCCATTTGTTCAGTTATTAAGAGAAATTAAAAGTAACCCTTGGTCGACTGTTGAAAGTAGTGCTGAGAAACTGACACAAATCACTCCTGCACTTGACCCCTTCAGGGCAATTTATAAACACTGGTTAACTAATCCTCCCTGAGTGGCTGGAGGAAGGAGCAGAAATTTTTCACCCCTTCTCTCCCACCTCCATTTTGTACAGATTTGACGTGAGATAGTATCCTGTACCTGTTTTCTCCAGGTGACAGTGGCCAGGAGTGGGCCTGGCTGTGTGGGTGTGATGGGTTTTCGAAACATGGCCAAGCAGGACACAGGTGAGGACCACAACCTTAGCTCAGGAGAGAGATTTATAAGTAGCACACCACATTGCTCTTCTTTTTTATAAACCATCGGAAATGTCTTGATGCCAGATGCTCAGCTGGTGTAAATCAGCAGAGTACCACAGATTTATACCAGCTGGAGTGCTGGCCCCCGTGCCCCAGTGGGAAGGGGATGGGGGAAAGGGAGAGACACTGTTTCTGCTAACCGCTCCACCGACCTTCCTTCTGGGTAAATATCTCCATATGTTAACAAATGCTAATTAAAACCAAAAGCACAGACGAGCTCTCAGGATGTGTGTGTAACAGGAGCACCCCAGGATCCTGCACTGCTGTAATCTTTCCCCTCCCACTGGATCTCACCTTTTATTTGGTGTTGCACCTCCCTGACTGGTATTTAACCTTGCTCCTGGTGCTCTTTGTTGGAGTTTTGCCATGCATACAATATTACTCTGATGGGTGTAGGACTGGTGTCTACAGACACCTGGGGGCAAGCCCAGGTGTTTCACTGGTCAAGGGGGAAAATATGTTTTGTTGCAGTATGCCTTGCAGTCATGTAAGTAACTGTGTTCGTTCATCAGGAATTTTAGGGGAAGGGACTCTGGAAATGTCTTGTCTCTTTTGGCTCCCAGGTGACCACCACCCTCTCTGTGGATTGGGATAACTCTGAGCATGATTGTTTGTAGGGGACAAAGATGTCCTGGTTAAAAAAAAAAAAGGTATGACTATCTGTAATATTCTAAAGATAATAATAAATAAGCACAACTTTGTCTTGAGGTGAGGTAGAATTTTCAGAAGTGGATTTTTGAAATACCTATTTGTACAAGGGCTAAAGTATCTCCAGGGGAGGCTGTGCATTGGAGCTGACGTGCTGGTATTAGAGTGACATTTCAAAAGTGATGGATAGGATTTAGTATCCGATCACTGTGCTGCCAATAATGGCAGTTGCACTGTTGTAAGGTGTAAGGATAAATATGTTAGATATTGTCAACGTGTCATACAGCCAAAACTTTTTGGGGAAAATTGAAGTATACATGATGAGTTTCTAGAGATATCCTAGCATTTCACAAGGGGATCCATGCATTAATTAATAAATCACTGATGTGCTCTCTTTTACTCAAAATCCTAAGAATTTATTATGCTTTTTTAATTGTCATTGTTTGCACTTGATAGTGCTGGCTTATGTGTTTGTATTAGAAATAGACCCAGGAGACTTGCAGCAATTTACGCTGCTGGTGTAACAAAGGTAAATGTACCCAAATACAATGTATGTCTTTATTTCTCAGTAAGAGTGTCTTCCCACTGTCTCTAAGTCAGTGGCAAAAATCTTGTTCATTTCTTGTGGGTCAGAGGTGGGTACAAAGTACCCCACCCCATCAAGCCAGCCTAGTATTTGTGCTGTAGTAGAAAGGCTATGTATGCGAGAAAGCAGGTGTGACTTGCAAAGCAGCAGTCTAACATTTGGGCTGTCCGTAAAATGAATGTAGTCTAGGTACTCCAAAGAATAGGGGGAGAGAAGATCCTGAATATACCTTGACTCACCCAAAAATGCCCAAAAGATGATACTCTAACTTCTGTGTGGTTTTTTGTCAGTTTTCACAGCCTTTCGGTGTTGCTGAAGTATTTAGTTTGGATACATTTATGGAGATTGCCATCTATTACTCCAGGTCTAGCTAGCTTTTGTCTCAAGTGACACTTACTGTGAGCAAATTAGCACTGAAGCCAAATTTGTTTTGTTGTGATGCCTCTGCAGCAGGTACAGATTTTGTAAACAGATGCTGCAAGAGAGGTAGGTTTTTTGCATCACTCTGGATCTCTTGAGAACTAAAGTGTTCAGGTGAATAACTGGTTGAGAGACAAAAGAAATACCATTAACTGAGAAGTATTCTCACACTGTCTCTTCTTAGAAATTAGTTATTTATAGTCTCTGTCACATTTCTAGAAATTTTGGCTAAAAGTATACCAGAGTAATTCCTCTTCTTTATGCTTAGTTGAAATCCATTTCATCCACACCACATGTAACTCCAATGGCTAACAGGCACTGCACAATCAACTTTTGAATTTTTACATTCTCATAGGCAAGTGGAATTTTAAAAATATATTTTGTTTGTTTTTCATGCACTTCTTCCAACTATTTGGTAGTGACATTTCATTTTTGAAAATAATATAAGCCTGATCTACAGCCCTGCCAAAACTCTTCCAGGAGCTGAAAGACCTGTTGAAGATGCACACTTGCTGGTGCTTCCTTACTCTCCTGCATGGGCAGCATAGTCCAGTTTCTTTTTCTAACCTTCATTCTGTTGCTGAAGGGCTGTCTACTCTCCTTCATCACCTGCTGCTACATGTTCTGTAATATGGGTGTTCCTTGTTAAATCTCTGTGAAATACCATGGTCTATGAATAGTGTAACCTAACTTTCTTGGCCTGTTGTATATAGTCTCTCTGCTGCTGTCAGCTAGATGGTTCATTAGCACACACATAGTGCTTCCTTGGGTTGGTTAAAACCTACAAGAATTTTATTTCACCACAGCATCTCACTTTGCCATGCACACTAATTTCTCCTACTGTATTTGTTTCAGTAGCACATCACAGGGCTGCAGATCAGCCCTCTGGCAGGATCAGGGAAATCTGTGAGTATACTATTCCATACCCCAGCCTCATCATTTCCATCCAGACTCCAATGAGTTTCAGCATCACTGTAAGGTGGATTGGGGTCTGACAGTAGGCAGATTGCACCTAGTTTTGTATTTTGTCCAGTTTTGTTGGCCTCATGTTCCCAGAGCTGAGGGACTGACATTGCCCATCCAGCTGAAACACATAATTCTTTTTTGCTGTAGTTGCTTTGAATGCCTGGAAAGAAGAGATATTGGCAAAGGGGAAACATTCACATCACAGATACTGTTGGGCTCTACAAGTCTAAGCACCCGGGACTTTAGAAACACACCTACAGACACAATGGAACTGATGCCGACATCAAACCAGTCACGGGTACTGTGCTAGCTTTGGGCTGGCACCAACTGTGCCACCCAGTGATCTCTGGCATGGGGGTAGAAATCACCACCAAACTCTGTGCTCTCTGTAGCACTACTACTACTACAAGGTAGTAGATAATCCTGGCAGGAGATAAGCAATTCCCAAGATGCACCATGATCTGTGCAGCAGCACAGTCTGTTAGGCCTCATGTCAGCATTGATGTGGCATCAATGTTGAAATACTGATGAGCTAACATGCATTCTCTCCATACTGTGTCTCTCCAGGTTGTGTGCAAGATCTTGTTTTTGGATCCTACCTGCTCCTGAGCACTTCAACTACCACAGTGCTGGCACAAGCAGTGAAGAAAGGGGATTATTTGAAGCCAATAGCCTAAACCTAATCTATGGACAAAATCTTCTTACTACATTGAGCTGTTACTGATAGAAATCGGCAGCAAATGCTGATGTAGTCTTTGTCAACAAAATTTTGGTGGACAACTGGTAATGGACTTCACCCTAAGCTTGCATCCTAAGCCAATTTCTGTGCAGATAAAAGCAGCCCTTTCAAGCTGTTACATTGGGGTTTAAAAGCAAAACTGAGAAGGCTTCACTAGGGAACTTGATCTCTTGGAGTGTTTATTCTCACAAACCAAGAGCAGCAATTAATATCTCTTTCAGATGGTGAGAATCTCTTTCAGATGGTGAGAATAAACAGTCTTCTAGACATGCAGAGGAGATGGAAATGACACACGAATTTTAATTAACCTGCTTCTCCTCAGCTTTGCTGCATAATGCCAAAATATAGCTATATGTATCCTTTGGTTACATATCCTGGCATCTTCCTGAGCTGCTGGCTTTAGTTGAAAGCAGGTGGTTTCACATGTGTACCTAAGATTTGAGTGTTTCTTGTGGGTTGATTACCAGAAATGTGTCTGAGGCCTTGGTGTTTTTGCTCCTTCTGCATATGCCCTGATATTTTGAAGATATCCCTATTTTTAAACACAACCATAAGATCAAGAAATCTCTGAATGATGTAATTTATTGTGATAATGTTGACCATTGCTCTGATTACAGTCTCAAGCAGTGTTTAGTCTTCCCTGGATGCTTCATACATGCTGATATAAAACAGTATGGCAGAAAATATGATGTCATCTGCAGCTGCCACGTGGCATTTCAAAGGAGAAGGCATTAACCCTTTCTAGAAAAATCCCTCCTGTGAAGGACAGATGTCTTGGTTGAACAGCCTACATCGCCTAATTATTCACGTCTGTACCTGCTTGCCAACCTCACTTCTCACTGAGGTAAACTGGCACTGCTCCATGGAAGTTGGAGAAGCAGTAATTCTCACTGCTGGCAGCAGATAATTTTGACCCTTTTTCTTGGTCTGTGCTTTATTTTATCAACTTCATGTCCTTCAACATCTGGTCCCATAAAAGTATTGAGCCACAGCAATGGGGTTTCTATAAATACATTTCTTTCATAAGGAGATTGACAGTATTCAAGTTGCAAAGTGTTTCAGAGCCATGTGGGAGGAGGGAGGAACAAGGTGAAGGGGGAGGCAAGGTGTCTTATTTCCCCTCTCACCTCCTTCATCTCAAGCCCTGATGTCCTCCAGGATGTGTTTTTAGTGTTAATGGCAGAGGTGCTCCAGAGCAGCAGTAAATGTGGGCCCCATATGTGCTAATTCAGTCTGGGCCAGGCAGGGGAAATGTATGTATTATCTCACTCACCAGGATGTAGCTCTGACAGTTCCAGTTTAGGCCAAATCTCTGCTCCTGTATTTCTGCCCTGACCCCCCTCCACTGGCCCTGGCTGGGCATCCTCCCTCTGGCTGTTTGACGTGGGCACAGCTGGCCCCTTGCAGCTCTGAGCTGGGGGAGCATCTGTGACTCCTCTGCCCCCCGAGCACTCCAAGCAGCCTTGAGCCAGGTCTGACCAGGGAGGAGGCCAGGGGAGCTGGAATTTGAAGCAAGAGAGTGCACTGGTGTAGGCAGCCTTTAGCAGAGATGAGTCCTGCATTTAACCTGCTTGGAAGGTTGTGTAATTCAAAGCAAAAAATTGCTACCCCTTCCCATGTAGACAGATGGCCTCATGGGTGACTACAGGTACCAAAAATGTCACTGTTTGAAAGGTGTAGGTATATATAACATGTATCACTGTCACAGGAGATGAGGAGGTTGCCCTCTCTTTTGTTCTGCAAAACACAGCCCTTGTGATCTGCAGCATGTGCTACTGTGCTATTGATTTACTGCTTGATTATAATGACATTTCATAACACAAGTGTTATTAAAGACTTGTTAATCTTCCTTAAGGATCATATTCCTCAAAATGTTTGAGCAAAATGCTTTGCGTTTATCTTTAAGTATCTATTTAAATAAACTCAAATGACTTGCTGTATCAAGGTTTTAATTACCAGTCGCTCTCCTTAGAAGCTTGTGGTTTCTTTCATGTCCTTAAAGGATTTCTGAGGTTTTACCCAAGCCCTACTAGACTTCCAGTATTTTTGTCACGCCTTCCCTCGTATGTCTCTCTCAATCCCAATGCAGAGAGGACAAATACTTTCTGAAATATGCCTGACTCCAAGCTAAGTGGATTTTGCTGAGGTTTGTAAAGGGTGAAGGATTAACAGCCATCACTGTGAATTAGCACAGAAAATATTTTTCAGCATATAGGACATTGATGAATGAGTCCTGTGTGCACCAGGCATGTCGCTTTAAACATCTACGTTGTGCCATTGTCTAGAGGTGGCAAGAATCTTATAGTCCTGTTGTCCAGGGGAATTTGCTAACCTCAAGAACAGCCTCGGTCCAGAGCAGACATTGCATCTTCAGCAGCATGGTCTACTGAAATTTTTTTGTGTTGTGTTATTTTCCTGGTGTGTACTGGGGGACTTGTTTTAAATGACAATGCATCTTGAGATACATCATATGATATGAAATTATTTCTGCTGTGACCATCTGTGAATGCTTACTTGCAGAAGGAGGTGCAGAACTCAGCTTTTCTACCTGTGGTGCCCCGTAACTGTGAGCAACAGTGAGTCTTAGCCTTACACAAAACTCTTTGATGTGACTGGAAATTCTCCTACAACCTAGTGCAATAAGGCACTGAGGCCTTGGCTGTGCATCCAGTCTTTGCAGTTTAACTTAGTTCAAAACCTGATTTTAGCTCAAGTACAAACCTTGTAAGTGATCTTTTCTGTTAAATCTAGTCCCATGTTTAGATTGTCTACAATAGTCCAGACGCAGAAGTGGAACAACAGGCTGCCCAGAGATGTAGTGGAGCCACCGTCCCTGCAGAAATTTAAGACATGTGGATATGGTTCTTAAGGACCGGGTTTAATGGTGGACTTGGCAGTTCTAGGTTAATGGTTGGATTTGATCTTAGAATTATTTTCCAACCTAAATGGTTCTATCATTTTACAAAGCACATATCCTTTAACTGTGACTTTACCATTTTTAAGAACTGTAGAGAACTGCATGAGAAACTCTGAAAAAGGCTGAAGTCCCTCCTCTCCTTGTAATGTTTGAAATGGGCTTTCTGTCTTTCTTGAAATGTTCACAAAGTCTTTTCATGTGAGGATCATATACTTCTTACAGAATATTAGTTAAGGAAAAGTAGTTGTGAAAAGCATACAGGCTTTTCTTATTTTTGCGTGTTTCTCTTATGGTGGTTTCTTATGATGATTAACAAGAAATGACTGGCTTTTCAGGGTCCTTAGGCAGTTCGTGTGTCTATTTTCCTCTGGAGAGGTGAGAGACAGTGGAAGAAGGAAAAGCTACCTCGTGTGTACCAGGATGAGAGCCTGCATGCCAGTCACAGCCCTACAGAGAGAGGCTGAGAATTCTGGGGCTGTGCAGCCTGGAGAAGAGAAGGTTTTGTGGAGACACCATAACAACCTTCCAGTATTTGAAGTGGGCCTACAGGGAAGCCAAAGAGGGACTCTTTGTCAAGAACTGTAGCAATAGGACAAGGACTAATGGGTACAAATTGAAAGAGGGGAAATTTAGGTTAGAAATTAGAAAGAAATGCCTTATTGTGAGGATGGTGAGACCCTGGAACAGGTTGCCCAGGTAGGTTGTAGATGCCCCAACCGTGGTAGTGTTCAATACCAGGTTGGATAAGGCCTTAAGCATCCTCATCTAGCAGGAGGTGTCCCTGCCCATGGCAGGGGGG